>CM031378.1:43087202-43512364 GCA_018208015.1 Medicago ruthenica
TGTCCACTCTCTCCCTTTAATTCCCTCATTTTAATTTATGAGTACTTTGACGAAAATAATTCTCCATCAATACTAGTTGAATTTCCATTAATGTCCCTTAATTCTCTCTAATTGTAACGTATCTTTTCTTCATACCAATTCAGCCTCTTAGTATTATAAATCTATCTCACATTCACAAAAACTACACATCCAAACAATTAGAACCTATCGTCTACTAAATATCTTCCACGCCTAACCATTAGCAGCAACAATTGATTCTACTACTTAATCTTAGTGCAAAGCCTTAATCACCTTAAAGACTTGCTCGTGCGTTTGGTGCGGAATCAATCTTAGGGACGTTTTGTGTCGAAGGAAAAGTACCAAAGGTAAGGGCGGTATTCCGTACAATCATGTAGTTATAAACTCATAGGCTAAGTTGGTAGTAGAACTCTTTTCCTAATAAGAGGTGGAAACTTTAATATAAATAAAGAGATAGAGAATAATTTTTATGGCATATCATGCATAGTGTGAAAAAGTCTCATTCTTTGTGGCATAGCATGGCATTATGTTGTAATTTTGCTTGTTGTTTTGAGAAAAGAGGTTGATGAAAATTTTGGAAGAAAGTTGAAATTTTATTCTATTAGGTAAAAGTAGTGATGAAGAGTGCATAACATGCATAGCATGACATGTAGTTGTGTCATAGGTTGCCAAATGAGGCGATTTATTCTTGTGCCAAATGGGGCGATTTATTCTTGTGCCAAATGGGGCGATTTATTATTGTGCCAAATGGGGCGATTTATTCTTGTGTCAATTGGGGCGATATCCGGATCATGGTCTAGTTGCATCTCATGCATCATTTGCATAAAGTTCATATTTCAATTTCTTTTATTTGTATTGAGCTTTTGACTTTTATGTGGTGAGTGTTTTACTGTTTTCTTATCTTGTGTTTTTATATCTATATGATTGTATTTTTGTGGTTTAGGAATACTGACCCCTTGCAACCAACATTTTAGGTATTGATGAGTTTGAAGATTTGAAGCAAAAATGATGTTTAGCTTGCACGCGCACGGGGAATAAATTTGGGTTTTCTTAAAATGTAATTTAAAATAACTTTTGAAATTCATTATTTTTAATGTAATTTATTTAGTCTAATTGAGTAATTCAATCTTCTCTTAATAAACAAAAAAAATTGTAGTTTCCTAAAATAAAACCATCTAGACGTAATGTCTTGGATTAAAAATCCGGGGCGTTACATTATGGTATCAGAGCAATAATCCTCGGACAAATGTTTTTGGGGTGGGACGACCTTGTATGACGTATGCTTGTGTGATGTATGTATTTAATTTATTTGTAATTTAAAATTTTTCAAATGGTTTTTATTTTAGAAAAAAAATAAATGTTTTAAATAATAGTAAAACTATTTTTTTTTTTGGAAAGGATTCAACTTGATTATTTATTTGGGAAAAGATACATTTATTTTTCTTGAATGTTTTTAATGTTGTCACAATTTCACTAGTAAAATGGATGCTTTAACTGTTAATTTGAATTTGTGAATTACTTATTTGACTTTATATGAGTAATAATGACGGTATATATTGATTAACTGATTTTAATAGTGTGATTTGTCTCAACAATAATTCCTTACGTTAATAGTAATAAATTGTCATGAACTATAGAAACCGATGTTGATATAAAAAAAATTAATTATTATCAATGCTTCATTTCCATGAACTATAGCCTATGCTTTTCCTTGAATGACGCATGCATCTATGATGGGTGAAATTAATTTGTTTTACTATATGGTTTAAAATTTTACTTATTGTGTTGAATAGTAGAACAAATTTTGTCCCTAGAAATTTTTAGGAACCCCTATAATTACTCTAGGTACCCCCAGGACATAAGTAAGGTGTAGTATCGTAAAGAGGTCGTGTGGGAGGGATTCTGGCAAGGAAAGCCTTGGTATTTAAGCGGTCCAAGTGACCCACCTCTCTTTCCTGAGAACCCCTTTCCGTGTACCATTTACTTTACGAACTGAGCTTATTGTTTAGTAATAACAAGAGTAACTATGTGAATATCCCAAGTGTTGAGATCATAACTTAGAGTCTTTCTAACTTAGACTAAATTGTAGTAATTTTATTTTTATTTTGTATATATTTGATTTTAAAAGTAATGGTTAGGACCTTCATTTTGTCAAAAATGAAACTATATGAAAAATAATGTTTAACTCTGGAAAATAAAGTTTAGGACGCGGGAGTTGATATAAAATAATATTAATGTGTGGGAGTTTTAAATAAGAAAAGTTTTATTTTAATAAATAAATAAGTAAATATAATCATTAGAATGAAGATAGTTGACTTTAGTAATCATAAGCAGTTTTTAAAAAGAAAAAACAAATTACGAAGATATATGGTGTTAGACGATTTTCATGTAATTTCCTTATTAAAATTATTGTGTTGGTTTTGGTTTCTGGTTTTTGTTAGAGAAAAATGTTATTGACAAGAATGTTGCCGTTGTTGTTTTCTCTATAGTAGTGTGCCACTTTTTCTCTATTACAACATGGTTATGTGTGTATAAATTCATTTATTTTTACTCTAATCATTTTAATGGATGCAATTGTTATTTAAAAAAAATGTTTTTGAAATTATTGTTTGTCACTAGTGAAATATTAAATGGTTTTAATATTTTAATGATAAGTGATGTATAAATTGACTTTTGTGTTCTTTTGAATTTTTTTTCTACTATGTGTTGTTTTGCCTTAAAAAAAATGTTGATGTATATTTTAAAAAATGTTTTCATTATTATTCTCTTTCTTTTCCGATAGTAGTGTTGCTGCATTTTTCCTCTCGAATATTTATTTTCAGTTTACTATTCATTTTTGAAATTCTCTATTCTTAATGATATTTGTTCTGGATTTTATAGATTGTAAAAGTTGATAAAATAAATTTGAAGTTTAAGAAGTTAAGGTAATTTTCTTTATTTAAGTTGAATTTAATATGCATTATGAGGAAATGGAGTTTATGAATTGGCATAAATGAATGTTGTTAGTTGATTTTAGATATGGTTAAAGAAAAGTATTGAACAAAGGATCTGGTACAATTTGTGCAATAAAATGTTGTTGTTGAAAGTATGAAAGTTGTGATGGTTGATTTTCGATTATATTAAAAATTATATATCCTGTGTGCCAACCATGTTTCTGATTGTGAGTTGTTGAAATCTAAAAAGGTTGTATAGTTGTGTCTTATGTGTGCATGCCTCTTGTCATTGGGTTGTTAATTATCTTTCAGATTTAATGTTTTTTTTATGATGATGAAACATGTTGACAAATTTAAGATGATTAAAAGAAATGTAGTCCTTGTTAAAGTTAAATTTTTGCATGGATATATAGATCGAGAGAAAATAAAAGGATTTGTTGTTTGGTATGAATGGATATTGTGAGTCTGTGACATTCAGATATGTCTTGTATGTCTGTGTATTCTGCTTGCTGCGTAGTTGATGATTCTATTCTATTGACTTTGTTATTTAATCTCGTTGCGATATGATGCTAATTCAAATTAGATAGTGCTTGGAACCCTAGAGTTAATTATAGACTATAGAAACTTTTTTTTTGTCTCGGTTAAAATATAGAAATAAGATAACTCGTCATTTTTCTAAAAAGATTGTGTGCCCCAACACCTCTTGAATCTTGTCTAAATGATTTCCTTAGTTTATGAGTGTGTGTTTTAGGCTCTAGTCATGAAGTTAAAGGTGAGAAAAACAAACAAGAAGGGGGGGGGGGGGGGGGGGGGGTTGAATTATGTGGGCATTTTTTCCTTTCTTTAAAAACTTTGGTTAAGTTCAGAATTGGATTCTGAAACTTTTTTCAGAGTGTTTATGCAGTAGATTAAATATAGAAGAGAAAGGGAAAGAGAGACACACAATGTTTTTATACTAGTTCCTTCCACAAGTTGGAAGTAGTCTAGTCCCCCTGTCACTTACAGGAGATTTAACTATAATCAAACTGATTACAATTGCTCAAAGCACAAAGCTAAGAGTCTTCAATGCTCAAACACCTAGTAAGAGACTTCTAATGCTCAAGACACAAAGTCAAGAGACTTCCAATGCTCAAGACACAAAGTCAAGAGACTTCCTTGCTCAAGACACACAGTCAAGAGACTTCCCTGCTCAAGACACAAAGTCAAGAGACTTCTAATTGCTCAATACACAAAGTAAAGAGACTTCTGGTTGCTTAGCACGCAGGCTAAGACTTTGGGTTTCAAACTGATTTTACAACAGAAAATAAGTTTGTGTTGAACACTTGATCAAATATCAGAGGTGTTCACAAAATACAACTCAAATAAGTCTCTAACACTTAAGGAATTCTAAGATAAACAAATTGTAAAAATTCCTAAGTTGTTTTGTGACAGAAAACGTAAAATAGAGTGTTTGCAGTTCTGGTGTTGCAGTGTAGTTTTTCTGTACAGCGTCTTGTATTATTTCTTCAAAACTTCACCCTTTTATAGAGAATAAAAGAGCTGTTGAGTTTTGCAGAAATCTTAGCAAAGAGCCATTGCAAAGAGAGGCTAGGTCCAGCTGAGTTTGTGTGCATAAAAACAGAGCACACAAAGTTTGAATTCATTCCTTAAAAGCTAGGGAATGTTTCAGTGAAGGAGGCAACAATTCCAAAGAGCTGTTCTGACATTGCAGGCTTTACTGTTGACAGAGACAGATGCTTTTCCTTAAAGAACTCAAACTTCAGAAGCTTCTTCAGGAACAGTATTTCAGAAGCAGGTCTTCAGACTCACCCTTCAGAAGCACTGTTCATCAGACGCACTTCTTCAGACGTTGACTTTTGTTGACCTTCAGACTCAGCATTCAGACGTTGACTTCTGTTGACCTTCAGACTCAACCTTCAGACGTTGACTTCTGTTGACCTTCAGACTCAACCTTCAGAAGCACCCTTCAGACGCAGTCTTCAGACTCTGCCTTCAGAAGCACCCTTCAGACGCAGTCTTCAGACTCTGCCTTCAGAAGCTGCTTCAGACCCAGTTTTGCTTCAGACTTGCAACAAAGGCTTCTATGCTTTCTTTCTTGCTCTTAGCTTGTTCTTCCATAACCAGTATAATTACCAAACATTAAGGACATGGTTCTGCACACTTAGAACAAAGCATTAGCAATTCCAATTTTCTTTTTAACACTTTGTTATCATCAAAACCCAAAAGAGAGTTGTTCATACATTTTGTTCCAACAATCTCCCCCTTTTTGATGATGACAAACATAAGTATTAATAGAAAATTGTTGTTAATTTAATTAACAAGTTGACTACATGGTGTGAGGTTTGCAAGCTCCCCCTAAGTCTGATCCAGGTTAATTAAATTCAGTTTAAATCAGAAATGTGATAATTTCAGAACTGTTGTTAAGTTTAATTAACAAGCTGACTTCAGGATGAGGTTTGCAAGCTCCCCCTTAGTCTGATAATCCTCAAGGTTAGGTTTGCAAGCTCCCCTTGATTCTTATCCATGTTAATTAAATTTAACTTAAAACAATAACATGAAATTAACACTCAGAATTATAAATAACAAGCTGACTTCAGGTTATAAGGTTTGTAAGCTCTCCCCCTAAGTCTGATAATCCACATGATGAGTTTTGTAAGCTTCCTGAGTCTTATCCAAGTTATTTAAATTCATTTCAACTCACTAAGAGTAATTTATCTCACAGAAAATTAATTCAGAGGCAAACAGATATTAAACTGTTCTCATAAGTTAATTTCAATCAGAATTTAACTTATGTTCTGAGCTCAGGAGTTGATACCTTTTACTCCCTCTCATAAGTTAATTAACTGACATAATTAAACTTATATTCTGAGCCCAGGAGCCTTAATACTTGTTTACTTTTTCTCCCCCTTTTGTCATCAACAAAAAGAAAATTTTCAGAAATTTAAGAGAGTTTGAAAACATGTGAGATAAAAATGCAATCATATAGGTAATCAAGCAGCAAAGATAAGCATCAGAGCAAGCTTGATCATACATTAAGTATATAACATTGCATTTGAAAATCAGAGAATGATGTTCAGAACATAAAAGATTGTTCAGAGCATTCTGATCAGACGCAATCTGTTTAGAATTGTTCAGTACCACTTAACTGGTTTTAGAAAACTGAAAACATATCATTTTGTTCAGAGCATTTTTGTTCAGTACATTCTGTTTAGTATCACTGAACTATTTTAGACAAAATTGTTCAGATCATATACCAACTGAAGGTTTTAGCACAACTGAACTCTTTTCAGAAAACTGAAAAATATTGCATTTAGCTCAGTGCTTCTGAACTCTTCCAGACATAACTGTTCAAAGTTTTAAAATAGTTTGTGAAAAGCTGAACATGTCTGATACTAAAATGAGACTTTCAGACAGAACTGTTCAGAGTTTTTTAAATATGTTTTGAAAAACTGAACATGTCTGATATCAATTTGAGCAATTATGATGAAGAAATGTGTCTATGTTTTCGTTAAAAACATTTCAAAACTGAAAACAGTAAAACACATTTGCATTTTGATGACTTTGGGAGGGACAAAGTATAACTTTCAAAGCTTAATTCATCAATACCCAACTATTATTACTTATCAGATTCTGACCAAGTGTTGAACAACAGTTCAGATTCATTCTCATTAGTGGATCATGTGAAAAATGTCCACTTATAATGAGTTAATCAGAAATCAAAAATTCTGATTCTGAAACTCAGACTCTGATGTCTTCAGAAGCTGAACTTTCTGCAGACTCTCAAAGTGAGTGTCTATTAAGTATTAGCTTCTGATGAACTCAGATTCTCAGTTTCTTATTCAGAGTCAAGCTTATGCTGGCTCTTGAATGTAGAATTGGAATTTTTAGACATACAGATTATAGCAATGTTATCACAAAGAAGGTTATGCTGTTTTTATGAATCTGATAGTTGTTGGAACAAAATGTGAACAACTCTCTTCTAAATTAAAGGGGAGATTGTTGGAACAATTTTGTATGAACATCACTCTCTAAGGTTTTGATTGTTAGAACAAAATGTGAAACAACTCGCTTCTGAATATAGGGGGAGATTGTTGGAACAATTTGTATGAACATCTCTCTTTATGGTTTTGATGATAACAAAGTGTTAAATAGAAAATTGGTTATTTGCTAATGCTTTGTTCAAGTTATTTCAGAACCACGTGTTTAATGGTTATGGAAGAACAGGCTTAGAGCAAGAAAGGAAAGCTTAGAAGCAATGTTGCAAAGCTGGAAGAAAACTGGGTCTGAAGCCTAAGTCTGAGGGGTGCTTCTGAAGTGTGTCTGAAGCCTGAGTCTGAAGCTTGCGTCTGAAGGCAGCTTCTGAAATCTGCGTCTGAAGGTCAACAAAAAGTCAACGTCTGAAGAAGTGCGTCTGATGAACAATGCTTCTGGAGAAGTGCTTCTGAAGAGAGCTTCTGATGTACAGTTCACGCAGAAGCTTCTGAAGTCTGATGTGGCAAGAAAAGCAACTGTTACTGTGCACATTTAATGCCTGCATATGTCAAAACAACTCCAATGGAACAGTTGTCTCCCTGACTCAAACATTCCCCAGCTTTTAAGGAAAGCAAATTCAAAAATGGCTGCTGCACTCTGTTTTCTGCAAAAGTTCAGCACACAAATTCAGTTATCCTAGCTCTCAATTCGTAACGGCTCTTTTCCTAATTTTTGCAAATCTTCAACAGCTTTAATTTCCTCTATAAAAGGAAGAAGAATTGAAGAAGAAAGCTGCTAAGACTCTTGGAACAAAAACTGTCTGAAACTTGCTCTGTTTTGCTGCAGAAATCGTAGTTCACCAAATACTTAGAAATTCTTTCAATCTTTTGTATCTTAGAATTTCTTAAGGTTAAGAGTCTTACCCTGAGTTGTATTAAGTGAACACCTCTGATATTTTATCAAGTGTTCAATCCAAACTTACTTCTTTGCAATTCTGTTTGGTTTAAGTCTCAATCTGAATACTGAGCATTTGTAAACTCATTCCTTTATGGTCTGAGCAGTTAGAGTCTCATTCCTTTGTGGTCTGAGCAGGGAGTCTTATTCCTTTGTGGTCTAAGCAAGGTTGGTTCATTCCTTTGTGGTCTGAACATTAGAAGTCTCTTCCTTTGTGGTTGAGCAACTGGAAATCTCATTCCTTTGTGGTCTGAGTAATTGTAATCACACTGATTATAGTTGAAATCTCTTGTTAGTAACAAGGGGACTGGACTACTTCCAACTTGTGGAAGGAACCAGTATAAAAACTTTGTGTGTCCTCTCTTTCCTTCTCTCTTTGTTTTTAATCCGCTGCATATAATCTTTGAGAAATAGTTCAGAACTGATTCATATCAGCTTCTGTACTTAACTTAAGATTTTGAGAAGATAAGAAACCAAGTTTTTGAGTCCACACAATTCAACCCCACCCCCCCCCCCCTTCTTGTGAGTTTTTCTCACCTTCAGTTGGTATTGTGCGCTCTCGGAAAAAACGCAGACCTCGAGCGTGTACGAACGCTCGGAAAAGAAGTGCGGAGTCGCCACCAAAGTTTTTGTTTAAAGGGAACGTTGATAAACCCTTGAGTTTTTTCTATTTTTAAAAGGGAAACGATAATAAAACCCTTTGACGATGAGGAAAGGATGGTCATCGCAACCATTACCGGGTTCGGGAGTCGATTACGCAAGGGGAAGGTATTAGCACCCCTCACGTCCGTTGTACTTAACGGGAACCTCCTAATTAGTTAAGGCTAAAAATGTTTTTAAAGTTTTGCTTGCATGCTTGAAAATATAAAGATATTAAAGAAAAGGGAAAAAGTTCATTTTTATTATTGTGCTTGACAAGATGTAAATCTTGCTCCTACGTATCTCCTGGTGCGATGGAGAACTCAAAGCTACGTAGTTCTTTGATAGAAAAACGTATTTGTTGGTTGTTTTTAAAGAACGATGCTTTTGATCGTATTCTTGCGATTAAACGTAGCTTGTGTGCTCGCGCGTTGGAGGCTTAAGCGTTTGTTTAAATCGCGCTAGAATTGATGAAACATGTTCGTTGGGGAAAAGAGGCCAAGAAAGGTTCGAGCGACTCAAGAAAAGGTTCAATGGATCCAATGGGATCGAGCATTGATTCAAAAGGTCACGGCGGACCGAGAAAAAGTTCAATGGACCAATGGGTCGAGCATTGAACCAAATGGTCCCGGGGGACCAAAAAGGTTTGAATTGACTCAAAGGGGTCAAGAAAGGTCGACTGATCCAACGGGATCAAGAAAGGGTTCAATGGACTCAACGGAGTTGAACATTGATTTAGATTGACTCAACGGAGTCAAGAAAGGGTTTAATTGTGTTGAATGCGTTGAAAATAGAATGACGATTGTCCGAACAACGAGACATACGTCAAGCATTCGTTCGATCGGGGAAATGGAGAGGCATACGTCAAACCACTCCTTTTTCATCCAAGTTTATTGTTTGAAACTTAAAATGTATTTTTAGTTGGTGAAGTTTTGAAAAAAGAAATGATGATCGTGTAAACGACGAGACATACGTCAAGTGTTTATTCAATTGGAGAATGGAGAGACATACGTCAAACCACTCCTTTTTCATTTATATGATGAAACTTAAGAAATCCCAAAAAGAGAGCAAAACACTTGGTTTTAAAACTCATAAGCAAGTTTAAAACTCAAATTAGTTGTTGCAACCTATGAACAAGTTTGCTTGTTCATATGTATGAAAAATGCACAAGTTGTGAAAATGAACAAGTTTAGTTCAAGTTTGTAAAAATGCACAAGTTTGTTGAAAATCATGTTTGGTTAAAATTCATGAACAAGGTTATTGTTCAAGTTTGGTTTGGAAATTCGTTGAACATAGCTTGTTGCTCAAGTTTGTAAAAATGAGCAAGTTTATGAAAAAAAATGCACAAGTTTGGTTCAATTTTGAAAAAGTGAACAAGTTTCTTGTTACTCAAGTTAACCATTTTAAACTTGTGAATTTCCAAATGTATGAAAAAACCCTCGTTATGTTTTGAACCAAAAAATGAGTTTGAATCCTCTTAGATTCTGAAACTTCAAGTTAGAACCTCAAAAATTAGCTTTTAAAGGCCTGAACTTAGAAACTGAATTCTGCTATGGTCGCTGAGAGACCTGAGTCTGGCTCTGCGAACCTTGAGTTCTCTCATGGTCGCAGAGCGACCAGAGCTTGGCTCTGCGAACACTGCGAAAATTTTAACTCAGAAGCTGCTTCTGAACTATAGTTCAGAAGCTGCTTCTGAATGAACTTCAGAACCTTAAGAGGAGTGAAAAGCTTTTGAAATTAGCAAGAAAATGAGCGCAACACTTCAGTTTGGTGTTTTGCAAACTTGAGATTTCTTTGAAGTTTCAAAATATGTTTTTAGTTTGAAAAATGAAATAAACAAACACTAAAATTGCAGAACTGAAATTGAATCAGTTCAAATGCAAAAACAAATGCAAACAGTATGCAAATGGATTATAAACAGGTTAGAATGACTTACCAACTCCTAGCCCAAAGCTTTTGTTGCAAGGAAATGGAAGAGGCTTTGGATGTTTATGGTTTTACAAAACTAGGAATGTTTGATGAACAGCACTAAACAATGACAATTTGCTTGTGTTCTTCACTCTTTGTGTGAGGTTTAGTGGCTATTTTAGATGCTTGGTTACTTTGTACTGGTTTGGGATGATTTGTGCAAGAAAGGAAAGGAAATTTTCTCTAAACTTACCCAAAACCAACTCTGTTTTTGTGAAGGAAAAACTGCCTGAAATTCACTCGAATTTCACTCTTTAAGAACTGGTTTTTTTGCTCTCAAATCTCTCTCTTGTGTTGTGTTAAAAATCTGTCTATAATCCTGCAGCAATGCATGGCTTTTATAGGCAAAATGAGATCAAAATGTCATGATGAAAAATCTTACAGCAGGGTTGTTTTTGTGAGCTAGGATCATGCTAATTGCTTTGTATGTAATGCTAAAGGGGAGAGGTGACATTGCCTTGCTGCAATGGTCAAGACTTTGGCCAATTTCAGGACCCAAAGCAGCTGAATTCTGACAGAAAATTGCTGGAAATCATGAAAACAAAGCTGTTTGCAAAACAGGGCAGCAGTTTTGCCTCATCCTTTGAATGGTTTTGATAAAGCCTATGGCAAGGTGGATGCAGGACAAAAGCAGGGTCAGTTGCAGGCCAAATGGTAGGGGAGAAGGGCTGCCCAAGGTCAGCAACTAGCTGGGTTACTTGCTTGATTTTGCTTCCTCTTCCTTTCTCTTTTCTTATTTTGCAATTGGCACATGTTTTCTTTCTTTCTTTGCTGAATCCAGCATTAAACAGGATAATAATAGATGATAATAATAATAGATGATGACAGTAATAATAATAAAAGAAAGTGAAAACAGAAAATCAAAACCTGCAAAATTCGCAGATTTCGCAGAGAGACCAGAACATCGCTTTGCGATGCTCTTCGCAATGTTCGCAGAGCCAAAATGCCATCGCTCTGCGAAATCCTTTTTTGTGCTGACCTTTTGTTGACTTTGATTTTTTTCTTTTTTCTCTTTTTTTTTGCTGACTCTTCTCGTTTTTTTTGAAAAAGTTTGGGACAAAATTAGGGTACAACAGCTGCTCCTACTTAATTGTGTCTTTGCATAGAGAATGTGAGTGCCAAAGGCATCACATGAACTCTTTGCGAAGAGCGATTAAGTAAAAGAAGGATCCAAATTTTGTCCTTCAAGATGAGAAAAGATTGTAGTAAATAATGAAAATAAATATATGCAAATGCAATGAACAAAAGTAAATGCAGGGTCACCTGGTTTGGCTACTAGTGCATAAACTAAGAATGAAGTAGACAAGCCGTCGCCTCAGGGGGGGTGCTTAGACTGGCTTGGGGAATTGAAAATAGATCATCTCGTCGCCTGAAAATGTGCTTAGACTAAAAAGGTAAAAAGATCGTCGCCTGAATAGGTGCTTAGATCTGACAAGTCGTCGCCTGAATAGGTGCTTAGACTCGAAAGGTAAAAAGATCGTCGCCTGAATAGGAGCTTAGATCTGACAAGGTAAAAAGATCGTCGCCTGAATAGGTGCTTAGATCTGACAAGTCGTCGCCTGAATAGGTGCTTAGACTGGAAAGGTAAAAAGATCGTCACCTGAATAGGTGCTTAGATCTGACAAGGTAAAAAGATCGTCGCCTGAATAGGTGCTTAGATCTGACAAGTCGTCGCCTGAATAGGTGCTTAGATTGAAAAGGTAAAAAAGATCGTCGCCTGAATAGGTACTTAGATCTGACAAGTCGTCGCCTGAATAGGTGCTTAGACTGAAAAGTATGCCTTCACAGGGGGAAGACTGATCATATCCAGCCGTTTATGCTAGAGGTAGATCTCTGGGGGCAAAGGTGAACTTAATCAGCCGCTCACGCTGAAGGTCGTTCCACCGAAGATAAAGGTTAACTTATCTGGCCGCTTATGCTAGAGGTAAGTCCTACTGGGAATAACGATGATCGTATCCAGCCGTCTACACTGGAGGTGGATTCCGGGGGATGGATTGATCTTATTCAGCCGCTTATGCTGAAGGTTGAATCACTGGGGAAGGGTGATCTTATCTAGCCGTTGATGCTAGCGGTGGACACCTTGGGATAAATGTAACCGTCTCTTGACGTGGCGAGTAGTTAGATTGTTTGAAAAGGAAAACATGATTGTTGATGCATGATATGCTTCATGTTGTCTTATGCAATATGTTATGTAATATGATATGATATGAGGTAGACTCAATCAGGAATTTTTGCTGGGAAAACTCAGCTGGGGAATCATATTGGCCGTGAGCAGGTCCACTCGGGAATGAGACAAATTGGGAAGAAAACCGCTGGGGATTTTTCTTTAGAAGAACTTACTGGGGAAGCTCTGGAGATGATTATTGGTGAATGTTGGATACTCACTAGGGGAATGCTTGCTGGGAAACATGATAAAGCATGATATGAATATGAGATGCATGTATATGAATGAATTGGTAGGATGCATGCATGAATGATTTTGATATGATATGCATATGCTGACATGTGGGATGACATGTTGAATGCTGGGGATTATGATTGGATGCCGTGCAAGGTCGGGCTTGGTTGTGATTGTACCAATGATGATTGGGCTTTATTTGGAATTTGTGTTTGTGAGTGCCAATGATGATTGGGCTTTGGGGTTGTGACTCTACCAGAGAATGCTAATGAAAATTGGGCTTTATTTGTGATTAGATGTCAATGGTGATTGGGCTTTTTGTGATTAGGTGCCAATGACAATTGGGCCTTGGTTGTTATATCACTAGGGATATAAGGATCATTTTGGAAGCATGATCGATATCCAGCCCTTAGTGGATGAAAAAGATGCATGGGGTACGCTTTATTTGGGGAATTTTGTCCCTCCGACACTCGGGATCTCTGCGTTTCACATGCCGTGAGCTACACACTTACTTCTGCTGAAGAGCATGAGTCTTAAAATGACTGACCAATCATTTCAGGCTTGGAGTCTTTTGTCATAACACTGGAAACCAACGAAATTCTTTCGACATTTAAGAAATTCAAGTAAAACACACATTTGTTTTTTGCAAGTTTTTATTATTATTTCCCATGTTTCAATATATTATTTATCATGCATAAAAACAAACATTTTATGCGCTGATGAGAACACAAAAAATGAAAAAGGTTTAAAATGAATTTATTCAATGCAGAATTGATCCCTTGAATGGGTAACAATACATGAAATAAGAAGCGATTACTCCGCTGGGGAAAAGATAGAGAAAGACAAGAAAAACAAAACAAAAAGAAATTTGTTTGAGTGTTGCTTTGGTACAACACTGCTATTTTCCCTATAACTTGAAATCCCTTTTGTCTTTGAAAGATGAATGACGAGACCGATTCTTCCCCTCTTGAATCCTGTCCTGATCTTGAATGTTGCAGTCCTTTGCCTTTCTTTTTTGTTTTGAAACCCCCTAATTTTTACTTGGACCGCTCTTTTGAGTTTTCAGTCCACTGGGGTATATTTCCTTTTTTGATGTCCTTAATTTTTGCCTAGACCGCCTTTTCAGGTTTTCGATCTACCAGGACGCTCTCTATTGCCCAAACTGCCCTTTCGGGTTTTCGATTTAGCGAGCTTTTCTTTTTTCTCTCTTTTTTTTAGGCGTAGTACTTCCTGACTGCGTCGGAGTTTATTGAAAATGGAAACTCCTCTCCGTCCATGGTGGTGATGATTAAGGCTCCACCAGAGAAGGCCTTCTTTATCACGTATGGTCCATCATAGTTGGGAGTCCATTTCCCGCGGGGATCCTTATGGATAGGTAATATCTTCTTCAGCACTAGGTCTCCTTCTTTGAATTCTCGAGGACGGACCCTCTTGTCGAATGTCCTCTTAAGCCTCCTTTGGTACAGCTGTCCATGACACAATGCTGTTAGACGTTTTTCCTCTATGAGGTTCAGTTGGTCAAACCTTGCTTGGACCCATTCGGTTTCTTCTAACTTGGTTTCCATCAAGACCCTTAACGAAGGGATTTCAACTTCAATGGGAAGCACTGCTTCCATGCCGTATACCAAGGAAAAAGGGGTTGCCCTAGTTAATTAACTGACATAATTAAACTTATATTCTGAGCTCAGGAGCCTTAATACTTGTTTACTTTTTCTCCCCCTTTTGTCATCAACAAAAAGAAAATTTTCAGAAATTTAAGAGAGTTTTAAAACATGTGAGATAAAAATGCAATCATATAGGTAATCAAGCAGCAAAGATAAGCATCAGAGCAAGCTTGATCATACATGAAGTATATAACATTGCATTTGAAAATCAGAGAATGTTGTTCAGAACATAAAAGATTGTTCAGAGCATTCTGATCAGACACAATCTGTTTAGAATTTTTCAGTACCACTTAACTGGTTTTAGAAAACTGAAAACATATCATTTTGTTCAGAGCATTTTTGTTCAGTACATTCTGTTTAGTATCACTGAACTATTTTAGACAAAATTGTTCAGATCATATACCAACTGAAGGTTTTAGCACAACTGAACTCTTTTCAGAAAACTGAAAAATATTGCATTTAGCTCAGTGCTTCTGAACTCTTCCAGACATAACTGTTCAAAGTTTTAAAATAGTTTGTGAAAAGCTGAACATGTCTGATACTAAAATGAGACTTTCAGACAGAACTGTTCAGAGTTTTTTAAATATGTTTTGAAAAACTGAACATGTCTGATATCAATTTGAGCAATTATGATGAAGAAATGTGTCTGTGTTTTTGTTAAAAACATTTCAAAACTGAAAACAGTAAAACACATTTGCATTTTGATGACTTTGGGAGGGACAAAGTATAACTTTCAAAGCTTAATTCATCAATACCCAGCTATTATTACTTATCAGATTCTGACCAAGTGTTGAACAACAGTTCAGATTCATTCTCATTAGTGGATCATGTGAAAAATGTCCACTTATAATGAGTTAATCAGAAATCAAAAATTCTGATTCTGAAACTCAGACTCTGATGTCTTCAGAAGCTGAACTTTCTGCAGACTCTCAAAGTGAGTGTCTATTAAGTATTCGCTTCTGATGAACTCAGATTCTCAGTTTCTTATTCAGAGTCAAGCAAATTTTTCAAAGAGATTAAATGCATTGTTCAGATTCTTTTTAATAAGTTTAAATCTAGCTTCTGAACAAAATCTCTTGATAAAAAGATGTTTAAGTTCAAAAATGCTTGGCTCTTGAATGTAGAATTGGAATTTTTAGACATACAGATTATAGCAATGTTATCACAAAGAAGGTTATGCTGTTTTCATGAATCTGATAGTTGTTGGAACAAAATGTGAACAACTCTCTTCTAAATTAAAGGGGAGATTGTTGGAACAATTTTGTATGAACATCACTCTCTAAGGTTTTGATTGTTAGAACAAAATGTGAAACAACTCGCTTCTGAATATAGGGGGAGATTGTTGGAACAATTTGTATGAACATCTCTCTTTATGGTTTTGATGATAACAAAGTGTTAAATAGAAAATTGGTTATTTGCTAATGCTTTGTTCAAGTTATTTCAGAACCACGTGTTTAATGGTTATGGAAGAACAAGCTTAGAGCAAGAAAGGAAAGCTTAGAAGCAATGTTGCAAAGCTGGAAGAAAACTGGGTCTAAAGCCTAAGTCTGAGGGGTACTTCTGAAGTGTGTCTGAAGCCTGAGTCTGAAGCTTGCGTCTGAAGGCAGCTTCTGAAGTCTGCGTCTGAAGGTCAACAAAAAGTCAATGTTTGAAGAAGTGCGTCTGATAAACAGTGTTTCTGGAGAAGTGCTTCTGAAGAGAGCTTCTGATGTACTTTTCACGCAGAAGCTTCTGAAGTCTGATGTGGCAAGAAAAGCAACTGTTACTGTGCACATTTAATGCATGCATATGTCAGAACAACTCCAATGGAACAGTTGTCTCCCTGACTCAAACATTCCCCGGCTTTTAAGGAAAGCAAATTAAAAAATGGCTGCTGCACTCTGTTTTTTTTGCAAAAGTTCAGCACACAAATTCAGCTATCCTAGCTCTCAATTTGCAACGGCTCTTTTCCTAATTTCTGCAAATTTTCAACAACTCTAATTTCCTCTATAAAAGGAAGAAGAATTGAAGAAGAAAGCTGCTAAGACTCTTGGAACAAAAACTGTCTGAAACTTGCTCTGTTTTGCTGCAGAAATCGCAGTTCACCAAATACTTAGAAATTCTTTCAATCTTTTGTATCTTAGAATTTCTTAAGGTTAAGAGTCTTACCCTGAGTTGTATTAAGTGAACACCTCTGATATTTTATCAAGTGTTCAATCCAAACTTACTTCTTTGCAATTCTGTTTGGTTTAAGTCTCAATCTGAATACTGAGCATTTGTAAACTCATTCCTTTATGGTCTGAGCAGTTAGAGTCTCATTCCTTTGTGGTCTGAGCAGGGAGTCTTATTCCTTTGTGGTCTAAGCAAGGTTGGTTCATTCCTTTGTGGTCTGAACATTAGAAGTCTCTTCCTTTGTGGTTGAGCAACTGGAAATCTCATTCCTTTGTGGTCTTAATAAATGTAATCACACTGATTATAGTTGAAATCTCTTGTTAGTAACAAGGGGACTGGACTACTTCCAACTTGTGGAAGGAACCAGTATAAAAACTTTGTGTGTCCTCTCTTTCCTTCTCTCTTTGTTTTTAATCCGCTGCATATACTCTTTGAGAAATAGTTCAGAACTGATTCATATCAGCTTCTGAACTTAACTTAAGTTTTTGAGAAGATAAGAAACCAAGTTTTTGAGTCCACACAATTCAATCCCCCCTTCTTGTGTGTTTTTCTCACCTTCAGTTGGTATTGTGCGCTCACGGAAAAAACGCAGACCTCGAGCGTGTACGAACGCTCGGAAAAGAAGTGCGGAGTCGCCACCAAAGTTTTTGTTTAAAGGGAACATTGATAAACCCTTGAGTTTTTTTTTATTTTCAAAAGGGAAACGATAATAAAACCCTTTGACGATGATGAAAGGATGGTCATCACAACCATTACCGGGTTCGGGAGTCGATTACACAAGGGGAAGGTATTAGAACCCCTCACGTCCGTTGTAATATCCCGCTTAGATGTAGCATTTAACTGTGTAGAAACTTGAGAAGCAAGCAAGAAAAAATAAGAAATTTAGAGGAGATGGCAAACTTGTAATTTATGGAAGAAGGGAGATTGTTTTTTTAGGGAACATGATATTTTCTTTGGCATTTTTCTTCTCTTCCTTGCCAACCAAAATTCAGAATTTTGTCCCCTTCTCCTCATACTCACACGCCCCCAATCTCACTCACCAACATCCCTCCAAACTCCAATCCTAATCCTAGTAATAACCTTGCAAGGCAAGCTTAAGTAGAAAGCTAGAACTAAGGAAAAGAAAGAGGAACTAGGAAGAACCAAGAGAAGGGTTTGTTTTGGAGAGACATAAGGTTTGGTAATCAAGCTAACCAGCACCAATTGAAGACTAAGGTGAGCTCCACAGGGTTTTAGAACCCGCTTGTGTAAGTTTGTAAGCATTTTTACATGTTGTTCTAAAACTAGAAATTTACCCTAAATTCCTATGTTGCCAATTCCTTGATTATTCATGTTTTAAATTGTTAATTTGTGTTGGAAATTCGTTCCTTATACTGTTGGAATGCCTGGGTAATCTTAAATGTGTCAAAATGGTGGAAAATCTTACTTTTAACAGGTTTTTGAACTGATAATTTCGCCGGGCGAGCTCGGAGCGAACGAGAAGTTACTGTTTGGCAGGTCCTCACTGCCTATTTTCGCCCCCACCTCGCCTCAGGGTCGCCTAGCGAAATTAGACAGGCAGCATTTGTCTGTTCTGTTTCGTTCTAGGTGCTGCGTACGTGTTCGGCGATGCTTTTTAGTAACTATTTTCAAGTAAACTTTATTTTCCAAGATAAACACCATTCTTGACATGTTCAATGGATTATTCAACATTTAAGGAATGAATGATAGGACAAGGAATTTGGTAAAGCATTAGGAATGCAGAGTAAAGTTATTTAAGTTATGGATTATTTCCAATAACCTAGTAACGGCTTATGAGGACGATAAGCCTATGATATAATGATGAAGTCTAGAACCTTGAATAGGTTAACAGGAATAGAATTAAGTTAAGGGTAGTTTATCAGGATTCCCTTAACCAGACAGACTACAGGATACCTTAGTCAGTGGGACTTAGTACCCTCGATTCAGGCATAGTTACAGGTTATCAGGACGTGCCTCAATGCTCACGTCAGAGTGACATTGGGGGGAACACGTATCAGTTTATCAGGAAATGTATAAACATATACCAGGAATAATAATTAATAATCAGGACAAGCTTTGTGTCTTCTGTTCTCTCGACCAGTTAGAGAGAACAGGGGGTTTCAGCATTGCTGAAACGGGCAGGAACTTTCCGTGAGGATAACCACACAGAGTTATAGTGTGTCTTCTGTGTTCTCGCCAGTTAGAGCACAGGGGGTTCCAAATGGAACGGGCAGGAATCTTCCGCGAGGATAACCACACACTTAGGCAAGAGGAGTCCGGTGTTAGCCTGATATGATAGGATTTTCACCGGTTATCAGGGGAATGTGCTTCGGGGTTACTCCACCCGGGGGCATTCCGTAAAATGAATCCAGATAATAATGTTTGTTCAACGCTAACAGCTAACTTAAAATATCAGTTATTATTCTATTACAATATCAGTCAGATACTATTTACTCAGACAATTATCAGGCAGTTAGCAGAATCAGTTAACAGTTTTCAGATGGTGATCCTAGGTTTCCCTCGATCACCAGATCAGCAGGATCAGTCAGGTAACCCTCTATGGGTAAAGATGAGACTTGGCGATCATAGGTATCCCCAAGATCGCCGAGGTAGGCACGGTGACCCTAGGTTCCCCTGAGGTTACCAAACAGTAGGTAGGGTAGGAGCTCACTGAGACGTTATGTCTCATCCCTTTCCTTCTGGTGCAGGTTCTTCTCAGGTGGCACGACGCAAAGGTAAAGAGAAAGCTATGGATTGATCGTGCCGTATTATGCTTATACCATGAGGATGTTGTATAACGTTGTTGTATATGATGTATATTATGAGGAGTGTTATGTATTGGATCTCGAGTTGTATTGTAACCTTTATATCGTGGATTTAATAAATAACTTTTCTGTATTGTATTTAATGTATCCAGTACGAAATTTTAATACTCGTAAGAGATCCTAGGCAATCTCTATATGGGTGTTACAATTTGGTATCAGAGCAGGTCGATTCAGACTGTGCCTTGGGTCATTAAAGTACAATCCAAGTTTATGGACCTCTTGGATCCAGGACATTATTCTAGATGTTATGTTCAGTTAAAACTGATCACTTTGACTTGTATATGACAGCTAGGATAAGATGTCTGGGAGAAGAAGAGGTAGACCTCGTGCCAATCAAGCTAGTGATGAAAGTGGAGGACCTAGTTTGAATTCATGGGAACAGATGATGCAACAACAGCAGGCCTGGCAGCAGCAATACCAAGAGCAACAAGCTCAGAATGCATTACAGTATCAGCAAATGATGCTGATGATGCAACAGCAATCTCAGCAACAGGCCCAATCTCAGCAGCAATGGATGGAAATGATGCAGCAAGGGCAAGGTTTCCATCCACAACCACCACCTCCTCCAGTAATTGGTAATCCCGTGTTCCGGGAGTACAACAGGCATCACCCTCCGGAGTTCAATGGAGAAGGTGAACCTCAAGAAGCCAGAAAATGGATGAAGCAGATGGAGAAGATCTTTAGAATGGCTGAATGTTCAGAAGAGGACAAAGTGGTCTATGCCACGAACCAACTCAGAGGCGCAGCAGAAGACTGGTGGGAATCTGCTCAGCGCAGGATGGAAGCCAATGGTGTAGAAGTGAATTGGGAGAACTTTAAAGGAGTGATGTTAGAAAAGTATTTACCTTTGTCTTACAAGGTAAAGAAGGAACAAGAGTTCTTAGAATTGAAGCAGGGTAGCATGTCAGTAGCTGAATTTACTAAGAAGTTTGAAGAGTTGTCCTATTACTCAACACACAATGAATATGCTGAAAATGAAGTATGGAAAATGAATCAGTATAAAAGAGGTTTAAGAGGCGAGATAGATACAGCAGTTAGCCTTCAGAGAACTGCGAGTTACGATGAGTTGGTGCATGATAGCTTAGTAGTCGAGGCGGGACTTGCAAAGGCCTCAAAAGAGAGAGCGGCAGCTTATGAGAAGAAGAAAAGCAGAATGTCAGATAAGTACCACGATAAGCTCAAGCCGAAAGGATCCCCACAAAGAGGGAAGCAGACATACTCTCCAAGATCAAATCCTCCACGGACTAATCCTACTTGTAAGACGTGTGGGAGAATGCATCAAGGAGAGTGTATGGAAGGTGCTAATGTATGCTTTGGATGTAAACAGCCCGGACACTTCTTGCGAGAATGTCCCTATAAGCGAGGAAAAGGAGTAGCTGAAGGAACTACAACCAGCAAGGGCAGAGTGTACTCTCTTGACGGCGCAAAGGCTTCGGCTAATGAAGATTTAATTGCCGGTATGTGTTATTTGGGTACAAATCCAGTAAAAGTTCTTTTCGATTGTGGCGCTACATGTTCTTTTATTTCATATAAATGTGTGGAGACGCTGCAATTACCCTTGTCTCCGTTGAACCCTCCAATGTTAGTATCTACCGCTACTGAAGGCGGAATTGAGGCAAAGTATGTTTGTGAAAGCTGTCCTATCACTGTGTCTAGCAAGACTTACTATGTTGATTTAGTTTGTCTCCCGATGGAGCAACTGGATGTAATTTTAGGCATGGATTGGCTCTCTGCTAATCATGTCTATATAGGATGTTCAGAGAAGAGTATTTATATGCCTACCAGTGATACGACAGAAGGTGTGGCTTTATCAGAATTGATTAACCGCACCCATCAGTTAATCCAGTTTATTTGTGCTCAAGACAAAGGATTTTATGTAATGCTCACTGTGGCTTCAGAGTCAGAGTTAAGTCCCAGTGATATTCCTGTGGTGAATGAATACCTAGATGTTTTTCCTTCAGAAGTCACGAGTTTACCTCCAGAGCGTGAGGTGGAGTTTTCAATTGATTTGATTCCAGGAGCGGAGCCAGTGTCTGTGGCACCGTACAGAATGTCACCAATAGAGTTGAAAGAGTTGAAATCTCAACTCGAGGATTTAATCCAGAAGCATTTCATCAGACCTAGTGTATCACCTTGGGGTGCTCCAGTTTTGTTAGTCAAGAAAAAGGATGGAAGCATGAGGCTATGTATTGACTACCGCCAACTTAACAAAGTGACTATCAAGAACAGGTATCCTCTTCCAAGGATTGATGATCTTCTAGATCAGCTCAAGGGAGCAACAGTATTTTCCAAGATTGATCTTCGATCGGGTTATCATCAGATTCGTATTAAATCTTCAGATGTGTCTAAGACGGCGTTTCGAACGCGTTACGAACACTATGAATTTCTAGTTATGCCTTTCGGTGTAACTAATGCCCCAGCAGTGTTTATGGATTACATGAACAGGATATTTCAACCCTATCTCGATCAATTTGTGGTGATTTTCATTGATGACATTTTGATCTATTCTAAGGATCCTCAGGAGCATGCTCAGCATTTGAGAATTGTATTGGATGTCCTTAGAGACAAACAGCTGTATGCTAAGTTTAGCAAGTGTGAGTTCTGGTTGTCCGAGATTAAGTTCTTGGGTCATGTTATTTCTCAAGGAGGAGTAGCTGTTGATCCATCTAAAGTTGAGGCTGTTCTCAACTGGGAAAGACCAAAGAATGTAGCTGAAGTCAGGAGCTTTCTAGGCTTGGCAGGTTATTATCGAAGATTTATCATGAAGTTTTCTCAGATTGCCTTACCCCTGTCACGTCTCACCAGAAAAGATGTACCCTTTATTTGGGATGATGAATGTGAAGAAAGTTTCAAAGTTTTAAAGAAGAAATTGACTAAGGCCCCTGTGTTGGCAATACCAGATCCTGAAAGGAGATACACCGTTTTCTGCGATGCATCTTCCAAGGGACTGGGAAGTGTTCTCATGCAAGGAGAAAATGTAATAGCCTATGCCTCTAGACAGCTCAAGACTCATGAGGAGAATTACCCCACTCATGATCTTGAGTTAGCAGCCATAGTTTTTGCATTGAAGATATGGAGACATCACTTGTATGGTGCGCAGTTTGATTTGTTTAGCGACCATAAGAGTTTGAAGTATTTGTTTGATCAACGAGATCTGAATATGAGGCAAAGGCGATGGATGGAGTATTTGAAGGATTTTGATTTCGATCTGAAATACCATCCAGGAAAAGCAAATGTGGTGGCAGATGCCTTAAGTCGAAAGGCTTTGGTTAAAGCTGAGGTGATGATGCACACGTGTAGGCTGTATGAGAAGTTTAGAGACCTTAACCTCCATGTTACCGATTTAGATGGTGGTATTTTGTTGAACAAGTTAGATATTTCGTGCGACCTACGATCTAGGATTGCACAAGCGCAGAGTATGGATGTGGATCTTCAAAGAAAAGTTAGCCAACCGGAGTTTTCTTTTGCACCTGATGGAACATTACTGTTTGAGGGAAGAGTTTACGTCCCGAACGATGAGGAATTGAAAAGGTTAATTTTAGAAGAGGCGCATAAGAGTAGTTTCAGCATTCATCCAGGTACCACCAAGATGTACCAAGATTTGAAAAGAGATTATTGGTGGCCGAGCATGAAAAGAGATATTGCGGAATTTGTAGCGCGTTGTATTGTCTGTCAGCAGGTGAAGATTGAGCATCAAAGGCCTGCGGGAATGTTAGTACCGTTGGAAATTCCACAATGGAAATGGGAAGATATCACCATGGATTTTGTGACTGGATTACCTCGAACACAGCGAGGACATGACTCCATATGGGTAATAGTAGACCGGTTGACCAAGTCAGCTCACTTCTTGCCGGTTAAGACTACTTACCGAGCTTCTCAGTATGCCGAGTTGTTTATCTCAGAGATTGTGAAACTCCATGGTGTGCCAGCTAGTATTGTGTCGGATAGAGATCCTATCTTCACATCCCACTTTTGGAAGGCTTTTCAGAAGGCTTTGGGAACCAGATTAAAGATGAGCACGTCCCATCATCCTCAAACAGATGGGCAATCAGAGAGAACTATTCAGACTTTAGAGGATATGCTACGTGCATGTATCCTAGAAGATGGAGGAAGTTGGAATGACCACCTACCATTAATTGAATTTTCTTACAACAACAGTTACCATTCTAGCATTGGAATGGCACCTTATGAAGCCCTGTATGGTAGAAAATGTAGAACTCCACTTTGTTGGGCTGAAGTCGGAGATAAAGGTATATTGGGACCTGAGATAATACAAGAGACGACCTTAAAGATTAAATCCATTCAGGATAAAATGAGAACGGCACAAAGCCGCCAGAAGAGTTATGCTGATAAGCGGCGGAGACCCTTAGAGTTTGAAGAAGGAGATCATGTGTTTCTTAAGGTTACGCCCAAGTTGGGATTGAGAGGAGCATTCAGAACCAAGAAACTTTGTCCAAGATATGTTGGACCATTTCAGATACTTCGTCGTGTTGGTCCGGCAGCTTATCAGTTAGCGCTGCCTCCAGCCATGTCAGGATTGCATGATGTATTCCACGTTTCCCAGCTGAGGAAGTTCATCCCCGATCCTTTTCAATCAGTGGAATTGGACAGTATTGATTTGAGGTCAGACTTGACTTTTCAACCTGAGCCAGACCAGATTATTGATCGTGATGTTAAAACTTTACGGAACAAAGAAATCCCTATTGTTAAAGTTGTTTGGAAAGGTTCTCCCGATGGTGAAGCGACGTGGGAGCTGGAGTCAGAAATGCAAGAGCACTACCCTCATCTATTTTCAGGTAAATTCTAAATTTCGAGGACGAAATTTCTTTAAGGGGGGGTAGATTGTAATATCCCGCTTAGATGTAGCATTTAACTGTGTAGAAACTTGAGAAGCAAGCAAGAAAAAATAAGAAATTTAGAGGAGATGGCAAACTTGTAATTTATGGAAGAAGGGAGATTGTTTTTTTAGGGAACATGATATTTTCTTTGGCATTTTTCTTCTCTTCCTTGCCAACCAAAATTCAGAATTTTGTCCCCTTCTCCTCATACTCACACGCCCCCAATCTCACTCACCAACATCCCTCCAAACTCCAATCCTAATCCTAGTAATAACCTTGCAAGGCAAGCTTAAGTAGAAAGCTAGAACTAAGGAAAAGAAAGAGGAACTAGGAAGAACCAAGAGAAGGGTTTGTTTTGGAGAGACATAAGGTTTGGTAATCAAGCTAACCAGCACCAATTGAAGACTAAGGTGAGCTCCACAGGGTTTTAGAACCCGCTTGTGTAAGTTTGTAAGCATTTTTACATGTTGTTCTAAAACTAGAAATTTACCCTAAATTCCTATGTTGCCAATTCCTTGATTATTCATGTTTTAAATTGTTAGTTTGTGTTGGAAATTCGTTCCTTATACTGTTGGAATGCCTGGGTAATCTTAAATGTGTCAAAATGGTGGAAAATCTTACTTTTAACAGGTTTTTGAACTGATAATTTCGCCGGGCGAGCTCGGAGCGAACGAGAAGTTACTGTTTGGCAGGTCCTCACTGCCTATTTTCGCCCCCACCTCGCCTCAGGGTCGCCTAGCGAAATTAGACAGGCAGCATTTGTCTGTTCTGTTTCGTTCTAGGTGCTGCGTACGTGTTCGGCGATGCTTTTTAGTAACTGTTTTCAAGTAAACTTTATTTTCCAAGATAAACACCATTCTTGACATGTTCAATGGATTATTCAACATTTAAGGAATGAATGATAGGACAAGGAATTTGGTAAAGCATTAGGAATGCAGAGTAAAGTTATTTAAGTTATGGATTATTTCCAATAACCTAGTAACGGCTTATGAGGACGATAAGCCTATGATATAATGATGAAGTCTAGAACCTTGAATAGGTTAACAGGAATAGAATTAAGTTAAGGGTAGTTTATCAGGATTCCCTTAACCAGACAGACTACAGGATACCTTAGTCAGTGGGACTTAGTACCCTCGATTCAGGCATAGTTACAGGTTATCAGGACGTGCCTCAATGCTCACGTCAGAGTGACATTGGGGGGAACACGTATCAGTTTATCAGGAAATGTATAAACATATACCAGGAATAATAATTAATAATCAGGACAAGCTTTGTGTCTTCTGTTCTCTCGACCAGTTAGAGAGAACAGGGGGTTTCAGCATTGCTGAAACGGGCAGGAACTTTCCGTGAGGATAACCACACAGAGTTATAGTGTGTCTTCTGTGTTCTTGCCAGTTAGAGCACAGGGGGTTCCAAATGGAACGGGCAGGAATCTTCCGCGAGGATAACCACACACTTAGGCAAGAGGAGTCCGGTGTTAGCCTGATATGATAGGATTTTCACCGGTTATCAGGGGAATGTGCTTCGGGGTTACTCCACCCGGGGGCATTCCGTAAAATGAATCCAGATAATAATGTTTGTTCAACGCTAACAGCTAACTTAAAATATCAGTTATTATTCTATTACAATATCAGTCAGATACTATTTACTCAGACAATTATCAGGCAGTTAGCAGAATCAGTTAACAGTTTTCAGATGGTGATCCTAGGTTTCCCTCGATCACCAGATCAGCAGGATCAGTCAGGTAACCCTCTATGGGTAAAGATGAGACTTGGCGATCATAGGTATCCCCAAGATCGCCGAGGTAGGCACGGTGACCCTAGGTTCCCCTGAGGTTACCAAACAGTAGGTAGGGTAGGAGCTCACTGAGACGTTATGTCTCATCCCTTTCCTTCTGGTGCAGGTTCTTCTCAGGTGGCACGACGCAAAGGTAAAGAGAAAGCTATGGATTGATCGTGCCGTATTATGCTTATACCATGAGGATGTTGTATAACGTTGTTGTATATGATGTATATTATGAGGAGTGTTATGTATTGGATCTCGAGTTGTATTGTAACCTTTATATCGTGGATTTAATATATAACTTTTCTGTATTGTATTTAATGTATCCAGTACGAAATTTTAATACTCGTAAGAGATCCTAGGCAATCTCTATATGGGTGTTACATCCGTTGTACTCAACGGGAACCTCCTAATTAGTTAAGGCTAAAAATGTTTTTAAAGTTTTACTTGCATGCTTGAAAATATAAAGATATTAAAGAAAAGGGAAAAAGTTCATTTTTATTATTGTGCTTGACAAGATGTAAATCTTGCTCCTACGTATCTCCTGGTGCGATGGAGAATTCAAAGCTACGTAGTTCTTTGGTAGAAAAACGTATTAGTTGGTTGTTTTTAAAGAACGATGCTTTTGATCGTATTCTTGCGATTAAACGTAGCTTGTGTGCTCGCGCGTGGGAGGCTTAAGCGTTTATTTAAATCGCGCTAGAATTGATGAAACATGTTCGTTGGGGAAAAGAGGTTTTCAATTGACCACGGGGGCCAAGAAAGGTTCGAGCGACTCAAAGGAGTCAAGAAAAGTGTTCAATTGATCCAACGGGATCAACAAAAGGTTCAATGGATCCAACGGGATCGAGCATTGATTCAAAAGGTCACGGCGGACCGAGAAAAAGTTCAATAGACCAACGGGTCGAGCATTGAACCAAATGGTCCCGGGGGACCAAAAAGGTTTGAATTGACTCAAAGGAGTCAAGAAAGGTCGACTGATCCAACAGTATCAAGAAATGGTTCAATGGACTCAACGGAGTTGAACATTGATTTAGATTGACTCAACGGAGTCAAGAAAGGGTTTAATTGTGTTGAATGCGTTGAAAATAGAATGACGATTGTCCGAACAACGAGACATACGTCAAGCATTCGTTCGATCGGGGAAATGGAGAGACATACGTCAAACCACTCCTTTTTCATCCAAGTTTATTGTTTGAAACTTAAAATGTATTTTTAGTTGGTGAAGTTTTGAAAAAAGAAATGACGATCGTCTAAACGACGAGATATACGCCAAGCGTTTATTCAATTGGAGAATGGAGAGACATACGTCAAACCACTCTTTTTTCATTTATATGATGAAACTTAAGAAATCCCAAAAAGAGATCAAAACACTTGGTTTTAAAACTCATAAGCAAGTTTAAAACTCAAATTAGTTGTTGCAACCTATGAACAAGTTTGCTTGTTCATATGTATGAAAAATGCACAAGTTGTGAAAATGAACAAGTTTAGTTCAAGTTTGTAAAAATGCACAAGTTTGTTGAAAATCATGTTTGGTTAAAATTCATGAACAAGGTTATTGTTCAAGTTTGGTTTGGAAATTCGTTGAACATAGCTTGTTGCTCAAGTTTGTAAAAATGAGCAAGTTTATGAAAAAAAATGCACAAGCTTGGTTCAATTTTGAAAAAGTGAACAAGTTTCTTGTTACTCAAGTTAACCATTTTAAACTTGTGAATTTCCAAATGTATGAAAAAACCCTCGTTATGTTTTGAACCAAAAAATGAGTTTGAATCCTCTTAGATTCTGAAACTTCAAGTTAGAACCTCAAAAATTAGCTTTTAAAGGCCTGAACTCAGAAACTGAATTCAGCTATGGTCGCTGAGTGACCTGAGTCTGGCTCTGCGAACCTTGAGTTCTGTCATGGTCGCAGAGCGACCAGAGCTTGGCTATTCGAACTCTGCGAACTCTGCGAAAATTTTAACTCAGAAGCTGCTTCTGAACTATAGTTTAGAAGCTGCTTCTGAATGAACTTCAGAACCTTAAGAGGAGTGAAAAGCTTTTGAAATTAGCAAGAAAATGAGTGCAACACTTCAGTTTGGTGTTTTGAAAACTTGAGATTTCTTTGAAGTTTCAAAATATGTTTTTAGTTTGAAAAATGAAATAAACAAACACTAAAATTGCAGAACTAAGATTGAATCAGTTCAAATGCAAAAACAAATGCAAACAGTATGCAAATGGAATATAAACAGGTTAGAATGACTTACCAACTCCTAGCCCAAAGCTTTTGTTGCAAGGAAATGGAAGAGGCTTTGGATGTTTATGGTTTTACAAAACTAGGAATGTTTGATGAACAACACTAAACAATGACAATTTGCTTGTGTTCTTCACTCTTTGTGTGCGGTTTAGTGGCTGTTTTAGATGCTTGGTTACTTTGTACTGGTTTGGGATGAATTGTGCAAGAAAGGAAAGGAAATTTTCTCTAAACTTACCCAAAACCAACTCTGTTTTTGTGAAGGAAAAACTGCTTGAAATTCACTCGAATTTCACTCTTTAAGAACTGTTTTTTTTGCTCTCAAATCTCTCTCTTGTGCTGTGTTAAAAATCTGTCTATAATCCTGCAGCAATGCATGGCTTTTATAGGCAAAATGAGATCAAAATGTCATGATGAAAAATCTTACAGCAGGGCTGTTTTTGTGAGCTAGGATCATGCTAATTGCTTTGCATTTAATGCTAAAGGGGAGAGGTGACATTGCCTTGCTGCAATGGTCAAGACTTTGGCCAATTTCAGGACCCAAAGCAGCTGAATTCTGACAGAAAATTGCTGGAAATCATGAAAACAAAGCTGTTTGCAAAACAGGGCAGCAGTTTTGCCTCAACCTTTGAATGGTTTTGATAAAGCCTATGGCAAGGTGGATGCTGGACAAAAGCAGGGTCAGTTGCAGGCCAAATGGTAGGGGAGAAGGGCTGCCCAAGGTCAGCAACTAGCTGGGTTACTTGCTTGATTTTGCTTCCTCTTCCTTTCTCTTTTCTTATTTTGCAATTGGCACATGTTTTCTTTCTTTCTTTGCTGAATCCAGCATTAAACAGGATAATAATAGATGATGACAGGAATAATAATAAAAGAAAGGGAAAACAGAAAATCAAAACCTGCAAAATTCGCAGATTTCGCAGAGCGACCTGAACATCGCTTTGCGATGCTCTTCGCAAAGTTCGCAGAGCCAAAATGCCATCGCTCTGCGAAATCCTTTTTTGTGCCTTTTGTTGACTTTGATTTTTTTCTTTTTTCTCTTTTTTTTTGCTGACTCTTCTCTTTTTTTTTTGAAAAAGTTTGGGACAAAATTAGGGTACAACAGCTGCCCCTACTTAATTGTGTCTTTGCATAGAGAATGTGAGTGCCAAAGGCATCACATGAACTCTTTGCGAAGAGCGATTAAGTAAAAGAAGGATCCAAATTTTGTCCTTCAAGATGAGAAAAGATTGTAGTAAATAATGAAAATAATGATATGCAAATGCAATGAACAAAAGTAAATGCAGGGTCACCTGGTTTGGCTACTAGTGCATAAACTAAGAATGAAGTAGACAAGCCGTCACCTCAGGGGGGGGGGTGCTTACACTGGCTTGGGGAATTGAAAATAGATCGTCACCTGAATAGGTGCTTAGATCTGACAAGTCGTCGCCTGAAAAGGTGCTTAGACTAAAAAGGTAAAAAGATCGTCGCCTGAATAGGTGCTTAGATCTGACAAGTCGCCGCCTGAATAGGTGCTTAGACTGGAAAGGTAAAAAGATCGTCGCCTAAATAGGAGCTTAGATCTGATAAGGTAAAAAGATCGTCGCCTGAATAGGTGCTTAGATCTGACAAGTCGTCGCCTGAATAGGTGCTTAGACTGGAAAGGTAAAAAGATCGTCACCTGAATAGGTGCTTAGATCTGACAAGGTAAAAAGATCGTCGCCTGAATAGGTGCTTAGATCTGACAAGTCGTCGCCTGAATAGGTGCTTAGATTGAAAAGGTAAAAAAGATCGTCGCCTGAATAGGTACTTAGATCTGACAAGTCGTCGCCTGAATAGGTTTAACACCCTATTTCCCGACGATAATTATTAAATAATAATTATATATTTAATAGAGGATGTTACAAAACTCGTCAATATATCACATATAACATAAACACTTTCTTTAAATAACAATTTCAACAGCAGAAAACATTTCATTGATTTCATTAATATTGATTATCCTTGTTATTCAACATCATAAATAGAAATAACAATATTTCCAAGTTCTCGACTTAAAAACAAATTAATTTCAACATCAACCCCAACCCTGGTGTTACAAGAATCAGAGCTCGTAGCGACTACATGCTTAATAGATTACTAAATAAAATGAAAACTAGACGGAAGACGTATTCCATCTCCACCTTCTAAGTCTTCCCACAGCTAAACTTCTTCAACCCGAGTGTCTGTACCCGGGAGTACAATCACCACAAAGAAAATAACACAACAACAACAAAGGGGTGAGAAATCCTGCCGTAACATAATATTTGGGAAAAGCACGCACAACATTATAATACAACAATAACAATATTCTGTCGTCATATGATCATCGACATTTATTATATTCTTCTCAACTAATCATACATATCATCATCTCATTCAATTCGCACTTAAAAACACCAAGTATAAGTATTATCATTTAAATGCATATGGACTCACCCTAAGACCTATATGAATGTGGTACCACACCTATCGTCGTCATAATTTGCCAGAGATACGTTACTGGACTTTCATCGTCATAAATTGCCAGAGATATGTTACTGGACTTTCATCGTCATTTCATCTTCATAATTCCTAGACACGACTCTATATGCATGCATGGTGACAGACTCATCAGGTATTACACATCATCACGTCATCATGAATTCACATTCATAAATGCAAGACTCTCCCTAATATGCACAACATTAATGCAAAACACACCGTCATCATTCTCATCGTCTTCATAAATAAACATCGTCATTCTCATCATCAAAATAATATAGACATCGTCATTCTCATCATCATTATAATATATACATCATCATTCTCATCGTCCTAGTAATATAGACATCATCATTCTCATCATTGAAATTCTGGCCAGGCAAAACTAAGAGAATACAAGGTTCTGAACCAGACAGGTTCTGAACAATATGCAGGGCACAATAGATCGCAAAACAGAGCACAAGTAAACACAATACAAGAGCAGCAAAATAAAGTGCAGGAAAGTAAAAGGCACAGAGGTTTGTTAATCCAATTCGGAGTAAACACCTCCTACTCTGGGGGATACCAATCCAGGAAGGAATTCCACTATTGGAATTAATCCTTAAGACTCAGACACTGACTCCCAGTTCCTATCCCAAGCAATCAATCTCCACCTAGTCTTGAATTCTACCCAACATGTTGAGTATTAGAAAAACCTCTAACTTCCTATTCAAGTAACTGCAACCCAGCCACTTGAACTACCCTTAGATCTTAATTAGTTCTGAAACACAACTACCCTGTTTTTGAGAAAACCTTCAAAGACAAAACTTCATTCGTACCTAAAGGCTTAGAATGAATTACAACTCTATAAAAACACTAAACCAACTCAAAGCATATGAGTGGTGCACAAAACAAAGCTAACAGCTTAAAAACAAACACAGACTCAATTTTCTGAAATCTAACTCTAAAAACTCGTAAGTCTTCAATAGCAAAGCTCCTCCTTTTATAATCTTCAACAAGCCTCTTAATTATGCTCCAAATCTTCTGAATTGATTTGTTACTAGAATAAGATTGTTCCAATAAAGTAACAAATAAAACTGCATTCAATCTTTGAAAGATTTAAAACAGAAAATACGAATTTTCATAATTTTGAATCAAATCTTCAAAGATATCTTCTCCAATTAACCCAGCATTCTAGAAGCAATTATCCAAACATAATTCCTTGCTAAATCTCCCAAGATACGTGCAAAAACAATCCAGCAAACCCAGCTTCTGATGTGGTCAACAGAAGTCAACGCTGGCTTCAGAACCTGAAACTGCTTCTGAAGTGCTACAGTGCTTCTGAAGAGCATTTCAGCTTTTGATGTAGATTTCAGCTTCTGAATGGCTTCAAATGAGAAAACTTGTAACTGAAGAAATGTTCATCATAAGGAAAAGCTTCTATTCCATACTTTGGTTTTGCCAAACAATGCAGCCAACACTTAAAGACTCAACAATCTCCCCCTTTGGCAAATTTTTGGCTAAAACCAACCAAGTTCTTCAATCTCCCTTATAATCAGCTCAGCAATGAAGAACTGCAAGATTATACATCATAGCATAAACATAAGCAGCGGACACAGCTATGAAAAACCCAAACCAGCTTCAGTTCTACAAATGATAACAGCTACTGAAGCACATATCAACCAGGTACTGATCAACTTCTGATCACAACCATGGTATCAGAGCTACTGAACCTCCACAACACTCCCCCTGCAACTCAGCTTCTCACACAAACTCCCCCTTACTACTGAACTGCAGTGATAAATGGTATCAGAGCACAAACCAACACTTCAGGTATATAACAAGCTTGTACTCCCCCTGAGACACATCTTCCCCTTCAATCATATCTGGACATATCTTGTTGCTGGTATCAGAGCAAAACTAGTCATCTTCTAAATAACACTGAAAGCTGAACATCTGAAATTTGAACTAATTCTGAGCAGCAACACATTGCTTAAGATGTTTGGTAACTGAGCCAACACAATACTTAAGATTTTCTCCCCCTTTTTAGCCACAAAATTCTGACAAATCTCAGACTTCAAATAGGGAATAAAATCAAAACATGTAACATAGATCCTGGAAGACATATTAGACTCAAACTTAAGTTCAGGATCATATTTAGCATAGGCACAACTGGCAGGTACTCTAGCTTCCTCACATCCAGTTTGCAGTAATTGCTATAACTCTTCATGCAAACACACACCTAACTTGCTCCTTAAGTTTTCAAACTGCTTAGCATCCAGGGCCTTTGTGAAAATGTCAGCAACTTGTTCTTCAGTAGCTACATGTTCCAGTTGAATAACTTTATCCTCCACAAGGTTTCTGATAAAATGGTGCCTGATGTCTATGTGTTTGGTTCTACTGTGCTGAATTGGATTCTTAGAGATGTTGATGGCACTCAAGTTGTCACAAAATAAGGTCATAGTTTCTTGATTAATGTTGTACTCCTCAAGCATCTGTTTCATCCAAACCAGTTGTGAACAACTACTCCCAGCAGCAATATACTCAGCTTCAGCAGTTGACAATGAAACACAGTTTTGTTTCTTGCTGAACCATGAAATCAAGTTATTTCCTAAGAAGAAACAACCTCCTGAAGTGCTCTTCCTGTCATCAGCACTTCCAGCCCAGTCAGCATCACAATATTTATTGTTCAAGTTTAGATTGAAATGATGAACATAGCTTGTTTGTTCATGTGGTTTTGAAAGTTTGAGAACATAACTTGTTTTGCAAGTTATCCCCATAATGGTCATACGAACTTGCGATTTTGCCAAAATTATGCAAAATCCTTGTTATGGTTTGAAGAACATGGGTTTAAAAACTCTTAGGTTCTGAGCTCTGGGGCTAGAACCTCAAAAATTGGTCATTTTGACACAAAAACTCAGATTCTGAGTTCTGTCATGGTCGCACTGCGACCATGACTTCGCACTGCGAAGCATGCGAAATTTTGAGTTCAGAAGCTGTTTCTGAACTTTTGTTCAGAAACAACTTCTGAACACACTCAGGACCTTATAGGTGGGTGAAAAACTTTGAGTTTTTGGGGTGAAAAAGGTTGGACAAACCAGTTTTGATGTTTTGAAAACCTTGGGATTTCTTTGAAATTCAAAAGGGGTTTTTTAGAATCAAATGGTTTTGAACCAAAATGGCTATGCAAACACAATTGTAAATGCAATATAAAAGCTTAGAAACTTACAGAACTCCTTAGCAAAGCTCCAGCTGCAATTGATTTGTATTAGTTGAAGGCTTTCACAAAGGTTTTTGGTATTGGTGATGAACTTGAACTTTGGTAAAGCTTTGTGTTGGATTGATTTTTTCTGGTTGTTTGTGAGGGTTTGTAAGCTGAAAATGAGTAGAGTTTCTGCTCTTGAAATGCTGTTGTTGATTGTGTTTGAAACCTTGGGGATTGCCTTCTATTTATAGGCCAAAACCAAATCTTTTTCATCATTACTAAATCCCAAAATTCAGCTGATTTGTGGCTAAGATCAAGCTGGATCCTTTTGCATTAAATGCTAATGGATAGAGGCAACCTTGCCTTGTACCAAGGGGCAAGACTCAGCCTGATTTCAGCCACAAATTCAACCAATTCTAGAAGGTAATGATGAAGAACAAAGCTGAATTGCAATTGGCTAATGCTTGGGGATCAATCCTTGCAATCTCAATGGTTGATCAATGAAAACGTGCACTCTAATGTGCAGAGATTGAGGGATGAAAAAGGCTACTTATGGCTGGTGTGAGGGGTGAAAAGCTGCTGCAAAAACAGAGTAGGCACTCATGGCTTTTCAAGTGAGAAAATCCAGCTAGTTTGACTGGTTTTGGGGGAGCAAGCAGGAGGAAAGTCCTCAAGCAGGTGGCTAGCAACCTTGTGGTGGTTAGCAGGTCACATGGGAGGGACTAGAGCTGCCCAAGGGCAAGCCCACTTGCTTGTCACATGCTAGGTTGGAAGAAAAAGCTTCCAACCTTGGCATTAATGGCAAGTCCTTCAATTTTGGTTTTGCTTGGCCCAATTAGCCATGAATGCTACTTAAAATAAATATGGAAATGATATGCAACAAATTCTGGAATTAAATCAAAGAAACCAAAAATCTGCAGAAAAATCGCAGACTTCGCAGTGCGAAGTGACCTTCGCAGTGCGAAGTCATCATTTTTAAAATGTTGACTTTTCTGTTGACTTTTGTTGACTTTTGACTTTTTCCCCTCTTTGATTTTTTGATTTTTGTTTTAAAATGCTAAGGACAAAATTAGGGTACTACAGCTGCCCCTACTTAATTGTGTCTTCGCATAGAGTGCGTGAGTGCCGAGGGCATCTCATGAACTCTTTGCGAAGATCAATTAAGTAAAAAGAAGGACCCGAATTTTGTCCTTCGCGAAATGCAAATGCAATGGTTGGAAAAGGTTGATCGTATCCAGCCGCTAACACTGGAGGTAGATCCACTGGGGGATGAAGGTAATCTTATCTAGGCACTGTCACTAGAGGTCGATTCCTGATGGTGGTGATTTACTCTAGGCACTGTCACTAGAGGTGGAACATTGATGGAGGTGATCTTCTCTAGGCACTGTCACTAGAGGTTGAACATTGATGGCGGCGATCGACTCTAGGCACTGTCACTAGAGGTCGATACCTAAGGATGGTGATTTACTCTAGGCACTGTCACTAGAGGTGGAACGTTGATGGAGGTGATCTACTCTAGGCACTGTCACTAGAGGTCGATACCTAAGGATGGTGGTTTACTCTAGGCACTGTCACTAGAGGTGGAACATTGAGGGAGGTGATCTACTCTAGGCACTGTCACTAGAGGTCGATACCTAAGGATGGTGGTTTACTCTAGGCACTGTCACTAGAGGTGGAACATTGATGGAGGTAATCGACTCTAGGCACTGTCACTAGAGGTCGATACCTAAGGATGGTGGTTTACTCTAGGCACTGTCACTAGAGGTGGAACGTTGAGGGAGGTGATCGACTCTAGGCACTGTCACTAGAGGTCGATACCTAAGGATGGTGGTTTACTCTAGGCACTGTCACTAGAGGTGGAACATTGAGGGAGGTGATCTACTCTAGGCACTGTCACTAGAGGTCGATACCTAAGGATGGTGGTTTACTCTAGGCACTGTCACTAGAGGTGGAACGTTGAGGGAGGTGATCTACTCTAGGCACTGTCACTAGAGGTCGATACCTAAGCTAGGTAATCTTATTCAGGCACTGTCACTGAATGTCGATTCCTAACGAGCTGTGGTCTTACCCTAAATAGGTGCCCCTGGTTGAATGTTTGATGGATGTTGGTGAATATGTGATACTCACTGGAGAATCCTTGTTGAGGATGCATGATTTATGAAATGAAATGCATGTGTATGAATGATTTGAATATGCATGCATGAATGAAAATGAAATGATGCTGGTTGGGTGCCGAGCAGAGTCGGTCTTGGTTGTGGTTGTGCCAATGACAATTGGGCTCTCTTTTTTTTTTATGTTTTTGGTTGGTCGGTTTGGAAGGACAAGGTCCTTTGCCTACATACCCGAATGGGATCAAAACCGGTGTAGTTCGAGCCTATGCCCGAAGATTTGTGTGGGTTTGCCAATAATGATTGGACTTTTTGTTTTAGGTTGAGACTCCCTGGGGAATATCAATAAAATTTGGGCTTTATTGTGGGCCAATGAAAATTGGGCTTTGGTTTGTTGTGACATCACTGGGGATATAAGGATCAATTTGGAAACATGATCGATATCCGGCCTTAGTGGATGAAAAAGATGTATGGGGGGTGAGCTTTATTTGGGAAATTTGTTTCCTCCGACACCCGGGATCTTTGCGTTTTACGCGCCGTGAGCTATGCACTAGTTTCTGCTGAAGAGCATGAGTCTTAAAATGACTGATGCAAAGCTTCTAGTTCTGAGTCCTCTGATGCAATACCGGGGACCAACGAAATTCTTTCGACATTTAACGTCCAAGTAAAAAAACACATTTTTTTTTTGTTTTTTATGTTATTCCCATATTTCAATGCATTATCTATCATGAATAAAAACACATTTTATGAGCAAGTAAGGACGCACAACAATGAAAAGGTTTTAAAATGACTTTGATTCAACGAAACTTAGTCCCTTGTATGGGTAACTATTCGTGAAATTGTAATCCCTATAAGAGGTGATTACTGAGATAGGGAGAAAAGAAGAAACAAAAAAGACAAATGGAAATTTGCTTGGGTTTCACGTGCTACTTTCCCTATGACTTTGAAATAACCTTTTTTTGAAAGATGATAATGAGGTTGATTCTTTCCCTCTTGAATTCTGTCCGGACCTCACGTGCCGCAGTCTTTTGCCTTCTTTTTTTTTTTGAAACCCCTAACTTTTACCTGGACCGCTCTTTCGAGTTTTCAGTCCACTAGGGTATATTTCCTTTTTTGATGTCCTTAATTTTTGCCTAGACCGCCTTTTCAGGTTTTCGATCTACCAGGACGCTCTCTATTGCCTAAACCGCCCTTTTCGGGTTTTCGATTTAGCGAGCTCTTTTTCTTTTTGGCATATATATTTTTTGACTGCGCCGGAGTTTATTGATAGGGGGATCCTTGTGGATGGGTAATACCTTTTTCAAGCATTAAGTCTTCTTCTCTAAATTCTCGAGAATGAACTTTCTTGTCGAGCTGTCCATGCCCCAATGCTGTGAGGTGTTTCTCTTTTACGAGGTTCAGTTGGTCGAACCTTGTTTGTGTTTGAATGCCAATGGAAATTGGGCTTTGGGTGTTTGGAGGCCGAATAAGGTCGGACTTTTTGTTTTTGGTTGCCGAGCGAGGTCGGGCTTTTTGTGATTGGAGTGGAGATGCCAATGAAAATTGGGCTTTATGTGTGATTGTGTTTGTAAGGGCCAATGAAAATTGGGCTTTTATTGGAAATGGTATTTGGGAATATGTTTGTGAGTGCCAATAAAAATTGGGCTTTTGGGTGTTTGGATGCCGAATAAGGTCGGACTTTTTATGATGGGGTGCCGAACGAGGTCGGACTTTTATGATGGGATGCCGAGCGAGGTCGGGCTTTTGTTTTTTTTTGGTTGCCGAGCAAGGTCGGGCTTTTGTTTTTTGGATGGGAATGCCAATGAAAATTGGGCTTTTATTGAAAATGGGGTTTGTGAGCGCCAATTGAAATTGGGCTTTTTGTTTGGAAATTGTGTGTGCCAATGAAAATTGGTCTTTTGTTGGAGATGTGAGGAATGCCAGTGACGACTTGGCTTTTTGTGTTTGGGGATGTGAGGAATGCCAATGACGACTTGGCTTTTTGTGGGAAATTGTGGGGAGTGCCGTAACGGCAAATGGTTTCTTTTTTTGATGAGTTGGGCGACCACTTGTTTGGTTATGTTTGCATAGGAAGCTGCTTCGACCCATTTGGTGAAACAGTTGATGGCAACTAGTATGAACTGGTGCCCTTTTTGAAGCCTTTGGCTCAATCATTCCAAACATGTCTATGCCCCACATAGAGAAAGGTTAGGGTGATGTCATGACATTCAGAGGTGTTTGTGGTATGTGCCCCTTGTCGGCGTTAATTTGGCACTAGTGATATGTCTTGGCATGGGTTTGGAAGGACTCCTCATGGATTTCTTTGGTGAGCATGACTGCTTCATGTTTATCCACATATCTGAGTAAGACCATAACTTCTCTTTATAGAGTGTGCCCCGGCAGAGGGAAAATTGTAGTGTCATTCTTTTGAGGGCTCTCTTGGTGAGGTTGTATTACCCTATCCTCCAAGTCTAGACAATCCTTCAGGAGGTCCAAAACCGTCCTTATTATCATCTTCCGTTTGGTTAATTCGAAGATTGAAGTCAAAAGGGATCGTAGCAGTGTTATTTTTGTTGGTGTATTTATGATGATTTTTTTTGTAGGGTTTACGAAAATTTATTTGAGAACGAAAGAAAAACGAACTCTTTGAACATAAACTACAAATTTATTAATGACGGAAATGATTTGAAATATGGGGGTCCCACAAAATTAATCATTTGCCTTGGGAAGAGCAAAATGATTGTTTTTTTTTTTTTTAAAAAAACAAGATAAATTACTTGAACAAATAAATGATTTCCAGAATTTCGATGGTCTTCCGGTTGCTCGGATCTCATCCGAAACGCTAATGTACACCGGGTCGGGTACTTCTTTTTGGTGGTTTGGTAAAGGGGAATGATGTGAGGGTTTTGCTTTGAAATGCATGAAAATGCATGTAAATGTATGAATGCAATGAGTATGCAAAAATATGCCCCTTTTTTATGCAAAATTTTTTTTTATGAATGCAAATGGACGATATGCAAAGGTATGGTACATGAAGGTTCGGAACTTCCCCCCATCCTCACGTGTAGGCTCTAAAGGTGAAATTTCCTAAGAAGAGGTCCCTAGAGTCATAGATCTCACATGGAATTAGGGTTGTCTATGGACATACGTCGACATGACTTCAATTAATTCCACGTGAAAATCTCCTCTAAGCGGGGTTGGGCATCCTACCTCACGGACATACGTCAACGCGGGCTTCCGCACACAACCTCCTTCTAACTTAGTTTTTTTTTTCTCAAGCTCGGGTAGAGAGCCTCACACGTCCGGCATTAACCCGAACAATGTGGAGTAACATCGCTCAAGTAACCCCCCCATATGATATGAATATAAAGCAAAAATAAAGCATTTATAAACATAAAACATAGACATGACATATATGAATAAAATAAAAGCATGGCGCGCAAATAAAATAAAAACAATTGGCTTAAAAGCCAAATAGGTTAGGCTTGGCTCGCTAGTGGGAAAAGGTATCCCCAGTGAAGTCGCCAGCTGTGCGCACCTCGTTTTTTTCCTTGGGGAAAAAGACGCGCAAATCCTCCGAGGTCGTTCGCAAACGCTCGGAGGCCTTTGTGAAGCCGCCACCAAAGTTTTTGTGTAAAGGGAACGTTGATAAACCCTTAAGTTTTTTTTTTGTTTAAAGGGAAACGATAATAAAACCCTTTGACGATGAGGAAAAGGATTGGTCATCGTAACCATTGTCGGGTTCGGGAGTCGATTACGCAAGGGGAAGGTATTAGCACCCCTCACGTCCGTTGTACTCAACGGGAACCTTCTATTTGGTCAAAGCTTGAATTGTTTTTTAATATTTTGCGCGCATGTTCATTTATGTTAAAAATATAATAAAAGGGGGGAGAAAGAGATAAAAAGAAACGAAAGAAAAGAAGGAAAAAAGTTTTTATTATTGCGCTTGACAAGATGTCGATCTTGCTCCTACGTATCTCCCGGTAGTCGGAGAATTCAAAGCGTACGTAGTTCTTTGGTAGAAAAACCTACATGTGTTGGTTAATTTTAAATGGACGATGTTTTAACCGAATTCTTGCGATTAAAACGTAGCTTGTATGCTCGCGCTCGGGAGACTTATTAAGCGTATAGCTTGTATGCTCGCGCTTGGGAGACTTATTAAGCGTTTGTTCGTGAATCGCATTAGAATTGTTAAAAGGTACGTCCGTTAGGGTAAAGGGTTAGTTGGTCGCTATGGGACCAAGAGAGGTGCAATGGACTCATACAAGTCAATCATTGACCGAGTGGACTCCGAAGAGTCGGGCGATTGTTCGATTGATCCACTGAGATCAAGAACAGGTACAATGGACTCGGACGAGTCGAACATTGACCGAGTGACTCAAACGAGTCGAGGGATAAGTCTAATGGCCACGGGGGACCAAAAGGTTTGGATTGACCACAAGGGGCCAAATTTTGGTTTGGTTAGGGTTGTACATTTTGGAAAAGGAATGACGATTGTCCGAACGACGAGACATACGTCACGCATTCGTACAATCGGAGCGATGGAGAGACATACGTCACACCATCCCTTTTTCATTCATGTTTTTGGGTTGAATCCTTTAGAAATCCCAAGGTATGTCAAAACATTTGGTTTGAAAACCCAAAATGGGAAGGTTTAGCAAATTTGCTAGAAAACGCACAAGTTCGTCTCATTTTGCGAAAATGCGAACGTATTTGGCGTATGTTCATGTTTGAGTTTTGAAAATCATGAACAATATTTATTGTTCAAGTTTAGATTGAAATGATGAACATAGCTTGTTTGTTCATGTGGTTTTGAAAGTTTGAGAACATAACTTGTTTTGCAAGTTATCCCCATAATGGTCATACGAACTTGCGATTTTGCCAAAATTATGTAAAATCCTTGTTATGGTTTGAAGAACATGGGTTTAAAAACTCTTAGGTTCTGAGCTCTGGGGCTAGAACCTCAAAAATTGGTCATTTTGACACAAAAACTCAGATTCTGAGTTCTGTCATGGTCGCACTGCGACCATGACTTCGCACTGCGAAGCATGCGAAATTTTGAGTTCAGAAGCTGTTTCTGAACTTTTGTTCAGAAACAACTTCTGAACACACTCAGGACCTTATAGGTGGGTGAAAAACTTTGAGTTTTTGGGGTGAAAAAGGTTGGACAAACCAGTTTTGATGTTTTGAAAACCTTGGGATTTCTTTGAAATTCAAAAGGGGTTTTTTAGAATCAAATGGTTTTGAACCAAAATGGCTATGCAAACACAATTGTAAATGCAATATAAAAGCTTAGAAACTTACAGAACTCCTTAGCAAAGCTCCAGCTGCAATTGATTTGTATTGGTTGAAGGCTTTCACAAAGGTTTTTGGTATTGGTGATGAACTTGAACTTTGGTAAAGCTTTGTGTTGGATTGATTTTTTCTGGTTGTTTGTGAGGGTTTGTAAGCTGAAAATGAGTAGAGTTTCTGCTCTTGAAATGCTGTTGTTGATTGTGTTTGAAACCTTGGGGATTGCCTTCTATTTATAGGCCAAAACCAAATCTTTTTCATCATTACTAAATCCCAAAATTTAGCTGATTTGTGGCTAAGATCAAGCTGGATCCTTTTGCATTAAATGCTAATGGATAGAGGCAACCTTGCCTTGTACCAAGGGGCAAGACTCAGCCTGATTTCAGCCACAAATTCAACCAATTCTAGAAGGTAATGATGAAGAACAAAGCTGAATTGCAATTGGCTAATGCTTGGGGATCAATCCTTGCAATCTCAATGGTTGATCAATGAAAACGTGCACTGTAATGTGCAGAGATTGAGGGATGAAAAAGGCTACTTATGGCTGGTGTGAGGGGTGAAAAGCTGCTGCAAAAACAGAGTAGGCACTCATGGCTTTTCAAGTGAGAAAATCCAGCTAGTTTGACTGGTTTTGGGGGAGCAAGCAGGAGGAAAGTCCTCAAGCAGGTGGCTGGCAACCTTGTGGTGGTTAGCAGGTCACATGGGAGGGACTAGAGCTGCCCAAGGGCAAGCCCACTTGCTTGTCACATGCTAGGTTGGAAGAAAAAGCTTCCAACCTTGGCATTAATGGCAAGTCCTTCAATTCTGGTTTTGCTTGGCCCAATTAGCCATGAATGCTACTTAAAATAAATATGGAAATGATATGCAACAAATTCTGGAATTAAATCAAAGAAACCAAAAATCTGCAGAAAAATCGCAGACTTCGCAGTGCGAAGTGACCTTCGCAGTGCGAAGTCATCATTTTTAAAATGTTGACTTTTCTGTTGACTTTTGTTGACTTTTGACTTTTTCCCCTCTTTGATTTTTTGATTTTTGTTTTAAAATGCTAAGGACAAAATTAGGGTACTACAGCTGCCCCTACTTAATTGTGTCTTCGCATAGAGTGCGTGAGTGCCGAGGGCATCTCATGAACTCTTTGCGAAGATCAATTAAGTAAAAAGAAGGACCCGAATTTTGTCCTTCGCGAAATGCAAATGCAATGGTTGGAAAAGGTTGATCGTATCCAGCCGCTAACACTGGAGGTAGATCCACTGGGGGATGAAGGTAATCTTATCTAGGCACTGTCACTAGAGGTCGATTCCTGATGGTGGTGATTTACTCTAGGCACTGTCACTAGAGGTGGAACATTGATGGAGGTGATCTTCTCTAGGCACTGTCACTAGAGGTTGAACATTGATGGCGGCGATCGACTCTAGGCACTGTCACTAGAGGTCGATACCTAAGCATGGTGATTTACTCTAGGCACTGTCACTAGAGGTGGAACGTTGATGGAGGTGATCTACTCTAGGCACTGTCACTAGAGGTCGATACCTAAGGATGGTGGTTTACTCTAGGCACTGTCACTAGAGGTGGAACATTGAGGGAGGTGATCTACTCTAGGCACTGTCACTAGAGGTCGATACCTAAGGATGGTGGTTTACTCTAGGCACTGTCACTAGAGGTGGAACATTGATGGAGGTGATCGACTCTAGGCACTGTCACTAGAGGTCGATACCTAAGGATGGTGGTTTACTCTAGGCACTGTCACTAGAGGTGGAACGTTGAGGGAGGCGATCGACTCTAGGCACTGTCACTAGAGGTCGATACCTAAGGATGGTGGTTTACTCTAGGCACTGTCACTAGAGGTGGAACATTGAGGGAGGTGATCTACTCTAGGCACTGTCACTAGAGGTCGATACCTAAGGATGGTGGTTTACTCTAGGCACTGTCACTAGAGGTGGAACGTTGAGGGAGGTGATCTACTCTAGGCACTGTCACTAGAGGTCGATACCTAAGCTAGGTAATCTTATTCAGGCACTGTCACTGAATGTCGATTCCTAACGAGCTGTGGTCTTACCCTAAATAGGTGCCCCTGGTTGAATGTTTGATGGATGTTGGTGAATATGTGATACTCACTGGAGAATCGTTGTTGAGGATGCATGATTTATGAAATGAAATGCATGTGTATGAATGATTTGAATATGCATGCATGAATGAAAATGAAATGATGCTGGTTGGGTGCCGAGCAGAGTCGGTCTTGGTTGTGGTTGTGCCAATGACAATTGGGCTCTCTTTTTTTTTATGTTTTTGGTTGGTCGGTTTGGAAGGACAAGGTCCTTTGCCTACATACCCGAATGGGATCAAAACCGGTGTAGTTCGAGCCTATGCCCGAAGATTTGTGTGGGTTTGCCAATAATGATTGGACTTTTTGTTTTAGGTTGAGACTCCCTGGGGAATATCAATAAAATTTGGGCTTTATTGTGGGCCAATGAAAATTGGGCTTTGGTTTGTTGTGACATCACTGGGGATATAAGGATCAATTTGGAAACATGATCGATATCCGGCCTTAGTGGATGAAAAAGATGTATGGGGGGTGAGCTTTATTTGGGAAATTTGTTTCCTCCGACACCCGGGATCTTTGCGTTTTACGCGCCGTGAGCTACGCACTAGTTTCTGCTGAAGAGCATGAGTCTTAAAATGACTGATGCAAAGCTTCTAGTTCTGAGTCCTCTGATGCAATACCGGGGACCAACGAAATTCTTTCGACATTTAACGTCCAAGTAAAAAAACACATTTTTTTTTTGTTTTTTATGTTATTCCCATATTTCAATGCATTATCTATCATGAATAAAAACACATTTTATGAGCAAGTAAGGACGCATAACAATGAAAAGGTTTTAAAATGACTTTGATTCAACGAAACTTAGTCCCTTGTATGGGTAACTATTCGTGAAATTGTAATCCCTATAAGAGGTGATTACTGAGATAGGGAGAAAAGAAGAAACAAAAAAGACAAATGGAAATTTGCTTGGGTTTCACGTGCTACTTTCCCTATGACTTTGAAATAACCTTTTTTTGAAAGATGATAATGAGGTTGATTCTTTCCCTCTTGAATTCTGTGCGGACCTCACGTGCCGCAGTCTTTTGCCTTCTTTTTTTTTTTGAAACCCCTAACTTTTACCTGGACCGCTCTTTCGAGTTTTCAGTCCACTGGGGTATATTTCCTTTTTTGATGTCCTTAATTTTTGCCTAGACCGCCTTTTCAGGTTTTTGATCTACCAGGACGCTCTCTATTGCCTAAACCGCCCTTTTCGGGTTTTCGATTTAGCGAGCTCTTTTTCTTTTTGGCATATATATTTTTTGACTGCGCCGGAGTTTATTGATAGGGGGATCCTTGTGGATGGGTAATACCTTTTTCAAGCATTAAGTCTTCTTCTCTAAATTCTCGAGAATGAACTTTCTTGTCGAGCTGTCCATGCCCCAATGCTGTGAGGTGTTTCTCTTTTACGAGGTTCAGTTGGTCGAACCTTGTTTGTGTTTGAATGCCAATGGAAATTGGGCTTTGGGTGTTTGGAGGCCGAATAAGGTCGGACTTTTTGTTTTTGGTTGCCGAGCGAGGTCGGGCTTTTTGTGATTGGAGTGGAGATGCCAATGAAAATTGGGCTTTATGTGTGATTGTGTTTGTAAGGGCCAATGAAAATTGGGCTTTTATTGGAAATGGTATTTGGGAATATGTTTGTGAGTGCCAATAAAAATTGGGCTTTTGGGTGTTTGGATGCCGAATAAGGTCGGACTTTTTATGATGGGGTGCCGAACGAGGTCGGACTTTTATGATGGGATGCCGAGCGAGGTCGGGCTTTTGTTTTTTTTTGGTTGCCGAGCAAGGTCGGGCTTTTGTTTTTTGGATGGGAATGCCAATGAAAATTGGGCTTTTATTGAAAATGGGGTTTGTGAGCGCCAATGGAAATTGGGCTTTTTGTTTGGAAATTGTGTGTGCCAATGAAAATTGGTCTTTTGTTGGAGATGTGAGGAATGCCAGTGACGACTTGGCTTTTTGTGTTTGGGGATGTGAGGAATGCCAATGACGACTTGGCTTTTTGTGGGAAATTGTGGGGAGTGCCGTAACGGCAAATGGTTTCTTTTTTTGATGAGTTGGGCGACCACTTGTTTGGTTATGTTTGCATAGGAAGCTGCTTCGACCCATTTGGTGAAACAGTTGATGGCAACTAGTATGAACTGGTGCCCTTTTTGAAGCCTTTGGCTCAATCATTCCAAACATGTCTATGCCCCACATAGAGAAAGGTTAGGGTGATGTCATGACATTCAGAGGTGTTTGTGGTATGTGCCCCTTGTCGGCGTTAATTTGGCACTAGTGATATGTCTTGGCATGGGTTTGGAAGGACTCCTCATGGATTTCTTTGGTGAGCATGACTGCTTCATGTTTATCCACATATCTGAGTAAGACCATAACTTCTCTTTATAGAGTGTGCCCCGGCAGAGGGAAAATTGTAGTGTCATTCTTTTGAGGGCTCTCTTGGTGAGGTTGTATTACCCTATCCTCCAAGTCTAGACAATCCTTCAGGAGGTCCAAAATCGTCCTTATTATCATCTTCCGTTTGGTTAATTCGAAGATTGAAGTCAAAAGGGATCGTAGCAGTGTTATTTTTGTTGGTGTATTTATGATGATTTTTTTTGTAGGGTTTACGAAAATTTATTTGAGAACGAAAGAAAAACGAACTCTTTGAACATAAACTACAAATTTATTAATGACGGAAATGATTTGAAATATGGGGGTCCCACAAAATTAATCATTTGCCTTGGGAAGAGCAAAATGATTGTTTTTTTTTTTTTAAAAAAACAAGATAAATTACTTGGACAAATAAATGATTTCCAGAATTTCGATGGTCTTCCGGTTGCTCGGATCTCATCCGAAACGCTAATGTACACCGGGTCGGGTACTTCTTTTTGGTGGTTTGGTAAAGGGGAATGATGTGAGGGTTTTGCTTTGAAATGCATGAAAATGCATGTAAATGTATGAATGCAATGAGTATGCAAAAATATGCCCCTTTTTTATGCAAAATTTTTTTTTATGAATGCAAATGGACGATATGCAAAGGTATGGTACATGAAGGTTCGGAACTTCCCCCCATCCTCACGTGTAGGCTCTAAAGGTGAAATTTCCTAAGAAGAGGTCCCTAGAGTCATAGATCTCACATGGAATTAGGGTTGTCTATGGACATACGTCGACATGACTTCAATTAATTCCACGTGAAAATCTCCTCTAAGCGGGGTTGGGCATCCTACCTCACGGACATACGTCAACGCGGGCTTCCGCACACAACCTCCTTCTAACTTAGTTTTTTTTTTCTCAAGCTCGGGTAGAGAGCCTCACACGTCCGGCATTAACCCGAACAATGTGGAGTAACATCGCTCAAGTAACCCCCACATATGATATGAATATAAAGCAAAAATAAAGCATTTATAAACATAAAACATAGATATGACATATATGAATAAAATAAAAGCATGGCGCGCAAATAAAATAAAAACAATTGGCTTAAAAGCCAAATAGGTTAGGCTTGGCTCGCTAGTGGGAAAAGGTATCCCCAGTGAAGTCGCCAGCTGTGCGCACCTCGTTTTTTTCCTTGGGGAAAAAGACGCGCAAATCCTCCGAGGTCGTTCGCAAACGCTCGGAGGGCCTTTGTGAAGCCGCCACCAAAGTTTTTGTGTAAATGCAACGTTGATAAACCCTTAAGTTTTTTTTTTGTTTAAAGGGAAACGATAATAAAACCCTTTGACGATGAGGAAAAGGATTGGTCATCGTAACCATTGTCGGGTTCGGGAGTCGATTACGCAAGGGGAAGGTATTAGCACCCCTCACGTCCGTTGTACTCAACGGGAACCTTCTATTTGGTCAAAGCTTGAATTGTTTTTTAATATTTTGCGCGCATGTTCATTTATGTTAAAAATATAATAAAAGGGGGGAGAAAGAGATAAAAACAAACGAAAGAAAAGAAGGAAAAAAGTTTTTATTATTGCGCTTGACAAGATGTCGATCTTGCTCCTACGTATCTCCCGATAGTCGGAGAATTCAAAGCGTACGTAGTTCTTTGGTAGAAAAACGTACATGTGTTGGTTAATTTTAAATGGACGATGTTTTAACCGAATTCTTGCGATTAAAACGTAGCTTGTATGCTCGCGCTCGGGAGACTTATTAAGCGTATAGCTTGTATGCTCGCGCTTGGGAGACTTATTAAGTGTTTGTTCGTGAATCGCATTAGAATTGTTAAAAGGTACGTCCGTTAGGGTAAAGGGTTAGTTGGTCGCTATGGGACCAAGAGAGGTGCAATGGACTCATACAAGTCAATCATTGACCGAGTGGACTCCGAAGAGTCGGGCGATTGTTCGATTGATCCACTGAGATCAAGAACAGGTACAATGGACTCGGACGAGTCGAACATTGACCGAGTGACTCAAACGAGTCGAGGGATAAGTCTAATGGCCACGGGGGACCAAAAGGTTTGGATTGACCACAAGGGGCCAAATTTTGGTTTGGTTAGGGTTGTACATTTTGGAAAAGGAATGACGATTGTCCGAACGACGAGACATACGTCACGCATTCGTACAATCGGGGCGATGGAGAGACATACGTCACACCATCCCTTTTTCATTCATGTTTTTGGGTTGAATCCTTTAGAAATCCCAAGGTATGTCAAAACATTTGGTTTGAAAACCCAAAATGGGAAGGTTTAGCAAATTTTGCTAGAAAACGCACAAGTTCGTCTCATTTTGCGAAAATGCGAACGTATTCGGCGTATGTTCATGTTTGAGTTTTGAAAATCATGAACAATACTTATTGTTCAAGTTTAGATTGAAATGATGAACATAGCTTGTTTGTTCATGTGGTTTTGAAAGTTTGAGAACATAACTTGTTTTGCAAGTTATCCCCATAATGGTCATACGAACTTGCGATTTTGCCAAAATTATGTAAAATCCTTGTTATGGTTTGAAGAACATGGGTTTAAAAACTCTTAGGTTCTGAGCTCTGGGGCTAGAACCTCAAAAATTGGTCATTTTGACACAAAAACTCAGATTCTGAGTTCTGTCATGGTCGCACTGCGACCATGACTTCGCACTGCGAAGCATGCGAAATTTTGAGTTCAGAAGCTGTTTCTGAACTTTTGTTCAGAAACAACTTCTGAACACACTCAGGACCTTATAGGTGGGTGAAAAACTTTGAGTTTTTGGGGTGAAAAAGGTTGGACAAACCAGTTTTGATGTTTTGAAAACCTTGGGATTTCTTTGAAATTCAAAAGGGGTTTTTTAGAATCAAATGGTTTTGAACCAAAATGGCTATGCAAATACAATTGTAAATGCAATATAAAAGCTTAGAAACTTACAGAACTCCTTAGCAAAGCTCCAGCTGCAATTGATTTGTATTGGTTGAAGGCTTTCACAAAGGTTTTTGGTATTGGTGATGAACTTGAACTTTGGTAAAGCTTTGTGTTGGATTGATTTTTTCTGGTTGTTTGTGAGGGTTTGTAAGCTGAAAATGAGTAGAGTTTCTGCTCTTGAAATGCTGTTGTTGATTGTGTTTGAAACCTTGGGGATTGCCTTCTATTTATAGGCCAAAACCAAATCTTTTTCATCATTACTAAATCCCAAAATTTAGCTGATTTGTGGCTAAGATCAAGCTGGATCCTTTTGCATTAAATGCTAATGGATAGAGGCAACCTTGCCTTGTACCAAGGGGCAAGACTCAGCCTGATTTCAGCCACAAATTCAACCAATTCTAGAAGGTAATGATGAAGAACAAAGCTGAATTGCAATTGGCTAATGCTTGGGGATCAATCCTTGCAATCTCAATGGTTGATCAATGAAAACGTGCACTGTAATGTGCAGAGATTGAGGGATGAAAAAGGCTACTTATGGCTGGTGTGAGGGGTGAAAAGCTGCTGCAAAAACAGAGTAGGCACTCATGGCTTTTCAAGTGAGAAAATCCAGCTAGTTTGACTGGTTTTGGGGGAGCAAGCAGGAGGAAAGTCCTCAAGCAGGTGGCTGGCAACCTTGTGGTGGTTAGCAGGTCACATGGGAGGGACTAGAGCTGCCCAAGGGCAAGCCCACTTGCTTGTCACATGCTAGGTTGGAAGAAAAAGCTTCCAACCTTGGCATTAATGGCAAGTCCTTCAATTCTGGTTTTGCTTGGCCCAATTAGCCATGAATGCTACTTAAAATAAATATGGAAATGATATGCAACAAATTCTGGAATTAAATCAAAGAAACCAAAAATCTGCAGAAAAATCGCAGACTTCGCAGTGCGAAGTGACCTTCGCAGTGCGAAGTCATCATTTTTAAAATGTTGACTTTTCTGTTGACTTTTGTTGACTTTTGACTTTTTCCCCTCTTTGATTTTTTGATTTTTGTTTTAAAATGCTAAGGACAAAATTAGGGTACTACAGGACCCATTCGGCTTCTTCTAACTTGGTTTCCATCAAGACCCTTAACGAAGTGATTTCAACTTCAATAGGAAGCACTGCTTCCATGCCGTATACCAAGGAAAAAGGGGTTGCCCCAGTTGAAGTGCGAATGGCTGTTCTGTAGCCATGTAGCGCAAAAGGAAGCATTTCATGCCAATCCTTGTAAGTTTTCACCATCTTTTGGATGATTTTCTTTATGTTCTTGTTGGCCGCTTCTACTGCACCGTTCATCTTTGGCCGATATGGCGAGGAATTATGGTGCTCGATCTTGAAGTCTTTGTACAATTCCTTCATCGTGTTGTTGTTTAGGTTTGCCCCATTATCCGTAATGATTTTATGGGGAGTGTCGTAACGGCAAATGATTTCCTTCTTGATGAATCGGGCTACCACTTGTTTGGTTACGTTTGCATATGAAGCCGCTTCGACCCACTTGGTAAAATAGTCGATGGCAACCAGGATGAAGCGATGTCCATTTGAGGCCTTGGGCTCGATCATTCCAATCATGTCTATGCCCCACATAGAGAATGGCCAGGGTGAGGTCATGACATTCAGGGGAGTCGGTGGCACGTGCACCTTGTCGGCATAAATTTTGCATTTGTGACAAGTCTTGGCATAGCAGAAACAGTCAGCTTCCATGGTTAGCCAGTAATAGCCCGCCCTTAGGATTTTCTTTGCCATTGGATGCCCATTGGCATGGGTTCCAAAGGATCCCTCGTGGATTTCCTTGATGAGCATGTCCGCTTAGTGTTTATCCACACATCTGAGCAAGACCAGGTCATAGTTTCTTTTGTAGAGGGTGCTCCCGCTGAGGAAGAACTGGGATGCCAATCTCCTGAGGGTTCTCTTGTCTGTTTGTGAGACATTCTCTGGATATTCTTGCTCTTCGAGGTACCGCTTGATGTCGTAAAACCAGGGTTTGTTGTCGAGTCCTTCTTTGACTGCTGCACACACAACTGGTTTGTCTCTACGATCCATCTTTATGATTGGCGCCTCATTGTGGAAATTTACTTGGTACATTGATGATAATGTAGCCAAAGCATCTGCCACCTGATTCTCCTCTCGAGGTATGTGATGGAAGGTGATCTCATTGAAATGCTCGATCAACTCTACAACCCGGGCACGGTAGGGAATCAAGTTGGGATGTTTTGTTTCCCATTCTCCTTTGACTTGATAGATGACGAGTGCTGAGTCCCCGTATACTACTAGGTTTTTGATCCTCAGATCAATTGCTGCTTTGAGGCCCAGGATACACGCTTCATACTCTGCCATGTTATTGGTGCAGTCAAAGCATAACCTGGCCGTGAAGGGTTGGTACCCATTTCTTGGTGATATTAGGACTGCCCCGATCCCGTGCCCCATGTCATTTGAGGCACCATTGAAAGCGAGCTTCCACCGAGCTCCCGGTTCTGGCCCTTCGTCATCACTTATGATCTTTTCATCATTCAAGGCTACAACGTCTTCATCAGGGAAGTCAAATTGTATGGGCTGATAATCCTCCAATGGTTGGTGAGCAAGGTGCTCGGATAAAACACTCCCTTTTATAGCCTTTTGAGTGACATATTGGATGTTGTACTCAGACAACAACATTTGCCAACGGGCTATCTTTCCTGTGAGGGCAGGCTTTTCAAAAATGTATTTGATGGGATCCATCTTTGATATCAACCAAGTAGTGTGGGTCAACATGTACTGTCTTAAGCGTCGAGCAGCCCATGCTAAAGCGCAGCAAGTCTTTTCAAGTGAAGTATACCTTGATTCACAGTCGGTGAACTTCTTGCTTAGGTAGTAGATTGCGTGCTCTTTTCTTCCCGTTTCATCTTGTTGTCCTAGCACGCAACCCATTGATCTCTTAAGCACGGTTAGGTATAAGATGAGGGGTTTACCCGGAACCGGAGGTATTAAAATTGGTGGTTCTTGTAGGTATTGCTTGATCTTGTCAAACGCCTCTTGGCAGTTTTCATTCCACTGAACAACTTGATTTTTCCTCAACAGTTTGAAGATTGGTTCGCAAGTGGCTGTCATATGTGAGATGAATCTAGCAATGTAGTTCAATCTCCCTAAAAAACCATGAACCTCTTTCTCAATGTTTGGTGCCGGCATATCTTATATGGCCTTTACCTTGTCAGGATCCACTTCAATTCCCCTTTGGCTGACGATGAAACCCAATAAATTTTCGGATCTAACACCAAATGTGCACTTGTTAGGATTTAAGCGCAGCTTGAACTTTCTCAGGCGTTCGAATAGTTTTTGCAGATGGACCAGGTGATCATCCTCCGTTTGGGATTTGGCAATCATATCATCAACGTAGACCTCAATTTTCTTATGAATCATATCATGGAAAAGAGTTACCATTGCCCTTTGATATGTTGCCCCGACATTTGTTAATCCGAAGGGCATTACCTTATAGCAGAAAGTCCCCCATGGGGTGATGAATGTGGTTTTCTCCATGTCCTCTGGAGCCATCTTTATCTGGTTGTATCCCGAGAATCCGTCCATAAAGGAAAAGACTGAGAATTGGGCGGTGTTGTCTACCAATATGTCAATATGAGGTAGTGGGAAATCATCCTTTGGGCTTGCTCTATTCAAGTCCCGGTAGTCCACACACATCCTGACCTTGCCATCCTTCTTTGGAACTGGCACAATGTTGACAACCCATTGTGGGTATTTGGTTACTGCTAAGAAGCCGACATCGAACTACTTTTTGACCTCCTCTCTAATCTTGAGAGCCATGTCAGGTCTGGTTCTTCTCAATTTCTGCTTTACTGGTGGGCATTCTGGCTTGAGTGGCAGTTTATGCATGACGATGTTAGGGTCTAAACCTGGCATGTCTTGATACGACCATGCAAACACATCCACATACTCTTGCAATAGCTTAACCAGCTTTTCCTTCACATCCTTCTGCAGGGAGGCACCCACTTTGACCTCTTTCTTGTCCTCTTCGGCCCCCAAGTTGATCAATTCAATTGGCTCTTGATGAGGTTGTATTACCCTATCCTCTTGATCCCCAAGTCTGGACAATTCTTCAGGAAGTTCATAATCGTCCTCTTCATCATCTTCCGTTTGGTTAATCGGGAAATCGAAGTCAATAGGGATTAAGGCAGTGTTGTTTTTGGTTGGTGGATTTGTGGATTTGCATGAGTATGATTTTATTTTAGGTTTTTGTAGAAAATTTTTCTTTTTTTAAAAAATAATGCGATTAAAGAACAACAGAAAGGAACTCAAATGGACATAAAAATGCAATTTTATTTATGATTGAAATAACTTAAAAACATGGGGGCCCCACACAACTAATCACTTGCCTTGGGCAGAGCAAAATGATTTTCAAAAATAAAACAAACATGGTAAATTACTTGAAATTGGAAATGATTTTGGGAATTTCGATGGCACTCCAATTGTTCAAGATTTCATCCGAAGTACAGCGGTGCACGAGGTCAGGCACTTCTTCATCCACGTCTTCCAATAGAGCCACTTGGTCTTCATCATTAAAACCCGCGCTGACAAATATTTCCAAAATGGGAAGGATCCCTTGCTTTTGAGGCTTTGAGGAGGTTTCCGCTGATGGATGATATCCTAACCCGAAGCGATTCTTCTTCTCTGGTATGTCTACCAGCTTGCCCCATCCAGTGGGTCTACTCTCTTCTAGAGCTTCTCTTACTGCTCTCCATGATGACATGGCTGTCCTTGCTTCGCTCTTGGGTTTTGAGCTCAAGGTCACGACATTTGCCACTTCCAAAGACTGGAAGGGAATATCCACAGCCTCTTCGTCCGTTTCTATGTAACAGAATGACGAAAGATGGCTTACCATCATATCCTCTTGGCCCGAAACTACAATCATCTTGTCATCGACAATGAACTTGAGTTTCTGGTGTAGGGTGGAGGTGATGGCCCCGGCGATGTGAATCCATGGTCGTCCGAGAAGACAACTGTAAGTTGGATTAATGTCCATGACTTGGAAGGTAATGGTGTAAACCTTAGGCCCAATTTGAACTGGCAGGTCAATCTCTCCTATGACGTCCCTCCTTGACCCGTCAAAAGCCTTTACCACTAGAGCGCTTGGCTTCATTACTGTCCCTTCATATGATAGCTTTAGAAGGGTAGTCTTGGGCATGACGTTCAAAGATGACCTTGTGTCCACTAACACTCGAGAGAGGATATGGTCCATGCACTTCACGGAAATGTGCAAGGCCCGATTATGAATATGCCCCTCGTCGGGTAGCTCATCGTCATTGAAGCCCAAATACCTGCTCGAGGTAATATTTGCGACTATCCCATCGAATTGGTCCACATGGATGTCCTTAGTGACATTTGCCTCGCTGAGAATCCGCAGTAATGCTTCTCGGTGAGCCTCGGAGCTTAGCAATAAAGATAACATGGAGATTTTGGAGGGAGTTTGACCTAACTGGTCAATTATCTTATACTCGCTCTTTTGGATTATCCTTAGGAACTCCTCGGCCTCCTTTTGTGGGGCTGTTTTTTGGGACGGTCCTGCTTGGTTTTCATCCTCTTCCACGCTCTTTTCTTTGAAGGGCTCTCTTGGTAGCTCCGCTGGTGCCTTCCCGAGTTCTTTCGGAGCGAAGACTCTACCACTCCTTGTCATTCCTTCAACACCAGTAATGTTAGTGATGTTGGATTCAATTTTTGCCAATGGTTTTCCCTCCACATAGGCAACAGGTTGGTAATTCCACGGTACCCTCTTTGTGCTCTCAAAGGAGAAGGGTGCCGGCACATGGAATGTTATGGGCTGTACAGGTATTTGTACCTCTCTCCTTTGGTATGGGATTTCGAGTGGTTTTGGGTCATGAGACTCCAAGGTAGCAACGTCTGTGCTATCCTTTGTATAGCCCATTTGGATCCAACCTTGGACCATCAGCTCTTGAAGACATTTCTTTAATTCTTCGCACTTGTCCGGGTTAATTTTGCAGGCTTCGCAGTCGGCATGCATTTCTTCGAACAAACCAAAACCGGTCAACCTTTCCCTTATGACTGATATGGGAGTCTTTACATTGGCTACCTCTTGGATCGGGCCAAAGTGTTCTTGCTCTTCCACCGCGTTCACAGAGGGACCCGCATGCCCCGACAATGGATTGCTCTTCACATTTGGATTTTCCTCTTTGAAGGACAGCAATTTCCGGTTAATAAGGTCCTGGACCTTGTGCTTGAAAGCTCTACAACCCTCGATGTTGTGCCCCGAGGTCCCCGCGTGGTATTCGCACCTTGCATTTGCATCATACCAAGGTGGATATGGTGGCAACAAAGGTTGTAGTGGTCTTGGCTCGACCATCCCCTTTTGGATTAAGTACGGCAAGATTTGTCCGTAAGGCATGGGTACAGGATCAAACTGCACATTGTTGTAGTTATTCTTTGGGCCCGTTTGGTTCCTTGGTGGGTACCCGCCTCGTTGCTGCTGCTGATTTTGCTGAGGCAACACTGCTGGTTGTTGAGGTAGAGTCGTGCGAATTACTTGAGGTGAATACTGCCCCTGAACTGCTGCTGCTGCCACGTAAGGATAATGGTAGCGAGGCATTTGTGTTGAGGGTGGACGAGATGGGCCCACTAAAACAGCGTTCGTCTCCCCCTCCTTCTTTTTATGAAAGTTGTTGGGGGGTCTTTTGACTCCACTTTGAGTATCGTGAGGGCCTTGAATCTTTCCCCTTCTCACTCCATCCTCTATTCTTTCACCAATTATGACTAAATCGGAAAAGCCAGATGATGTGCTTCCAATCATTTTGTCATAATATGGGCCTTGTAGTGTGCCCATGAAGGTGTCAACGAGCTCTCTTTCCAAAAGCGGTGGCTACACGCGAGATGCTAGTTCCCTCCACCTTTGAGCGTACTCTTTGAAGGATTCGTTGCTCTTTTGGACAAGGTTCTGCAACTGTATCCTATTTGGAGCCATATCCAAATTGTACTTGTATTACTTGAAGAAAGCATCAGCTAAGTCTTTCCAAGTTTGGACGTGGGTACGCTCAAGTTGCATATACCAATCTAATGACGCTCCGCTCAAACTATCTTGAAACACATGGATCATGAGTTTCTCGTTCGTAGCGTAGGCCGCCATCTTCCTACAAAACATCCGCAGATGATTTCTAGGGCATTGAATTCCTTTGTATCTTTCAAAGTCCGGGACTTTGAACTTTGGAGGGATGACCACATCGGGTACCAAGCACATGTCCAAGGCATTGTAGGCACCATATGAGCTGGATCCTTCGACAACTTTTAACCTTTCTTCCAAAACACGATACATTTTGGCGGAATCGTTGTCTTGGTGGGTATTGCCGGGAGCAGAATGCCTAGGCTGAGTGTCTTCCGCATTATGAGAAATATTCTCATGTTGAGTGGTGGAATTCCTTTGAGGACGACGCTCTTCGTTCCTAACGGGAATGGTGAGTTGTGGTTGAGGAGGTGGCACAAGGTCATCACCTTCGGGTGGGGTGTAACCTTGAGGTAAACCGTAAGGAGGCCATACTACATTGGCTGCATCCGCCGTTGGACGGGGGTTACTTTCTCGGTTAGACAAAGCTTGCATTAACTCTAACAGTTGGTCCATCTTTCCTTTCATCTCATCAACCTCTCCTCTCAAAGCCGCTTGATTTTGTTCCAAGTTATCCATGATCCTTTGCTTGTTAGCTCGCTGTCGCGGTGATTTTAGGATATCAAGCTATTAATTAGCATTGACTCACAAAATTAATTTCACCACCGATCTTTTATTTTTCCGAGGAAAAGGGAGAAAGTTCGAAAAACCCTATTTTTAAGAGATCAAAGGTCCGGGGGTTGGTTACGCAAAGGGAAGGTGTTAGCACCCTAAACGTCTATAGTACTCTATAGGAACCTCTCGCTTATTTTTATCTTTATGCTAAATTGATTATTTTGTTTGTAAATAAAGGCTAAGTGTAAAAAAGAATAAAGTGATGATTTAAAAGAAAGAAAATGTTTTTTGTTATTTTTATTGATTTGGGAGGACAAGGTCCTTTGCCTACGTACCCGTGAGGGATCAAAACCTCGTAGTTCGGGGTAAAAAGCCGAGTGATTTGTTTCGATTGATTTTAAAGTTTGAAAAAAAAGTTTAAGAAAGATAAGAGGCCGTAAAGGCATAGAAGGATAAAAAGGAAGTGAGTTTGATTGATTTTAATTTGAAAAAAAGGTTTGAAATAATTAAAAATTGATTGAAATTGTTTATGAAGAAAATGTAGGGATTAATTGACTTGAAAATGAAATTTGATTGAGAAAAGATTTTTTGAAATGTTTTTGGTTTTTTGATTGAGTTAAGTAACTAAAATAAACTAAGTGGTAGTCGAAATAAACTAAGCGCGGGAGTTTTCTCACAAAGACGTTGAATCAAAGTGAGATCCCCTTTTCCTCGGATACGTTCGTTACTTTTGCGTTTTAAACATAAAGCGGAATAAATAAATGTGAGTGTCGGTGCAATATTCTCATTTATATTTTACATTATTCCTAAATACATTCTAATAGAATAAAAATGACAAAATAATGAATAAAAATAAAATTGCAAATGCATAAAAGTAAATAAGGAAAATAAAAATGCATGAAATGCAAGACATAAAATAAATATGTTGCATAAAAGTAAATGAAGAAAATAAAAATGCATGGAATGCAAGACAAAAAAAATAAATATGTTGCATAAAATAAATAAGGAAAATAAAAATGCATGAAATGCAAGGCAATAAATAAATATGTTGCATAAAAGTAAATGAAGAAAATAAAAATGCATGGAATGCAAGACAAAAAAAATAAATATGTTGCATAAAATAAATAAGGAAAATAAAAATGCATGAAATGCAAGGCAATAAATAAATATGTTGCAAAAAATAAAAAAAATGCATGATATGCTGGACATAAAAGCATGCAAATAAATAATGAAAATAACTAAAAATAAAATGCATTAAAAATAAACTAAGATTATAGGGAAAATGACAAAAAATATAAATAAAAAAGCAAAAAGCAAATAAATAAAGCAAAGTAAAAATAAAAATAAAAATAAAGGCAGTAATGTAATACGGATGCTAAGGAAAATAAAAAAAAATGCAAATAAAATAAAAATAAAACAAAACAAAGAAAAAGAAATAGAAAAGTAAGGGGTGTAACAGTAGAAGAGGGGGGTGTTAAAAGCAGTCAGAAGAAGAAGAGAGGAAGCCAGCAATCTGGGCCGCGTGGGCTTTAAGCTGGGCCGGTTTTGTGGTTTAGTTTAAAAGCAAAATCTGAAAAATTTTGTTCATTTCCACCTCTTCCCCTCTCTCTACCTCCTTCTCTCTTCAAACACTCTCCCTTCTCTCTAAAGCCCTCGCCGGAAAAAGGAATTCCGGCGCGGTGGCCGGCCTGCCCAGGGGGCGGCGCCGCCGCGCCGGAGCAACACAGCCCTTTTTTTAAAAAAAAATTCACACTTTCTAAAATCCTTTTTGATCCTCTCTTTGAATCCGAAAACCGTTTTCTCAAAAACTTTTTGAAACGAGCTAGATCTAAGTTTCTATTTCAAACGAAAAACTACCTTTTCTCCTTTCTTTTTTGGCTCGGATTCACTAGTTTTGGTTCGGATTTAAGAGTGGTATTTGTTGCGGATTTATGAGATTTGTTTCGGTGTTGTAATATTTGTTTCGAACTTGTGATATTTGCTTCGGATTTACGGTTTGTGTTGTGGTAAGTGGCTGGTTTGGTTATTGGTACGGCCGTGGGTTTGTGGTGTTCTGTTTGGCGTTGATTCGGTTTTGTTTGTGTGGTTGGGTTGTGATGTTGGCCGTGTGTGGTTGGTTTGTGATGTTGGCCGTGTGAGTTGATTTTGAATGAGGGAAAGGAAAGAAAAAAATTAGGGTTTTTGGTGGTGGCCGAAATTACTGTTTGTTTTTTCACTGTTTTTTCTTCTCCTCGGACATTGTGCATTAACTGCACTATTTAAAGGACCAAAACTAGGGTTTGTGTAATTTTTAAGGACAAAAATGCCCCTGGACTGAAATTGGACCCCAAAAATGACTGAAAAAATAAAGGGAAATAAAAACTGTAAAATAACAAAAATAATAAAGTAACAAAAACGAAAATAAAAAGAAAAAAAATTAATAATAATAAAAAGAAAATTAAAAAAGAAATAAATAACAAAAAATAATAGAAATAATAATAAAAGGAAATAACAAAAAAAAAACGGTCGCCTTCGGAACAAAATCATGAGGTATTTTAAAATACCTCCCTGCCGAAATTTCGTCTGAAATGACGAAAATTTCCAGCTTAAAAGACGAGAAAAGCAAATTAAAAAAAGGGTCAAAAATGGGGTATGACAGATGCCCCTATTTAAGTTTCTTCGTTACGGAGATTTAAAAGTGAAATTTTTAAATTGACGGGTCGAAGAGACTTAAATACAGAGTACACCATTTTTGACCAATCTCAACTGCAAAATGCTATGAATGCAATGCTATGCATGTGATACTATGCATGTAATGTTGTGAATGCTCGCGATGCAAGTATGAATGCAAGACGGCGAGGATGACTCGATTGGGGGATAACAAAACAAAAAGATACCCAAGTCTGTTGAAGAAAAGGAGTCTGACTCCACTGGGGATAACATGGTTTCACTGGGGATAAATGTCAGCTGTTCGGGTTGTTGCCGAACTGCCACTGACAACAAGAAACAGAGGTAAATGCCAGCTGTTCGGGTTGTTGCCGAACTTGCCACTGACGACATGATAAAAGGATAAATGTCAGCTGTTCGGGTTGTTGCCGAACTTGCTACTGACGACATGATAAAAGGATAAATGTCAGCTGTTCGGTTTGTTGCCGAACTTGCCACTGACGACAGGATGAAAAGATAAATGTCAGCTGTCCGGATGAGGCCGAACTTGCCACTGACGACAGGATGAAAAGATAAATGTCAGCTGTCCGGATGAGGCCGAACTTGCCACTGACGACATGATAAAAGGATAAATGTCAGCTGTCCGGATGAGGCCGAACTTGCCACTGACGACATGATAAAAGGATAAATGTCAGCTGTTCGGGTTGTTGCCGAACTCGCCACTGACGACAAGATAAAAGATAAATGTCAGCTGTTCGGATGATGCCGAACTTGCCACTGACGACAAAAGACTGGATAAGAAGATGTAAGCTGTTCATTAAAGAACTGCCACTTGGCGAAAAGAGGGTGACATCTCTGGACCTGACACACTGGGGATGACACTTGGGGAGAGACGGTTACAAATTATTCGTGATTGATTGGTATGAAAAGATGATTAAAGCAATACTCAGGGTGGTTAATGCAACCATGTATAAATGATGTTGCCTATATGTCGTATATACATGAATGTGTATATGCATGAATGTATGAATGCATGAATGACGACACGAATTTGTATGATTGGATAGAGGATTGAGTTATGTGACTGGATGACTGATTAACTTGTGATTGTATGAAGGATTGACTTGCATGATTGTAAGACTGATAAACTTGATGAGACAAGATTGGACAGGTGAGAGGGAAAATGACCCGACGTCGCATCACAAACACTCGGCAATCTTCAATGGGGATGATGCCACTGGGGGCGTATCAAAACAGTGATGGGGTAAAGCCCGGCATATGCAATAACTGATGAGGAGTAAACACTTCTTGGGGAAAACATGCTAATCTGAAAACTTGGCGGAAGAACCGATGATTCTGTGGTCATGCTTATCCTTTGTTTTTTTCTTTGGAATCCCTAACTTTGCCTGGACCGTCCTTTCGGATTTTCGATCCATCGGGAATATGTTCTTTTGTATGTCCCTAATTTTTGCCTGGACCGCCTTTTCAGGTTTTCGATCCACCGGGACGCTCATTTTTGCCTAAGCCGCCCTTTCGGGTTTTCGACTTACCGAGCTGTTCTTTTTATTTTTTTTCTTTTTGATTTTTTTCTATATCTTTTTGTATTTGACCAAGTTAAATCTGCGGAGTTTCCTCGTTCCTGAGATGGATGTTGATATACACCTTACTTATTCATGAGTACGAAGAAAATGCAATTGTTTGTCTACACTTTTCAAAAGGCATGAAGAAGATTTTATTATTTAAAAAAAACTTTACTTTCAAGTATTGCTATCAATAATAGAAGAATTTTTTTGAAAAATAGAATAAATGAGACTTCCAAACAAGAGGCACAAGCTCAAATTTATTTAATAGAGTGGTGGCCTGCCAATGGCGTGGTTCCACGGATCTCACAAAGTTGGAAAAAAATGGTAAATATAAGGGGAAGGTACATTGAACACAATAACCGTCATTCTCCCTACCCACTTTGAATTCCACCATTTAGATGCTTCAGATTCAGAGTTTCTTTGACAGCTAATGTGCCCCGAGTGAGTCATGGCTAACCCGATGCACTTACTTCGTCTTTTGTTCCTTAATTTTGCATAGATCGCCCTTTCGGGTTTTCGACCTATCAGGATGACTGTTTTTCTATTTTATGTCTCTAATTTTTGCCTGGACCGCCCTTTCGGGTTTTCAGCCCACCGAGACGCTCATTTTTGCCTAAGCCGCCCTCTCGGGTTTTCGACTTACCGAGTTGTTCTTTTTATTTTTTAGACAAAGTATTTCTTGACTGCATCGGTGTTTATAGGACGGGGAAGCTCATCACCATCCATGGTTGCGAGAATCATTGCACCACCGGAGAAAACTCTCTTGACAACATACGGGCCTTCGTAGTTAGGAGTCCACTTGCCCCTGGAGTCGGGCTGAAATGATAAGATCCTTTTGAGCACAAGATCTCCTTCTTTGAATTCACGGGGACGAACCTTCTTGTCAAAAGCTTGCTTCATCCTCTGTTGATATAGCTGACCATGGCACAAGGCCGCCATGCGTTTTTCTTCGATTAAATTCAACTGATCATATCTGCTTCGACACCATTCAGCCTCGGATAACTCAGCTTCCATCAGGACTCTCATTGATGGGATCTCGACCTCTACGGGAAGAACTGCTTCCATGCCATATACCAAAGAGAAAGGGGTTGCCCCTGTTGAAGTGCGTACGGAGGTACGATACCCGTGCAAAGCATACGGTAACATTTCATGCCAGTCCTTGTAGGTGACTACCATCTTCTGCACTATCTTCTTGATGTTCTTGTTTGCAGCTTCAACTGCGCCATTCATTTGAGGCCTGTAAGGAGAGGAATTATGATGTTCAATCTTGAACTCTTCGCACAACTCTTTCATCATCTTGTTGTTCAGATTAGTCCCATTGTCTGTGATGATTCTATTAGGCACACCGTAGCGGCAAATAATATGATTCTTGATAAAACGGACCACCACTTGCTTGGTCACATTGGCGTACAATGCAGCTTCGACCCACTTGGTGAAGTAATCAATCGCCACTAGAATGAAACGATGCCCATTTGAAGCTTTGGGTTCAATCCTGCCAATCATGTCGATGCCCCACATGGAGAAGGGCCAAGGGGACGAAAGAATATTCAGAGCAGTTGGCGGCACATGAATTTTGTCAGCATAAATCTGGCATTTATGGCACTTCCTGACATGTTTGTAACAATCTTTTTCTAAAGTCATCCAGTAATATCCTGCCCTCAAGATTTTCCTAGCCATCGTATGTTCACTGGAATGAGTTCCAAAGGAGCCTTTGTGTATTTCATGCATTATCCGGTCTGCTTCTTGCTCATCCACACATCTGAGCAGCACCATGTCAAAATTTCTCTTGTACAACACCTCTCCATTTAGAAAGAAATTGCCAGCCAGTCTTCGCAAAGTCTTCTTATCCTTGTTAGATGCCCCAAGTGGGTATTCCTGCCTTTGAAGAAAACATTTGATGTCGTGGAACCAAGGTTTGTTATCTATCACCGCTTCAGCTGCAAACACATGTGCGGGCCTTTCTAGGTTTTGAACCTTGATCGTTGGAATCTCATTTCTACGGCTGACCTCGTACATAGAAGATAAGGTTGCCAAAGCATCCGCCATCTGATTCTCATCACGAGGGATATGATGCAGCTCGACCTTGTTGAAGAAGGTTAACAAGCGCCTTGCGTAGTCTTTGTAAGGAACCAGGCCGGGGTGACGAGTTTCCCATTCCCCTTTGATCTGATTGATCACAAGCGCTGAATCTCCATAAATTTCAAGGTTTTTGATCCTTAGGTCAATGGCTTCTTCGATTCCCAGAATACACGCTTCATACTCTGCCATATTGTTTGTGCATTCAAATAACAGTCTTGCAGCAAAAGGAAGATGCTTGCCCTCAGGGGTGACAATAACTGCCCCAATTCCATTACCATAAACATTAACTGCCCCGTCAAAGAATAATTTCCACCTAGACTCAGGATCTGGACCTTCTTCAGGTAATGGTTCGTCACAATCTTTCATCTTCAAGTACATGATTTCTTCGTCGGGAAAGTCAAACTTGATTGGTTGATAATCCTCAATCGGTTGATGAGCCAAATGGTCGGCAATGATGCTGGCTTTGATGGCCTTCTGAGTGCGGTATTCAATGTTATATTCTGACAACAACATTTGCCAACGAGCAATTCTCCCTGTTAAAGCGGGCTTCTCAAAGATGTACTTGATTGGATCCATCTTGGATATCAACCAAGTAGTATGATTAAGCATGTAATGACGAAGACGCTTGGCGGCCCAAGCTAGTGCGCAACAAGTCTTCTCAAGTAGGGAGTATCGAGACTCACAATCTGTAAATTTCTTGCTCAGGTAGTAAATAGCATGTTCCTTCCTACCGGTCTCATCCTGCTGCTCGAGTACACAACCCATGGAGTCTTCCAACACCGTCAAGTACATAATCAGAGGTCTTCCTTCAACTGAAGGGATAAGAATTGGAGGTTCTAGCAAGTAATTCTTGATGCTGTCGAAGGCCTTCTGGCAGTCTTCTGTCCACACTATCTCTTGGTTCTTGCGAAGCAATTTGAAAATAGGTCCACATGTGGCTGTCATATGAGATATGAATCTGGAGATATAGTTCAAACGTCCTAGAAATCCTCTCACTTGTTTATCAGTCTGTGGAGCAGGCATTTCTCTGATGGCTTTGACTTTGTCGGGATCCACTTCAATACCCTTCTGACTGACGACGAAACCTAGAAGCTTTCCAGATCTCACACCAAATGTACACTTGTTAGGATTCAGGCGAAGCCGGTACTTTCTCAAGCGTTGGAACATCTTCAACAAATACTCGACATGCTCCTCTTCGGTACCTGATTTGACAATCATGTCATCGACGTAAACTTCAATTTCTTTGTGCATCATGTCATGGAAGAGAGTGGTCATGCCTCTTTGGTAGGTAGCACCCGCATTCGTCAACCCAAAAGGCATCACTTGATAACAGAAAGTACCCCAAGGGGTAATAAAAGACGTCTTTTCTCTGTCTTCCACTGCCATTTTGATCTGATTGTACCCGGAGAAACCGTCCATGAAAGAGAAGACTTTGGACTTAGCGGTGCTGTCAACCAATACATCGATGTGGGGTAACGGGAAATCATCCTTTGGACTAGCCCTGTTCAGATCTCTGTAATCAACGCACATCCTGACCTTACCATCTTTTTTGGGAACGGGTACTATATTGGCCAACCACTGAGGATATTCTGATGTAATAAGAAAACCCGCATTAATCTGCTTTTGCACTTCCTCCTTGATCTTGAGGGCCATATCAGGGCGAGTTCTTCTCAGCTTCTGCTTGATGGGAGGACATTCAGGCTTCAAAGGTAAACGATGTTCCACGATCTCAGGGTCCAACCCTGGCATATCTTGATACGACCATGCAAAGATATCTACATATTCTTTGAGAAGCTCAACCATTCTTTCTTTGACAGACGCATCCAACAATGCCCCAATCTTGACTTCCTTCTTGTCCTCCTCAGAACCCAAGTTAATAACCTCCACTGCTTCCTCGTGAGGCTGAATGGCCTTTCTCTCCTGTTCTAATAAACGTCTAATCTCGTCAGGAACTTCTTCATCATCCTCCTCTTCAGCTTCATAAACGGGAGACTCAAAGTTGGGAGGAAGCATAGGGTCACGGTGTTCAACAGGCTTATTGATGTTTAGTCTGCATATGATTGATGATTGATTTTTAGCAAATGAGTGAAAGATGCAGACATTTTGAAATCGATCGAAAATAAAATAAAATGTTTTTTTTTTTGGTTTTTTGTGTTACCATTTTTTCAGAAAACGTAGTAAACGTCGTGGAAGAAAACGACGATTTTTCATTGATAGCGATAACTTAAAATCAAAGTTGAGCCCTACATGACTTCACTTTCGTCTTGGGCGAGACGAAAGGATTTTTGGAAAGAAAGTAAATAAACAAACACATTACTTAGACACATGGATGGCAAGGGGCACGTCAACGGCATTCCAATTGCGGGCAGAACTTTCTGGCGTCACAAACACAGGTGCCACCTCCTTCGGATCATCCTCCAGGATAGCATTGGTTTCCGGCGGGGCGTGAACAAACCCAGCATTATTGAACGTGACGTTGGTGGGCTCCAAACCCATGCTGGCCTTATGGACACTTGTTGATGACGCAAATCCCAAGCCTTCTCGATTCTTGTTCTTGGGTATCTGTACTAGTTCTCCCCATCTTCCTGAATCTCCTTCCTTTAGGACCTTCTGCGCATCTCTCAAAGATGCCATGGATTCCTTGCCTGAACTCTCGCCTTCTATAGAAAGTCCTTGGAAGGACGTTCCATCTATCTCATCTGCGCTGATGAAAGAAAAAGCCGACAAATGGCTTACTAGCAACGCTTCTTCACCATTCACAGTGATCAGCTTCCCATTCCGCACAAACTTCAACTTTTGGTGGAGCGTGGATGTGACCGCCCCTGCTTCATGAATCCAAGGTCTTCCCAACAAGCAACTGTAAGAGGCTTGAATGTCCATGACTTGGAAAGGTATCTGGAAAACCTGGGGTCCAATAGTAATAGGCAATACTATCTCCCCCATCACTGACTTTCTCGATCCGTCAAACGCCTTCACAATAACTCCACTGTACCTCAAAGGCGCACCTTGGTATGACAACTTATCGAGTGTAGTTTTTGCCATCACATTCAAAGACGACCCGGTGTCCACCAACACATTAGACAGAGCGTCCGTCCCGCAGTTAACAGAGATATGCAAGGCTAGGTTATGATCTCTTCCAGCTTCTGGGAGCTCTTCATCACTAAATCCCAGGTTGTTGCAAGCGGTTATGTTGCCAACTATCCCTCCAAACTGGCTAGTAGTCACGTCATGGTCAACATAGGCTTGGTTTAGCACTTTCATCAATGCCTCTCTGTGAGCATCAGAATGCAATAACAAGGATAACATTGAGATTTTTGAAGGTGTCTGCAACAGTTGGTCGATGATCTTGTAATCACTTTTCTTTATTAATTTCAGCACTTCATCTGATTCTGAACATTCACCCCCGCTAGCTGGCACTGGATCAATGACTGGAGTGTTGACCTTCTCTTGCACTATGGTCGGAAGAATGCGCCCACTTCTCAATACTTTGCTACTGTCTGCAATGTTGCTAACAGATGACAGAGGAGGTATAGGGGACTCTTGTCCATCGCCCAGGATAGTTGCATTGTACCTGTATGGCACCGCCTTCAATGATGCGTACGGTAAGGCTCCCGGTAAACAGATCACCAAGGGAGTAACAGCAGCATTCTCTTGATTACCAAGGGTTAATTCTAAATGTTCTGGGATGTGAAATTCGGGCGTTATCACACAAACATTCTCACTTTTTCTCGTCACAGACAACTCCTTGCGGTCTAACAAGCCTTGGATGTCATCCTGTACTTGCGCACATCCTCGGGTATCCACAGAGCAAACCTTACACTTCATATGATCATGTTCGAACAGACCTGCTTTACACATTCTTGTGTGCATCGGGACCAGAGGTGTCCTGATGTCTTGAACATTGAAAATAAAGCACCATTCCTGGCCATCTTCGACCATATTAACAGAGGACCCATGGTTAGGTAAGGGATTGGCCTGGACATTGGGACTTGGGTCGGAATCTTTGAAGGTCAGAAGTTTCGCCCGGATTAGCCTTTGGACCTCGGTTTTAAGAGCAAGGCAATGCTCAACATCGTGCCCAGGTGCTCCTTGGTGAAAGGCGCAAGTCAAGTCATGCCGGTACCAAGGAGGTAGAATATCTGGTGTACGGGGTGGTGCCCTGACCTGGACAAGGTTTTTTGTGAGTAATGCAGGGAGCAAGTCAGCATACTTCATCGGGATTGGGTCAAATGTTGTTCTTTGGCGGTTTTGTTGGTGATATGGTTGTTGAGGGGTTTGTGGGCGATTTTGTTGTTGTTGAGGGTATGATGGTTGTGGGCGAGGCTGTTGGAAATTTTGTGGGTAATTTTGTGGGTAATGGGAGGGTGGTCTTTGAGGTATTTGGAAATTTTGTGTTACGGGTGGTGAAACATTGGCAATGTGTGGGTAAGTTGGGTACTGCAACTGGGGTCCTCCGTAGGCGACCATACCTACCTCTTGCTCCTTCTTTCTCGGATAGCTACTTCCGAACCTCTTAGCATTGTTAACAGGAGCAATTTCCTTCACTAACCGTCCTTCTCGGACACCTTCCTCGATTCTCATCCCCATTCCTACCATCTATGTGAAGTCATTGGGAGCGCTTGCAACCATTTTCTCGTAGTAGAAAGGACTAAGTGTGTTAAGGAACAGCTTGGTCAATTCTTTTTCTTCTAATGGAGGGCGAATCTGCGCAGCCAACTCTCTCCATCTTTGTGCATATTCCTTGAACGACTCCTTCTCCTTCTGAGTCATTGCCCTGAGCTCATCTCTATCCGGGGCCAGATAAGAATTGTACTTGTATTGTTGTATAAAGGCATTTGCAAGGTCATTGAAAGTACGGATATCAGCACCATCCAAATCCATGTACCATCTCATAGCAGCGCCGGTCAAACTATCTTGGAAGTAATGAATCAGAAGCTTGTCGTTGTCTGTCTGCGTGGACATCTTCCTCGCATACATCACCAGGTGTGCCTTGGGACAAGAATTTCCTTTGTACTTCTCGAAATCTGGGACTTTGAATTTGTGCGGGATTACCACATTGGGAACTAGACAAAGCTCGTGAGCATTCGAGCCGAACAACTCTTTTCCCCGAAGAGCTTTCATTTCCCTTTGCATCTCATTGTACTTATCTTGCAGATCGTCCACCCTGTCGAAAGCTGCGACACTTTCGGTATGAAAAATAGGTCCCTGATCCTGAACTGTGTGTACCAGAGGCGCGGAATAGGTCATCGCAGCTTGGGGGAAAGGCAGGCCGGGTTGAGGAACCGGTGTTGATTGTTGAACGAAGGGAGGCGGAACTTCTATTACAACAGGTTGGAGACTTTCACTAACCGGGGGAGGCATTCCCCATGAACAGCCCGGAGGCATAAACAGTGGTTGGGAAACTGCAGTGGAGAGTGGAGTGGTGCTTACAAACGGTTGTTCTACAGCAGCAGCAGCGGACTGAGAACCCTGAGCAGCCAAAAGAGAACTCATCATTTCTGTTAATCTGTCCATCCCCTCTCGCAGACTGGCGACCTCTTCCCGAAGGTTCTGATTTTCCTGCTCGACAAGATCCATCTTCTTCCTCTGATTAGCTCGAGTATTGTAAACGCGAGTTGATTTGCGAAGAATTCGTCGGGCCACTTTTGGGGGCAGGTAGACCTTTTTATGGAAAAAAATAAAAGATGAGACTCGACTTTTGAGATTATATATGCAACATGATGCATGATTATGTTTATGCGAAAAGAAAGCTTTGTTATCGAAGGACCTGTCAAAATAATTGTAAACATCAGAGTGAACATTGCATTTGATCATTAAAATATTACAAAACAACTCTCCTTTTAGCAAACAAAGTCAAAAGGACAAGCTCAAAAGTTCTTTTAAATACAAGCTTAGAATCTTAAAAAAAAACTCGAGAACACCCGGTATTTCAAACTCTTGAAGTAGATTGGCCATCAGAATCCGAATGGGGACCGGAGAAAAAGTCCGTATGCCTCTTCTTCCTCCTAGCATCTTTCCTAAGCCGAAAATCCTTCTGTTGGAGTAGATCGTCCTTCTCAATGATTTGCTGACTTTGGACGAAGAGCATGTGGTCCTTCTGTTCTAATTTTCCTCTCAATGTCTCAATTTCAAGTTCAGCCTCTTGATATCTTCTTTGCCAAGCTTTAGTTCAGTCATCCGATCTTGGAACTCCTCTTGGGTATTAAAAGGTATGGGCAGGGATGATGGCGGAACGGTTGAGGATAGGTGTCTGGGTAGGGGGTATGGTAAACCAAGACTCGAAGCTCTGTCGATGACCCACTGAGTGTAAGATCCATGTACAAAGCCTGTCCTTCTTCCTAACTGATTTCTATCAAGTCTACGAATAGTATGCCAGGCTCGCACAAATTTCATCCTCATATTCGCATGGTCTTCATGGTTGAAATAGAATTCACCGGTTAAGGAGAGGTTATTAGGTCTTTCCTTCATGGAGTATCCGAACTGGCGCCTGACAAGAGCAGGGCTATAGGTAATTCCCCCGCGTGTACCAATGAGGGGCACGTTGGGAAACTCTCCACAACTGTCGATGATCACTCCAATGTCACTGGCTGGTTGGTACCACACGATGTCGGCTGGGGTCAGGGACATGATTCTCTGGGGCCAACGGGTTTTTTCTGGATTGGTTTTGAAAAGGTGGGTTTGGGGTAGATGCAAAGTGAACCATTTGTATAGCAAAGGCGCACAACAAATAATAACTCCGCCTTTCTTTTGTGTTCTATGGTGGATGGAATGGTAGGTATCTACAAGTAGGGTAGGGACAGAGTTTCTGGATAGGAAGATTTGGATTGTGCTGATATCAACGAAATCGTCGATATTAGGGAAAAGTATGAGACCATAGATGAGCAGGGCAAGGGTGGATTCGAAGGCATCAGTACTGGCGGCTTCGGCAAAGGTAAAGGCTTTTTGGTAGAGGAAAGTGGAAGTTAGGCCTTGTGAGCCGGCTTTAGTAGTGAGGTTAGTGGCTATGTCGGAGGTTTCTAGATGGAGGGCTGCGGCGATGGTTGAAGGTTTGGGAGTTTGTTCGAGGCCACTGAAAGGTAACTTGTCAGACACCGGTAAGCCGACCAGGTAGGAGTATTCTTCCAAAGTGGGGACAAGCTGGTAATCCGGGAACGTGAAACAGTGATAGAGAGGGTCATAAAACTGGACCAAGGTATTAAGGATCCCCTCTTCAACGTTTGTCTTGAGGATGCTGAGCAAATACCCATAACGCCTTCGGAAATCCTCCGGAATAGTTACCAAAGACCCTAGCTTCCTTAATTTTGTCAAATCCGGGCTCTTGAAGTTATACTTCTGAGTGTTCCTCCTTATGAAGTTCATTCCTACGATGTTTACAACAAAACTTGTCTAAGTCCTTCGATACTTGATGAAAAAATGTTTATGAATGAATGCATGTATGCATGGTTATGCTAAAGAAACGGAGAAAACATGGTGAGGTTAAGTCCATAGTGTTGGAGCCGAGGGTAAACATGGCATTTGGTAAGGACTATGGTTTCATATGTACCTGTATCACGGGTTCTACCAAGTTCCCAAAGTCATTGACCACTTCCGAATATTGTCGGATTACAGGACTACTCCCGGTCCAACAACGTTCGTAGGAAAGTCTCGTTTGAGTGTAGTATCGCGTATCGACCAACTCAAGACTACTCTTGATTAGCCACCGCACTACGTCCTAAAAGGCCAAGATGGGTTAGGTAACTAAAGGTCCTCAACTTCATAGGTCACTTAAAAATAATAATGCCAAACACGACTACTCATGTCGACATGGTACTACTTTTAAGAGACCTCCATTGAGCGGGGTTATCACATGTACCAAAACCCAAGACTACTCCTGGTATGGCACGTTGATTATACCCCATCCTATCTTATGTTTCGCTCAAGTCCGGGTATAGGACTTATCTCACCACTCACGTAAAATAATAAACACTTAAGCACTTATTTACAATTTAACAAATAATAATAAAGCATAAAGATAAAGAAAAACAAGATAGGTTTAACCCACTTTAGGATCTTTGTCCCCAGTGAAGTCGCCATTTTTGTCGCGGTGATTTTAGGATATCAAGCTATTAATTAGCATTGACTCACAAAATTAATTTCACCACCGATCTTTTATTTTTCCGAGGAAAAGGGAGAAAGTTCGAAAAACCCTATTTTTAAGAGATCAAAGGTACGGGGGTTGGTTACACAAAGGGAAGGTGTTAGCACCCTAAACGTCTATAGTACTCTATAGGAACCTCTCGCTTATTTTTATCTTTATGCTAAATTGATTATTTTGTTTGTAAATAAAGGCTAAGTGTAAAAAAGAATAAAGTGATGATTTAAAAGAAAGAAAATGTTTTTTGTTATTTTTATTGATTTGGGAGGACAAGGTCCTTTGCCTACGTACCCGTGAGGGATCAAAACCTCGTAGTTCGGGGTAAAAAGCCGAGTGATTTGTTTCGATTGATTTTAAAGTTTGAAAAAAAAAGTTTAAGAAAGATAAGAGGCCGTAAAGGCATTGAAGGATAAAAAGGAAGTGAGTTTGATTGATTTTAATTTGAAAAAAAGGTTTGAAATAATTAAAAATTGATTAAAATTGTTTATGAAGAAAATGTAGGGTTTAATTGACTTGAAAATGAAATTTGATTGAGAAAAGATTTTTTGATATGTTTTTGGTTTTTTGATTGAGTTAAGTAACTAAAATAAACTAAGTGGTAGTCGAAATAAACTAAGCGCGGGAGTTTTCTCACAAAGACGTTGAATCAAAGTGAGATCCCCTTTTCCTCGGATACGTTCGTTACTTTTGCGTTTTAAACATAAAGCGGAATAAATAAATGTGAGTGTCGGTGCAATATTCTCATTTATATTTTACATTATTCCTAAATACATTCTAATAGAATAAAAATGACAAAATAATGAATAAAAATAAAATTGCAAATGCATAAAAGTAAATAAGGAAAATAAAAATGCATGAAATGCAAGACATAAAATAAATATGTTGCATAAAAGTAAATGAAGAAAATAAAAATGCATGGAATGCAAGACAAAAAAAATAAATATGTTGCATAAAATAAATAAGGAAAATAAAAATGCATGAAATGCAAGGCAATAAATAAATATGTTGCATAAAAGTAAATGAAGAAAATAAAAATGCATGGAATGCAAGACAAAAAAAATAAATATGTTGCATAAAATAAATAAGGAAAATAAAAATGCATGAAATGCAAGGCAATAAATAAATATGTTGCAAAAAATAAAAAAAATGCATGATATGCTGGACATAAAAGCATGCAAATAAATAATGAAAATAACTAAAAATAAAATGCATTAAAAATAAACTAAGATTATAGGGAAAATGACAAAAAATATAAATAAAAAAGCAAAAAGCAAATAAATAAAGCAAAGTAAAAATAAAAATAAAAATAAAGGCAGTAATGTAATAAGGATGCTAAGGAAAATAAAAAAAAAAATAAAACAAAACAAAGAAAAAGAAATAGAAAAGTAAGGGGTGTAACAGTAGAAGAGGGGGGTGTTAAAAGCAGTCAGAAGAAGAAGAGAGGAAGCCAGCAATCTGGGCCGCGTGGGCTTTAAGCTGGGCCGGTTTTGTGGTTTAGTTTAAAAGCAAAATCTGAAAAATTTTGTTCATTTCTACCTCTTCCCCTCTCTCTACCTCCTTCTCTCTTCAAACACTCTCCCTTCTCTCTAAAGCCCTCGCCGGAAAAAGGAATTCCGGCGCGGTGGCCGGCCTGCCCAGGGGGCGGCGCCGCCGCGCCGGAGCAACACAGCCCTTTTTTAAAAAAAAATTCACACTTTCTAAAATCCTTTTTGATCCTCTCTTTGAATCCGAAAACCGTTTTCTCAAAAACTTTTTGAAACGAGCTAGATCTAAGTTTCTATTTCAAACGAAAAACTACCTTTTCTCCTTTCTTTTTTGGCTCGGATTCACTAGTTTTGGTTCGGATTTAAGAGTGGTATTTGTTGCGGATTTATGAGATTTGTTTCGGTGTTGTAATATTTGTTTCGAACTTGTGATATTTGCTTCGGATTTACGGTTTGTGTTGTGGTAAGTGGCTGGTTTGGTTATTGGTACGGCCGTGGGTTTGTGGTGTTCTGTTTGGCGTTGATTCGGTTTTGTTTGTGTGGTTGGGTTGTGATGTTGGCCGTGTGTGGTTGGTTTGTGATGTTGGCCGTGTGAGTTGATTTTGAATGAGGGAAAGGAAAGAAAAAAATTAGGGTTTTTGGTGGTGGCCGAAATTACTGTTTGTTTTTTCACTGTTTTTTCTTCTCCTCGGACACTGTGCATTAACTGCACTATTTAAAGGACCAAAACTAGGGTTTGTGTAATTTTTAAGGACAAAAATGCCCCTGGACTGAAATTGGACCCCAAAAATGACTGAAAAAATAAAGGGAAATAAAAACTGTAAAATAACAAAAATAATAAAGTAACAAAAACGAAAATAAAAAGAAAAAAAATTAATAATAATAAAAAGAAAATTAAAAAAGAAATAAATAACAAAAAATAATAGAAATAATAATAAAAGGAAATAACAAAAAAAAAACGGTCGCCTTCGGAACAAAATCATGAGGTATTTTAAAATACCTCCCTGCCGAAATTTCGTCTGAAATGACGAAAATTTCCAGCTTAAAAGACGAGAAAAGCAAATTAAAAAAAGGGTCAAAAATGGGGTATGACACTCGCGTTCCGTACGAGTGTTGAGGATCGGGCTCCTGGGCCGATGGCTTCTTGTGTTTTCTGGCTATGATTGCTTCAAACAACTGTTTTTAGGGAAATGAATGAGTGTTTTTTTTTTTTTTAAGAAAAATGCATGAAAATTGATGTAAATGTATGTATGCAATGCCTATGAAAAAATTCCCCCTTTTTTTTTGTTTATGCGAAAATTATTTTCATGAATGCAAATGTTATGGAATGCAGGGGTTTGGTATAGGAACGTTCAAAACTTCCCCCCATCCTCACATGTAGGCTCTAGAGATGAGATTTTCTAAAAGGTCCCTAGTGTCACGGATCCCACTGGGAAATATGGTCGTCAATTGCAAATTACTTGCAAGACTTCAATAAATTCCAAGTGAAATCTACTCTGGGTGGGGTCTTCGCATCCTCCTCACAGACATACGTCAACGTGGGCCTCCGCTACGCAACCACCATCCTATCTTAATTTCTCTCAAAGCTCGGGTATAGAGCCTCACACGTTCGGCATTAACCCGAACAATGTGGCATAACAACACTCATGTGACAACCCCACAGTTGATATATCAATAGCAAAATGAAGCATATAAATATAGAGCAAAAGAAGAGAAACAGATAAAAAAACAAATAAACAAAAGCATGCAAGCAAAAATAAAAACACTTAGCCTAAAAGCTAAATAGGATAGGCTTGACTCGCTAATGAGGAAAAGGTTCCCCAGCGGAGTCGCCAGTTGTGCGCTCTCGGAAAAAACGCAGACCTCGAGCGTGTACGAACGCTCGGAAAAGAAGTGCGGAGTCGCCACCAAAGTTTTTGTTTAAAGGGAACGTTGATAAACCCTTGAGTTTTTTTTTATTTTTAAAAGGGAAACGATAATAAAACCCTTTGACGATGAGGAAAGGATGGTCATCGCAACCATTACCGGGTTCGGGAGTCGATTACGCAAGGGGAAGGTATTAGCACCCCTCACGTCCGTTGTACTCAACGGGAACCTCCTAATTAGTTAATGCTAAAAATGTTTTTAAAGTTTTGCTTGCATGCTTGAAAATATAAAGATATTAAAGAAAAGGGAAAAAGTTCATTTTTATTATTGTGCTTGACAAGATGTAAATCTTACTCCTACGTATCTCCTGGTGCGATGGAGAATTCAAAGCTACGTAGTTCTTTGGTAGAAAAACGTATTTGTTGGTTGTTTTTAAAGAACGATGCTTTTGATCGTATTCTTGCGATTAAACGTAGCTTGTGTGCTCGCGCGTGGGAAGCTTAAGCGTTTGTTTAAATCGCACTAGAATTGATGAAACATGTTCGTTGGGGAAAAGAGGTTTTCAATTGACCACAGGGGCCAAGAAAGGTTCGAGCGACTCAAAGGAGTCAAGAAAAGGGTTCAATTGATCCAACAGGATCAAGAAAAGGTTCAATGGATCCAACGGGATCGAGCATTGATTCAAAAGGTCACGGCGGACCGAGAAAAAGTTCAATGGACCAACGGGTCGAGCATTGAACCAAATGGTCCCGGGGGACCAAAAAGGTTTGAATTGACTCAAAGGAGTCAAGAAAGGTCGACTGATCCAACGGGATCAAGAAAGGGTTCAATGGACTCAACGAAGTTGAACATTGATTTAGATTGACTCAACGGAGTCAAGAAAGGGTTTAATTGTGTTGAATGCATTGAAAATAGAATGAGGATTGTCCGAACAACGAGACATACGTCAAGCATTCGTTCGATCGGGGAAATGGAGAGACATACGTCAAACCACTCCTTTCATATCCAAGTTTATTGTTTGAAACTTAAAACGTATTTTTAGTTGGTGAAGTTTTGAAAAAAGAAATGATGGTCGTCTAAACGACGAGACATACGTCAAGCGTTTATTCAATTGGAGAATGGAGAGACATACGTCAAACCACTCCTTTTTCATTTATATGATGAAACTTAAGAAATCCCAAAAAGAGAGCAAAACACTTGGTTTTAAAACTCATAAGCAAGTTTAAAACTCAAATTAGTTGTTGCAACCTATGAACAAGTTTGCTTGTTCATATCTATGAAAAATGCACAAGTTGTGAAAATGAACAAGTTTAGTTCAAGTTTGTAAAAATGCACAAGTTTGTTGAAAATCATGTTTGGTTAAAATTCATGAACAAGGTTATTGTTCAAGTTTGGTTTGGAAATTCGTTGAACATAGCTTGTTGCTCAAGTTTGTAAAAATGAGCAAGTTTATGAAAAAAAATGCACAAGCTTGGTTCAATTTTGAAAAAGTGAACAAGTTTCTAGTTACTCAAGTTAACCATTTTAAACTTGTGAATTTCCAAATGTATGAAAAAACCCTCGTTATGTTTTGAACGAAAAAATGAGTTTGAATCCTCTTAGATTCTGAAACTTCAAGTTAGAACCACAGAAATTAGATTTTAAAGGCCTGAACTCAGAAACTGAATTCTGCTATGGTCGCTGAGCGACCTGAGTCTGGCTCTGCGAACCCTGAGTTCTGTCATGGTCGCAGAGCGACCAGAGCTTGGCTCTGCGAACTCTGCGAAAATTTTAACTCAGAAGCTGCTTCTGAATGAACTTCAGAACCTTAAGAGGAGTGAAAAACTTTTGAAATTAGCAAGAAAATGAGTGCAACACTTCAGTTTGGTGTTTTGCAAACTTGAGATTTCTTTGAAGTTTCAAAATATGTTTTTAGTTTGAAAAATGAAATAAACAAACACTAAAATTGCAGAACTGAGATTGAATCAGTTCAAATGCAAAAACAAATGTAAACAGTATGCAAATGGAATATAAATAGGTTAGAATGACTTACCAACTCCTAGCCCAAAGCTTTTGTTGCAAGGAAATGGAAGAGGCTTTGGATGTTTATGGTTTTACAAAACTAGGAATGTTTGATGAACAGCACTAAACAATGACAATTTGCTTGTGTTCTTCACTCTTTGTGTGAGGTTTAGTGGCTGTTTTAGATGCTTGGTTACTTTGTACTGGTTTGGGATGAATTGTGCAAGAAAGGAAAGGAAATTTTCTCTAAACTTACCCAAAACCAACTCTGTTTTTGTGAAGGAAAAACTGCTTGAAATTCACTCGAATTTCACTCTTTAAGAACTGTTTTTTTTGCTCTCAAATCTCTCTCTTGTGCTGTGTTAAAAATCTGTCTATAATCCTGCAGCAATGCATGGCTTTTATAGGCAAAATGAGATCAAAATGTCATGATGAAAAATCTTACAGCAGGGCTGTTTTTGTGAGCTAGAATCATGCTAATTGCTTTGCATTTAATGCTAAAGGGGAGAGGTGACATTGCCTTGCTGCAATGGTCAAGACTTTGGCCAATTTCAGGACCCAAAGCAGCTGAATTTTGACAGAAAATTGCTGGAAATCATGAAAACAAAGCTGTTTGCAAAACAGGGCAGCAGTTTTGCCTCAATCTTTGAATGGTTTTGATAAAGCCTATGGCAAGGTGGATGCTGGACAAAAGCAGGGTCAGTTGCAGGCCAAATGGTAGGGGAGAAGGGCTGCCTAAGGTCAGCAACTAGCTGGGTTACTTGCTTGATTTTGCTTCCTCTTCCTTTCTCTTTTCTTATTTTGCAATTGGCACATGTTTTCTTTCTTTCTTTGCTGAATCCAGCATTAAACAGGATAATAATAGATGATAATAATAATAATAATAATAGATGATGACAGGAATAATAATAAAAGAAAGGGAAAACAGAAAATCAAAACCTGCAAAATTCGCAGATTTCGCAGAGCGACCTGAACATCGCTTTGCGATGCTCTTCGCAAAGTTCGCAGAGCCAAAATGCCATCGCTCTGCGAAATCCTTTTTTGTGTTGACCTTTTGTTGACTTTAATTTTTTTCTTTTTTCTCTTTTTTTTGTTTACTCTTCTCTTTTTTTTTGAAAAAGTTTGGGACAAAATTAGGGTACAACAGGTATCAGAGCCTGGTTCTGATATTAACACTTAACAGTGTGTCAGTCTTGATCCTAAGAAAAACATGTCATCTGGTGGTTCACCTCCACCTCCACCTCCTCCTCCTGGTGGTAGACATACTTCTGTACAATATGATTATGGTACTGATGATAAAAAATCCAGGTCACACAATAAACCCCCAATGTTTACTGGTGATCCTGAGAAGTTCTCTTGGTGGAAGAGTAAAATGTAAAGTCATATAATTGGTATTGATGATTCTCTATGGGACATCATAGAAGATGGAATCACAATTCCAGTTGATGAAGAAGGTGTTGCTGTCAACAGAAGAGCTTTAAGTGATGCAGAAAGAAGAATTTATAGGAAGTATCACAATGTGAGAGGAATCATTGTGGATTCCCTACCTCACACTGAGTACTAGAAGCTGAGTGACAAGTCAACTGCCAAAGCCATATTCACATCCCTCTGCTCTAACTATGAAGGTAATAAAAAGGTTAGAGAAGCTAAGGCAAATATTCTTGTTCAGCAATATGAGATGTTCAGAATGAAAGAGGATGAAAATATTGAGACAATGTTCTCAAGATTTCAGACTCTGAAGAAGAGTTACACCACAGCTGATCATGTGAATAAAATCTTAAGAAGTCTGCCATCTAAATGGAGACCTAAAGTGACTGCTATTGAGGAAGCTAAGGATCTGAATACTTTAAGTATTGAGGATCTTATAAGCTCCCTCAAGATGCATGAACTGGGACTCAATGAGGATGAGTCTGTTAAAGAACCAAAATCAATAGCTCTGAAATCTAAAAGAAAGCCTGTTAAAGCCTTGAAAGCTATTGAATCTGATGAAGAATTTCCTGAGGGAAATTCTGAAGAAGATTCAGATGCTGATGAGCTTGCAATGCTTTCTAAAAGAATTCAGTATCTAATGAATAGAAAGAAAAAATTCTCTAACAGAAGCAGTAACTTTAGAGGATTTGGTTCAAAGAGGGAAAACCAGAAGGAATGCTACAACTGCAAGAAACCTGGCCACTTCATTGCTGAATGTCCTGATCTTCAGAAGGACAAATCAAAGGAAAAAGCAAAGAAGTCCAGCTCAAAGTCTAGTAGTTTTAGAAACAAGCCTAAAAAGAGTCTCATGGCAACATGGGATGATCTGGACAATGAGTCTGAATCTGATGAAGAGGAAGCAAACCTAGCTTTGATGGCAACTGCATTTTCTGATGCAGAATCCTGTTCAGATTCAGATGAAGAGATGAGGTATATTCTGAACTCACTAGATCTGAATTAATTGAAACAGTTAAAGATCTTATGAGTCATCTCAAAAGCAAGTTAGGAGAAATAAAATCTTTGAAAAATAAAACTAACTTGCTGTCTGAGGAAAATCTTAAACTTCAGAATCAAATAATTGAGTTTGATGAAGAAGTTCAAGTACACAGAGATGAGGCTCATAAGAAACCTGAAGCAATTCCTAATGAACATGAAATTGCTCTTCAAGACTTCATTTTAACTGGAATCAATAGAAGTAAAGTTGCTTCTATGATTTATAGTATTTACAGAAACAAAGGTGAAGGTATTGGATTTAACAATGATTCATTCAAACTTTCAAATGAATCAAACACACCTTTTTGTTCTGGAAATAATATGAATGGCAATAAAATATGCTTTGTGCCTGCTTCTGATCATTTTGAGAAACTGAAAATAGCAGAAACTGAGACTGAGTCTGAAGTTCTGAACTGCTCAGACTTTAAAGCTTCTGAACCTAAGGGTAAGATAAAGGCAGATGCTAAAACCTTGCCTAAATCTAAGCCAAAAGGTCCTAAGCCTAAGAGTAAGAGAAAATCAGACTCTAAACCTAAAAATGTTCAGAAAAGCAAGCAAAAGCAAGCCAATTTGTTTCCTGCTTCTGAATGTTTTAAGAAAGGTAAAACTGAAGCTTGCCTTGTATCTGAAGCTAACAAAATTAGAGTTCTGAAGAAACCAGAACCAAAGTACTCAATGGATCAGACTCTAAACAACTCAGAACCAAAGACTTTCAAGTCTCAGGTTCTGAAGAAATCTGAGTCCAGACCTTTGAGAACTCAGGTTCTGAAGAACTCAGGTTCTAGAACTCAGACTTATTCAAGATATAAGGATTCATATCCAAAGTATCAGAACAAGTCTGAATATCATAACTTCAGACACAAGATGAAAAAGCCAAAACCTTTCAGGACTAACCCCAAAGGACCCATGAAAATCTGGGTACCTAAGTCTGAGATCATCTCTATTGCAGATATGCTTGTCATCCAGAGAAAAGGAAAGGTCCTGGTACCTGGACAGGGGATGCTCGCATCATATGACAGGAGACAAGTCTATGTTCCAAACCCTGACTCAGAAAGAGGGAGGAACTGTGGGGTTTGGAGGAAGTCAGAAAGGAAAGATCATTGGTACTGGTAAGATAGGTAATTCTTCCCTGTACATTGATAATGTTTGGCTGGTAGTTGGACTGAGACATAATCTGCTTAGCATAAGTCAATTATGTGATAGTGATTATGAAGTCCTGTTTAATAAGAACACTTGCACTGTAATTAACAACAAAGATAAGTCTGTAGTGTTCAAACGAAACAGGAAAAATAATGTTTTCAAAATCAATTTTTTAGAATTGGTTCAGCAGAAGGTAGTTTGCCTTCTGTCTGTGAGTGATGAGAAATGGGTTTGGCACAAAAGGCTGGGACATGCTAACTGGAGACTCATCTCTAAGCTTAGCAAGTTACAGCTGGTTAGAGGCCTACCTAAAATTGATTATCACTCAGATGCACTGTGCAGTGCATGCCAAATTGGAAAGTTTTCAAAAACTTCTTTTAAGCCTAAAAACATTGTTTCCACCTCTAAACCTTTAGAACTCCTTCACATTGATTTGTTTGGTCCTGTTGGAACAGCTTCAATCAATGGGAAGAAGTATGGACTTGTAATTGTTGATGATTAAAGTAGGTGGACTTTGGTTAAATTCTTTAGAACCAAAAAATGAAACATATGATATGTTTTACAAATTCTGCAAACAAGTACAAACTGAAACTAACTTAAAGATTTTAAAAGTCAGAAGTGATCATGGTGGGGAATTTGAAAATGAACCTTTTGAAAATTTTTGTGAAGATCATGGAATTGTCCATGAGTTCTCATCTCCTAGAACTCCACAGCAAAATGGAGTTGTAGAGAGAAAGAACAGATCTTTACAGGAAATGGCCAGAACCATGATCCATGAATCCAAAATTGCTCAGTACTTTTGGGCAGAAGCTGTAAACACAACATGTTATATTCAGAACAGGATCTATATTAGACCCATTCTAAATAAAACAACATATGAACTGATTAAAGGAAGAAAACCAAGTATTTCTTATTTTCATCAGTTTGGTTGTACTTGTTACATACTAAACAATAAAATCTACCTAAAGAAATTTGATGCTAAGGCTCAAAAGGGTACCTTTTTAGGTTACTCAGAGAGATCTAAAGCATACAGGGTGTATAATTCTGAAACACATGTTGTTGAAGAAGCTATACATATTAGATTTGATGATAAGAAGCCTGGTAATGAAATACCAGAGCTGGTTGAGAGTTTTGCAGATATCAGACTCTCAGAAGAACCTTCAGAAGCTGAACCCAGTTTAGAGTCTGAAGAAGGTTCAGAAGCTGAAAACAATGAAGAGTTTGAGAAACTCTATGATAATGACACTACTCCTGAAGCAAATCAAGACCAGCATGGTTCTAAACAAATCCCTTTTGGTTCTTCAGAAGCTAATCCACCCAGAACCTCATTGAAATACAAGTCTTCACATCCTGAGGAGCTGATCATTGGAAACAAGAACAGTCCAAGGAAGACAAGATCAGCATTCAGTCAAAATGAGTCTATGCTTGGCCTGCTATCCATGATTGAGCCCACAACTGCTGATGAAGCACTTGAAGATGATGGTTGGATTGTAGCAATGCAGGAAGAACTGAACCAGTTTCAAAGGAATGATGTCTGGGATCTAGTTGCAAGACCTGATCATAAGAACATCTTTGGAACAAAATGGGTTTTCAGGAACAAGCTCATTGAACATGGAGAAGTGATCAGAAGGGTACAACCAGCAAGAAGGAATTGATTACACTGAGACATTTGCTCCAGTTGCAAGACTGGAAGCAATCAGATTACTTCTTTCTTATGTTGTTAATCATGATATCATCTTGTACCAAATGGATGTTAAGAGTGCTTTCTTAAATGGTGTAATCTCTGAAGAAGTGTATGTTAAACAACCTCCTGGTTTTGAAGATGTTAAAAATCCAGATTTTGTGTTCAAACTTAAAAAATCTTTGTATGGTCTGAAACAAGCTCCTAGAGCTTGGTATGAAAGACTAAGCAACTTCCTGGTTAAAAATGATTTTGTAAGAGGTCAAGTTGATAATACACTCTTTAAAAAAACTGTTAAGAAAGAAATCTTAATTATGCAAATATATGTTGATGATATCATATTTGGTTCTACTATTGCCTCTCTTTGCAAAGAGTTTTCTAAGTTAATGCAGGATGAATTTGAAATGAGCATGATGGGAGAGTTGAAATTCTTTCTGGGAATTCAAATCAACCAATGCAAAGATGGTGTTTATGTCCATCAGTCCAAATACACAAAGGAGCTTCTGAAGAAGTTCCAGCTTGATGATTTTAAGTTAATGACAACACCAATGCATCCTACATGCACCTTAAGCAAAGAGGACAATGGCTCAAAAGTAGATCAGAAGCTGTATAGAGGTATGATAGGTTCTCTTTTATACTTAACTGCTTCTAGGCCAGATATTTTGTTTAGTGTCTGTTTGTGTGCTAGATTCCAGTCAGAACCTAGAGAATCTCATATGACTGCTGTCAAGAGAATCTTTAGGTATCTGAAAGGAACAACTAATTTGGGACTTCTGTACAAGAAATCCTTGAATTATAAGCTAGTTGGATTCTGTGATGCTGATTATGCTGGGGATAGGATTAAAAGAAAGTCCACCAGTGGAAACTGTCAGTTTCTTGGTGAAAATCTGATATCCTGGGCCAGCAAAAGACAAGCAACCATTGCTTTGTCAACAGCAGAAGCAGAAAACATCTCAGCTGCAAGTTGTAGCACACAACTGCTCTGGATGAAACATCAATTAGAGGATTATCAGATTCATGCAGATAATATTCCAATTTATTGTGATAATACTGCTGCTATATGTCTGTCTAAAAATCCAATTCTGTGTTCTATAGCCAAGCATATAGAAATAAAACATCATTTTATAAGAGATTATGTTCAGAAGGGTGTTTTAGATATTCAGTTCATTGATACTGATCATCAATGGGCTGACATATTCACAAAACCCCTAACAGAAGAAAGATTCAATTTTATTAAAAAGAATCTGAACATGCATTTCATCTCTTGAAAATATGCTTGAATCTGAATGAAAACTAAGGCCCTGAGTTTATCATAAGCTAAGACTTATCAGACACTCATTTTCTGACAGTCTGAAGAAAGTTAAGCTTGAAAAACTTCAGAGTCTGAAGGTTCAAACCCTGGATTTTCTGACTTCTGAATCTGATAGAAATCTAATGTTTGGTCAGAATCTGATAAGTATAACCCTGGGCAATGATGATTAAAGCTTTGAAAGTTTATACTTTATCCCTCCCAAAGTCAGCAATATAAAAATGTGATTTTCTGTTTTGGTATCAAAGGGTAAAATTGCTTAACAAACAATTTCAGTTGGTATCAGTCTGTTTTTAAAATGTTTTAACACAGACACATTCTTTAATATCAGACAAGTTCAAGCTTTTAGAACTTATTTTAAAATTGGTATCAGTTGGTCTGAAAAGATTTCAGCAGTACTTGAAGTTTTTGAGTCCACACTGAACCATATGCTATATCTTGGTATCAGCACTGAACCAGTTTTGGTATCAGGTTCTGATAGAAGTTCAGTTGTGCTTAAACCTTTAAGTAGGTATATGATCTGAACAATTTTGGTTAAAATAATTCAGGTTTGCTCTGATACTGAACAAATTATACTGAACAGCTATGTCTGAACAAAGAATGCTCTGATCAGAAGCTCTGAACTATCTTTTTCTGCTTCTGAATAACATTCTATTTTCAAAAGCCATGTCATATACTCATGGAAAATCAAGTATGCTCTGATGCTCATCTTTGCTGCTTGATTACTTATACGATTGCATGATTATCTCACATTTTTTTTAAACTCTCTTAAAAAGGGGGAGAAATTTTTATGTAATCTTTCTTTTCTAAAACTTTTTGTTGATGACAAAAGGGGGAGAGATGTAAAACAAGTATTAAAGCTCCTAAGCTCACAATATAAGTTAAATTCTGTCAGTAATTAACTTATGAAAGGGGAGTAAAAGGTATTAAAGCCTGAGGCTCTGAACATAAGTTATGTTCTGAATGAAATTTAACTTATGAGAACTGATTTTAACTCTTAGCCTCTGAACTTAATTTTTGTGAGATATAAATTACTCTTAGTGAGTAAAATGAATTTAAAATAACTTGGATAAGACTCAGGGAGCTTACAAAACTCATCCTGTGGATTATCAGACTTAGGGGGAGAGCTTACAAACCTCAGAACCTAAAGTCAGCAAGTTATTTATAATTCTGAGTGTTAATTTCACTTGACTGTTTTAAGTTGAGTTTAATTAACTTGGATAAGAATCAAGGGGAGCTTACAAACCTAACCTTGAGGATTATCAGACCTTGGGGGAGCTTACAAACCTCTCCTGAAGTCAACTTGTTAATTAAACTTAACAACAATTCTGAAATTTTCACATTTGTGATTTAAACTGAACTTAATTAACATGGATCAGACTCAGGGGGAGCTTACAAACCTCATACCCTGCAGTTAACTTGTTAATTAAGTTAACAACAATTTTCTGATTAATACTTATGTTTGCCATCATCAAAAAGGGGGAGATTGTTACAACAAAATGTGAAACAACTCGCTTCTGAATATAGGGGGAGATTGTTGGAACAATTTGTATGAACATCTCTCTTTATGGTTTTGATGATAACAAAGTGTTAAATAGAAAATTGGTTATTTGCTAATGCTTTGTTCAAGTTATTTCAGAACCACGTGTTTAATGGTTATGGAAGAACAAGCTTAGAGCAAGAAAGGAAAGCTTAGAAGCAATGTTACAAAGCTGGAAGAAAACTGGGTCTGAAGCCTAAGTCTGAGGGGTGCTTCTGAAGTGTGTCTGAAGCTTGCGTCTGAAGGCAGCTTCTGAAGTCTGCGTCTGAAGGTCAACAAAAAGTCAATGTCTGAAGAAGTGCGTCTGATGAACAGTGCTTCTGGAGAAGTGCTTATGAAGAGAGCTTCTGATGTACTGTTCACGCAGAAGCTTCTGAAGTCTGATGTGGCAAGAAAAGCAACGGTTACTGTGCGCATTTAATGCCTGCATATGTCAGAACAACTCCAATGGAACAGTTGTCTCCCTGACTCAAACATTCCCCAGCTTTTAAGGAAAGCAAATTCAAAAATGGCTGCTACACTCTGTTTTCTGCAAAAGTTCAGCACACAAATTCAGCTATCCTAGCTCTCAATTTGCAACGGCTCTTTTCCTAATTTCTGCAAATCTTCAACAACTCTAATTTCCTCTATAAAAGGAAGAAGAATTGAAGAAGAAAGCTGCTAAGACTCTTGGAACAAAAACTGTCTGAAACTTGCTCTGTTTTGCTGCAGAAATTGTAGTTCACCAAATACTCAGAAATTCTTTCAATCTTTTGTATCTTAGAATTTCTTAAGGTTAAGAGTCTTACCCTGAGTTGTATTAAGTGAACACCTCTGATATTTTATCAAGTGTTCAATCCAAACTTACTTCCTTGCAATTCTGTTTGGTTTAAGTCTCAATCTGAATACTGAGCATTTGTAAACTCATTCCTTTATGGTATGAGCAGTTAGAGTCTCATTCCTTTGTGGTCTGAGCAGGGAGTCTTCTTCCTTTGTGGTCTAAGCAAGGTTGGTTCATTCCTTTGTGGTATGAACATTAGAAGTCTCTTCCTTTGTGGTTGAGCAACTGGAAATCTCATTCCTTTGTGGTCTCAGTAATTGTAATCATAGTGATTATAGTTGAAATCTCTTGTTAGTAACAAGGGGACTGGACTACTTCCAACATGTGGAAGGAATCAGTATAAAAACTTTGTGTGTCGTCTCTTTCCTTCTCTCTTTGTTTTTAATCCGCTGCATATACTCTTTGAGAAATAGTTCAGAACTGATTCATCTCAGCTTCTAAACTTAACTTAAGTTTTTGAGAAGATAAGAAACCAAGTTTTTGAGTCCACACAATTCAACCCCCCCCCCCCTTCTTGTGTGTTTTTCTCACCTTCATTGATGATAACAAAGTGTTGAAAAGAAAATTGGTTATTGCTAATGCTTTTTTCAAGTTGTGCAGAACCACGTGTTTAATATTGATTAATTGATATTGGTTACAGAAGAACAAGCTTAGAGCAAAAAGGAAAGCTTAGAAGCCAAGTTACAAGTTTGAGGGAAAACTGGGTCTGAAGACTGGGTCTGAAGGCTGAGTCTGAAGCTTGCGTCTGAAGACAACTTCTGAAAGCTGAGTCTGAAGGTCAACAAAAGTCAACGTCTGAAGAAGTGCGTCTGATGAACAGTGCTTCTGAAGAAGTGCTTCTAAAGAGAGCTTCTGATGTACTGTTCACGCAGAAGCTTCTGAAGGAAAGCAAATTCAAAAATGGCTGCTGAGTTCTGGTTTTCTGCAAAGTTCAGCACACAATTTCAGCTAGCCTAGCTCACTACTTGCAACGGCTCTTTGGTTAATCTCTGCAAATCTTCAACAGCTCTAATTCCCTCTATAAAAGGAAGAAGAATTGAAGAAGAAAATTTGCTAAGACTCTTGGATAAAATCTGTCTGAAACTGTGCTCTGTTTTTGCTGTCAAAACTCATAGTTCACAAAACTCTTAGAAATTCTTTCATCTTTTGTATCTTAGAATTTCTTAAGGTTAAAAGTCCTAACCTGTGTTGTATTAAGTGAACACCTTTGATATTTTATCAAGTGTTCAACCCAAACTTACCTTCTTTGTAAATCAGTTTGGTCTAAGTCTTAGTCTACGTACTAAGCATCATAAGTCTCATTACTTAGTGTTTTGAGCAAGTTGTAATCTCATTACTTTGTGGTCTGAGCAGGAAGTCTCAGTACTTTATGTCTGAGCATTGGGAAGCCTCTTGACTTAGTGTCTTGAGCATTAGAAGCCTCTTCCTTTGTGGTTGAGCAACTGGAAGTCTCTTCCTTTGTGGTTGAGCAATTGTAATCATCTGATTATAGTTAAAATCTCCTGTTAGTAACAAGGGGACTGGACTACTTCCAACTTGTGGAAGGAACCAGTATAAAACTTTGTGTGTCCTCTCTTTCCCTCTCTCTTTTCTTTTTGAATCCGCTGCTATTAAACTTTGATAATAGTTCAGAACCTGTTTCTGAACTTAACATATTTTTGAAAAGAAAGAAACCCAAGTTTTTGAGTCCACACAATTCAACCCCCCTCTTCTTATGTGTTTTTCTCACCTTTAGTTGGTATCAGAGCTCCGGTTCTGATATTAACACTTAATAGTGTGTCAGTCTTGATCCTGAGAAAAACATTTCATGTAGTGGTTCCCCTCCACCTCCACCTCCTCCTCCTGGTGGTAGACACACTTCTGTACAATATGACTATGGTACTGATGATTGAAAATCCAGGTCTCACAATAAACCCCCAATGTTTACTGGTGATCCTGAGAAGTTCTCTTGGTGGAAGAGTAAAATGTACAGTCATATAATTGGCATTGATGATTCACTATGGGATATTATTGAAGATGGAATCACAATTCCAGTTGATGAAGAAGGTGTTGCTGTCAACAGAAGAGCTTTGAGTGATGCAGAAAGATAGATATATAGAAAGCATCACAATGTGAGAGGAATAATTGTGGATTCATTACCTCACACTGAGTATCAGAAGCTGAGTGACAAGTCAACAGCCAAAGCCATATTCACATCCCTTTGCTCTAACTATGAAGGTAATAAAAAAGTTAGAGAAGCTAAGGCAAATATTCTTGTTCAGCAATATGAGCTGTTCAAAATGAAAGAGGATGAAAATATTGAGACAATGTTCTCAAGATTTCAGACTCTGGTTTCTGGACTTCAGATTCTGAAGAAGAGTTATACCACAGCTGATCATGTGAACAAAATCCTTAAAAGTCTGCCATCTAAATGGAGACCCAAGGTGACTGCTATTGAGAAAGCTAAGGATCTGAATACTTTAAGTATTGAGGATCTTATAAGCTCCCTCAAGGTGCATGAATTGGGACTCAATGAGGATGAGCCTGTTAGAGAACCAAAATCATTAGCTCTGAAATCTAAAAGAAAGCCTGCTAAAGCTTTGAAAGCTATTGAATCTGAAGAAGAATTTCTTGAGGGAAATTCTGAAGAAGATTCAGATGCTGATGAGCTTGCAATGCTTTCTAAAAGAATTCAGTAACTAATGAATAGAAAGAAAAAATTCTCTAACAGAAGCAGTAACTTTAGAGGATCTAGTTCAAAGAGCGAAGATCAGAAGGGCTGTTACAACTGCAAGAAGCTTGGGCATTTTATTGCTGACTGTCCGGATCTTCAGAGGAAAAGTCTAAAGAGAAAGCAAAGAAGTCCAACTCAAGGTCTAGTAACTTCAGAAACAAGCTTAAAAAGAGTCGCATGGCAACATGGGATGATCTGGACAATGAGTCTGAGTCTGATGAAGAAGAAGCAACCTATCCTTGATGGCAACTGCATTTTCTGATGCAGAATCCTGTTCAGACTCAGATGATGAAGATGAGGTATATTCTGAACTCACTAGATATAAATTAATTGAAACAGTTAAAGATCTTATGAGTCACCTCAAAAACAAGTTAGGAGAATTAAAATCTTTGAAAAATAAAACTAACTTGCTGTCTGAGGAAAATCTTAAACTTCAGAATCAAATAATTGAGTTTGATGAAGAAGTTCAAGAACTCAGAGATGAGGCTCATAAGAAACCTGAAGCAATTCCTAATGAACATGAAATTGCTCTTCAGGACTTCATTTTAACTGGAATCAATAGAAGTAAAGTTGCTTCTATGATTTATAGTATTTATAGAAACAAAGTTGAAGGTATTGGATTTAACAATGATTCATTCAAACTTTCAAATGAATCAAACACACCTTTTTGTTCTGAAAATACTATGAATGGCAATGAAATATGCTTTGTGCTTGCTTCTGATAATTCTGAGAAAGTGAAAATAGCAGAAACTGAGACTGAGTCTGAAGTACTGAACTGCTCAGACTCCAAAGCTTCTGAAGATAAGGGTAAGATGAAGGCAGATGTTAAAACCTTGCCTAAATTTAAGCCAAAAGGTTCTAAGCCTAAGAGTAAGAGAAAATCATATTCTAAACCTGAAAATGTTCAGTGTCTGAAGAGTTCAGAACTTGAAACTAATAAGTCTCAGAGTCTGAAGAATTAAAACTCAAATTTTTCTAAGACTGAGTTTATGAAAACTTCAAAAACTATTAAACCAGTCAATACAAAACATTTTCAATCTCAGAATGTCAAGCAAAGCAAGCAAAAGAAAGCTAATCTATTTTCTGCTTCTGATTGTTTTAAGCAAGGTAAATCTGAAGCTTGCCTTGTGTCTGAAGCAAACAAAATTAGAGTTCTGAAGAAATCAGAACCAAAGTACTCTATGGTTCAGACTCTCAACAACTCAGAACCAAAGACTTTCAAGTCTCAGGTTCTGAAGAAATCTGAGTCCAGACCTTTGAGAACTCAGGTTCTGAAGAACTCAGGCTCTAGAACTCAGAATTATTCAAGATATAAGGATTCATATCCAAAATATCAGAACAAGTCTGAATATCATAACTTCAGACACAAGATGAAAAAGCCAAAACCTTTCAGGACTAACCCCAAAGGACCTATGAAAATCTGGGTACTTAAGTCTGAGATCATTTCTATTGCAGATATGCTTGTCATCCAGAGAAAAGGAAAGGTCCTGGTACCAGGACAGTGGATGCTCGCATCATATGACAGGAGACAAGTCTATGTTCCAAACCCTGACTCAGAAAGAGGGAGGAACTGTGGGGTTTGGAGGAAGTCAGAAAGGAAAGATCATTGGTACTGGTAAGATAGGTAATTCTTCCCTGTACATTGATGATGTTTGGCTGGTAGATGGACTTAGACATAATTTACTTAGCATAAGTCAAATATGTGATAGTAATTATGAAGTCTTGTTTAATAAGAACACTTGTACTGTAATTAACAACAAAGATAAGTCTGTAGTGTTCAAAGGAAACAAGAAAAACAATGTTTATAAAATCAACTTTTATGAATTGGTTCAGCAGAAGGTAGTTTGCCTTCTGTCTGTGAGTGATGAGAAATGGGTTTGGCACAAAAGGCTGGGATATGCTAACTGGAGACTCATCTCTAAGCTTAGCAAGTTACAGCTGGTCAGAGGCTTACCTAAAATTGACTATCACTCAGATGCTCTGTGCAGTGCATGCCAAATTGGAAAGTTTTCAAAAACTTCTTTTAAGTCTAAAAACATTGTTTCCACCTCAAAACCTTTAGAACTCCTTCACATTGATTTGTTTGGTCCTGTTGGAACAGCTTCAATCAATGGGAAGAAGTATGGACTTGTAATTGTTGATGATTACAGTAGGTGGACTTGGGTTAAGTTCCTTAGAACTAAAAATGAGACATATGATGTGTTTTTCAAATTCTGCAAACAAGTACAGAATGAAACTGATTTGAAAATTTTAAAAATCAGAAGTGATCATGGTGGGGAATTTGAAAATGAACCTTTTGAAAATTTTTGTGAAGATCATGGAATTCTCCATGAGTTCTTATCTCCTAGAACTCCACAACCAAATGGAGTTGTAGAGAGAAAGAACAGATCTTTATAGGAAATGGCCAGAACCATGATCCATGAATCCAAAATTGCTAAGTACTGTTGGGCAGAAGCTGTAAACACAGCATGTTATATTCAGAAATAGATCTATATCAGACCTATTCTGAATAAAACAACATATGAACTGTTTAAAGGAAGAAAACCAAGTATTTCTTATTTTCATCAGTTTGGTTGTACATGCTACATACTAAACAATAAAATCTACCTAAAGAAATTTGATGCTAAGGCTCAAAAGGGTACCTTTTTAGGTTACTCAGAGAGATCTAAAGCATATATGGTGTATAATTCTGAAACACATGTTTTTGAAGAAGCTATACATATTAGATTTGATGATAAGAAGCCTGGTAATGAAATACCAGTGCTGGTTGAGAGTTTTGTAGATTTCAGACTCTCAGAAGAACCTTCAGAAGCTGAACCCAGTTCAGAGTCTGAAGAAGGTTCAGAAGCTGAAAACAATGAAGAGTCTGAGAAACTCTATGATAATGACACTACTCCTGAAGCAAATCAAGACCAGCATGGTTCTGAACAAATCCCTGATGGTTCTTCAGAAGCTAATCCACCCAGAACCTCATTCAAATACAAGTCTTCACATCCTGAGGAGCTGATCATTGGGAACAAGAACAGTCCAAGGAAGACAAGATGAGCATTCAGTCAGAATGAGTCTATGCTTGGCCTGCTATCCATGATTGATCCCACAACTGCTGATGAAGCACTTAAAGATGATGGTTGGATTGTAGCAATGCAGGAAGAACTGAACCAGTTTCAAAGGAATGATGTCTGGGATCTAGTTGCAAGACCTGATCATAAGAACATCATTGGAACAAAATGGGTGTTTAGGAACAAGTTCAATTAACAAGGAGAAGTGATCAGAAACAAGGCTAGATTGGTAGCTCAAGGGTACAACCAGCAAGAAGGAATTGATTACACTGAGACTTTTGCTCCAGTTGCAAGACTGGAAGCAATCAGGTTACTTCTTTCTTATGTTGTTAATCATGATATCATCTTGTACCAAATGGATGTTAAGAGTGCTTTCTTAAATGGTGTAATTACTAAAGAAGTGTATGTAAAACAACCTTCTGGTTTTGAAGATGTCAAAAATCCAGATTATGTATTTAAACTTAAAAAATCTTTGTTTGGTCTGAAACAAGCTCCTAGAGCTTGGTATGAAAGACTAAGCAATTTCTTGATTAAAAGTGATTTTGTAAGAGGTCAAGTTAACAATACACTTTTTAGAAAAACTGTTAAGAAAGAAATCTTAATTGTGCAAATTTATGTTGATGATATCATATTTGGTTCTACTAATGTCTCTCTTTGCAAAGAGTTTTCTAAGTTAATGCTGGATGAATTTGAAATGAGCATGATGGGTGAGTTGAAATTCTTCTTGGGAATTCAAATCAACCATTGCAAAGATGGTGTCTATGTTCATCAGTCAAAATACACTAAGGAGCTTCTGAAGAAGTTCCAGCTTGATGACTGTAAGCTGATGACAACACCAATGCATTCTACCTGCACCTTATGCAAAGAGGACAATGGCTCAAAAGTAGAACAGAAGTTGTATAGAGGTATGATAGGTTCTCTTTTATACTTAACTGCTTCTAGGCCAGATATTTTGTTTAGTGTCTGTCTATGTGCTAGATTCCAGTCAGATCCTAGAGAATCTCATATGACTGTTGTCAAGAGAATCTTTAGGTATCTGAAAGGAACAACTAATTTGGGACTTCTGTATAAGAAATCCTTGAATTATAAGCTAGTTGGATTCTGTGATGCTGGTTATGCTGGGGACAGGATTGAAAGAAAGTCCACCAGTGGAAATTGTTAGTTTCTTGGTGAAAATATGATATCCTGGGCCAACAAGAGACAAGCAACTATTGCTTTGTCAATAGTTGAAGCAGAATACATCTCAGCTGCAAGTTGTAGCACACAACTGCTCTGGATGAAACATCAATTAGAGGATTATTAGATTCATGCAGATAATATTCCAATTTATTGTGATAATACTGCTGCAATATGTCTGTCTAAAAATCCAATTCTGCATTCTAGAGCCAAGCATATAGAAATTAAACATCATTTTATAAGAGATTATGTTCAGAAGGGTGTTTTAGATATTCAGTTCATTGATACTGATCATCAATGGGCTGACATATTCACAAAACCCCTAACAGAAGAAAGATTCAATTTTATTAAAAAGAATCTGAACATGCATTTTATCTCTTGAAAATATGCTTGAATCTGAATGAAAATTAAGATTCTGAGTTTATCAGAAACTAAGACTTATCAGACACTCATTTTCTGAGAGTCTGAAGCAAGTTAAGCCTGAAAAACTTCAGAGTCTGAAGGTTCAGAACCTGGATTTTCTGACTTCTGAATCTGATAGAAATCTAATGTTTGATCAGAATCTGATAAGTATAACCTGGGCAATGATGATTAAAGCCTTGAAAGTTTATAATTTATCCCTCCCAAAGTCATCAATATAAAAATGTGATTTTCTGCTTTGGTATCAAATGCTAAAATTGCTTAACAAACAATTTCAGTTGGTATCAGTCTGTTTTTAAAATGTTTTAACACAGACACATTTTTTTAAATGCTCAAAGTGTATCAGACATGTTCAGGCTTTTAGAACTTATTTTAAAATTGGTATCAGTTGGTCTAAAAGAATTCAGCAGCACTTGAACTTTTGAGTCCACACTGAACCAAATACTATATCTTGGTATCAGCACTGAACCATATGGTGGTATCAGGTTCTGATATAAATCCAACAAAGCTAAAACCTTCAAGTAGGTATATGATCTGAACCATTTTGTCCAAAATAGTTCAGTGATATTGAATAAGATATACTTAACAGCTGTGTCTGAACAAAAAATGCTCTGATCAGAAGCTCTGAACTATCTTTTTCTGCTTCTGAACATCATTCATTTTTTCAAAAATGCAATGTCATATACTTCATGTAAAATCAAGACTGCTCTGATTCTCAACTTTACTGCTTGATTACTTATATGATTGCATGGTTATCTCACAAGTTTTTCAAACTCTCTTAAAAAGGGGGAGAATTTTTTTTCTGAAATCTTTCTTCTCTAAAACTTTTTGTTGATGACAAAAGGGGGAGAAATGTAAAACAAGTATTAAGGCTCCTGAGCTCAAAATATAAGTTAATTCTGTCAGTTAATTAACTTATGAAAGGGGATTAAAAGGTCTTAATACCTGAGGCTCTGAACATAAGTTAAGTTCTGAGTGAAATTAACTTATGAGAACAGATTTTAACTCTTAGCCTCTGAATTAAATTTTGTGAGATATAAATTACTCTTAGTGAGTAAAATGAATTTAAAATAACTTGGATAAGACTCAGGGAGCCTACAAAACTCATCCTGTGGATTATCAGACTTAGGGGGAGACCTTACAAACCTCAGAACCTGAAGTCAGCAAGTTATTTATAATTCTGAGTGTTAATTTCACTCGATTGTTTTAAGTTGAGTTTAATTAACTTGAATAAGAATCAAGAGGAGCTTACAAATCTAACCTTGAGGACTGTCAGACCTTGGGGGAGCTTGCAAACCTCTCCTGAAGTCAACTTGTTAATTAAACTTAATAACAATTCTGAAATTTTCACATTTGTGATTTAAAGTGAACTTAATTAACATGGATCAGACTCAGGGGGAGCTTACAAACCTCACACCCTACAGTTAACTTGTTAATTAAGTTAACAACAATTTTCTGATTAATACTTATGTTTGTCATCATCAAAAAGGGGGAGATTGTTGGAACAATTTTGTATGAACATCACTCTCTAAGGTTTTGATGATAACAAAGTGTTGAAAAGAAAATTGGTTATTGCTAATGCTTTGTTCAAGTTGTGTAGAACCACGTGTTTAATATTGATTAATTGATATTGGTTATGGCAGAACAAGCTTAGAGCAAAAAGGAAAGCTTAGAAGCCAAGTTACAAGTTTGAGGGAAAACTGGGTCTGAAGACTGGGTCTGAAGGCTGAGTCTGAAGCTTGCGTCTGAAGACAGCTTTTGAAGGCTAAGTCTAAAGGTCAACAAAAGTCAACGTCTGAAGAAGTGCGTCTGATGAACAGTGTGTCTGATGAACAGTGCTTCTGAAGAGAGCTTCTGATGTACTGTTCATGCAGAAGCTTCTGAAGTCTGATGTGGCAAGAAAAGCAACTGTTACTGTGCGCATTTAATGCCTGCATATGTCAGAACAACTCCAATGGAACAGTTGTCTCCCTGACTCAAACATTCCCTAGCTTTTAAGGAAAGCAAATTCAAAAATGGCTGCTGAGTTCTGGTTTTCTGCAAAGTTCAGCACACAATTTCAGCTAGCCTAGCTCACTACTTGCAACGGCTCTTTGCTTAATCTCTGCAAATCTTCAACATCTCTAATTCCCTCTATAAAAGGAAGAAGAATTGAAGAAGAAAATTTGCTAAGATTCTTGGATAAAATCTGTCTGAAACTGTGCTCTGTTTTTGCTGTCAAAACTCATAGTTCACAAAACTCTTAGAAATTCTTTCATCTTTTGTATCTTAGAATTACTTAAGGTTAAGAGTCTTAACCTGTGTTGTATTAAGTGAACACCTCTGATATTTTATCAAGTGTTCAACCCAAACTTACCTTCTTTGTAAATCAGTTTGGTCTAAGTCTTAGTCTACGTACTAAGCATCATAAGTCTCATTACTTAGTGTTTTGAGCAAGTTGTAATCTCATTCCTTTGTGGTCTGAGCAGGAAGTCTCAGTACTTTGTGTCTGAGCATTGGGAAGCCTCTTGACTTAGTGTCTTGAGCATTAGAAGCCTCTTCCTTTGTGGTTGAGCAACTGGAAGTCTCTTCCTTTGTGGTTGAGCAATTGTAATCATCTGATTATAGTTAAAATCTCTTGTTAGTAACAAGGGGACTGGACTACTTCCAACTTGTGGAAGGAACCAGTATAAAACTTTGTGTGTCCTCTCTTTCCCTCTCTCTTTTCTTTTTGAATCTGCTGCAATTAAACTTTGATAATAGTTCAGAACCTGTTTCTGAACTTAACATATTTTTGAAAAGAAAGAAACCCAAGTTTTTGAGTCCACTTAATTCAACCCCCCCTCTTGTGTGTTTTTCTCACCTTCAATAGTTTCCCAACTCATGTAGAATCTATTAAGAATAACTGAGAACAAAACTTACCTCAATAGAGCTTCTGATCTACTTCTCCTTGTTCATTTAGTTTGTTGCTGAACACCCATTTTTGTTCCAACAATGTTCTTGATTGGCTTTAGGAGAAGTATCAGCTTCTGAGAGGCTTTTTAGCTTTGGACTATCTTCAGACTCATGTTCTGGTTCATGTTTTGGTTCAGGTTCTGAAGTGTCCTCTGCGAGCTGAATCTCAGTACCAGTGATCAAGTCTTTGTGGTTTCCTCCAGACTCCACAGTTCCTCCCTCTTTCATGATCAGGGTTTGGAACATAGACTTGTTTTCTGTCATGCAATCCCAACAGCCATTGCCCAGGCACCAGGATTTCTCCTTTTCTTTGGCTGTTCAACATATCTGCAACATAAATAATCCCATACCTAGGTACCCATATCTTTATGGGTCCTCTTGGGTTAGTCTTGAAAGGTTTAATCTTATGCACCTTATGTCTGGAGTTATAATACTCAGACTTGTTCAGAAACCTTGGATGTGAATCCTTTAATTTTGAATAAGTCTTAGTATCAGACACTGAGTTCTTCAGAACCTGATGTTGGAACAAAATGTGTATGAACAACTCTCTTTTGGGTTTTGATGATAACAAGTGTTAAAAAGAAAATTGGTATTGCTAATGCTTTGTTCTAAGTGTGCAGAACCATGTTCTTAATGTTTGGTAATTAATATTGGTTTTGGAAGAACAAGCTAAGAGTAAGAAGGAAAGCATAGAAGCCTTTGTTGCAAGTCTGAAGCAAAACTGGGTCTGAAGCAGCTTCTGAAGGCAGAGTCTGAAGACTGCGTTTGAAGGGTGCTTTTGAAGGTTGAGTCTGAAGGTCAACAGAAGTCAACGTCTGAAGGTTGAGTCTGAAGGTCAACATAAGTCAACGTCTGAAGGCTGAGTCTGAAGGTCAACGAAAGTCAACGTCTGAAGAACTGCGTCTGATGAACAGTGCTTCTAAAGTGTGCGTCTGAAGAGAGCTCCTGAAGTTCTGTTCCTGAAGAAGTTTCTGAAGTCTGAGTTCTTTAAGGAAAAGCAGCTGTCTGTGTCAACAGTAAAGCCTGCAATGTCAGAACAACTCTTTGGAATTGTTGCCTCCTTCACTGAAACATTCCCCAGCTTTTAAGGAATGAATTCAAACTTTGTGTGCTCTGTTTTTACGCACACAACTCAGCTGGACCTAGCCTCTACTTGCAACGGCTCTTTGCTGCAAATCTGGGCAATCTCAATAGCTCTTTTATTATTCTATAAAAGGGTGAAGTTTTGAAGAAGAATTGCCAAGACTCTGTACAAAAATACACAACTGCAAAAACCAGAAAACTTACTCTGTTTTATGCATCTGTCACAAAACAACTTAGGAATTCTTACAATTTGTTTATCTTAGAATTCCTTAAGTGTTAGAGTCTTAATTGAGTTGTATTTTGTGAACACCTCTGATATTTGATCAAGTGTTCAACACAAACTTATTTTCTGTTGTAAAATCAGTTTGATACCCAAAGTCTTAGCCTGCGTGCTAAGCAACCAGAAGTCTCTTAGCTTTGTGCTTGGAGCAAGGAAGTCTCTTGACTTTGTGTCTTGAGCATTGGAAGTCTCTTGACTTTGTGTCTTGAGCATTGGAAGTCTCTTGACTGTGTGTCTTGAGCAGGGAAGTCTCTTGACTTAGTGTCTTGAGCATTAGAAGTCTCTTACTAGGTGTTTGAGCTTTGAAGACTCTTAGCTTTGTGCTTTGAGCAATTGTAATCAGTTTGATTATAGTTAAATCGCATCTAAGTGACAGGGGGACTAGACTACTTCCGGTTTGTGGAAGGAACTAGTATAAAAACATTGTGTCTATTTCTTTCTCTCTCTTTACTTTTGAATCCGCTGCATAAACAGTCTGAAAAAGGTTCAGAACTGATCTATATCAGATTCTGAACTTAACATAAGTTTTGAGAAAGAAAAAGAATTTACCCACACAATTCAACCCCCCTTCTTGTGTGTTTTTATCACCTTCAGTTGGTATCAGAGCTCCGGTTCTGATATTAAATCACTTAACAGTGAGTCAGTGAGATCCTGAGAAAAACATGTCATCCAGTAGTTCACCTCCTCCCTCTCCCAGAAATCAAAGAGGTACTGGTACTTCTTATTCATATGACTATGGTACTGAGGAAAGAAAATCTAGGTCACACAATAAACCTCCAATGTTTACTGGTGACCCAGAAAAGTTCTCATGGTGGAAAAGCAAGATGTACAACCACATCATAGGTATTGATGATTCTTTGTGGGATATAATAGAAGATGGAATCTCTATTCCAGTTGATGAAGAAGGTGTAGCTGTCAACAGAAGAGGCTTGAGTTATGCTGAGAGGAAGATTTATAGAAAGCACCACAATGTCAGAGGTATCATTGTGGATTCTCTACCTCACACTGAGTATCAGAAGCTGAGTGATAAATCAACAGCCAAAGCCATATTCAAATCCCTCTGCTCTAACTATGAAGGTAACAAAAAAGTTAGAGAAGCAAAGGCTAATATTCTTGTTCAGCAATATGAACTATTCAGAATGAAAGAGGATGAAAATATTGAGACTATGTTCTCAAGATTTCAGACTCTGGTTTCTGGATTTCAGATTTTGAAGAAGAGTTATACCACTGCTGATCATGTGAACAAAATTCTAAGAAGTCTGCCATCTAAATGGAGACCCAAAGTAACTGCTATTGAGGAAGTGAAATTCTGGCAGGTATGGTACAGTTCACAAAAACAGAGCACAAAACGTGTAAAACAGAGCACAACTAAACTGGTTCAGAAGCAACAAATAAAAGTGCAGAAAAGTAAAGAACATAAGTATTTGTTAACCCAGTTCGGTGTAAATACCACCTACGTCTGGAGGATACCAATCCAGGAAGGAAATCCACTATGAGGAATTAATCCTAAGACTCAAGACACAGACCCCCTGTTCCTAGTCTTCTGACTTAATCTCCACTAGTCTGATTTCTACCCAACACCTAGGTATAAGAAACCCCCTTCTTACTTCCTATTCAAGTAACAACCCAGTTACTAACAGCTTCTGAATAACAACTCAAAAATAATGAAGACACTCTTCAACACAAAGACATCATTCGTACTTAAAAGCTGAGAATGATTTACAACTCAAAACTCTAAACCAACTCAGATGAGTGGTGTACAATTAAAGCCTAAGCTTATAAAAACTATAAGAATAAAATCTGTATTGACTCTAGCCATCTTCAATAACAGCATCACGTCTTCTTAAATAGGCTTCAGCAAGCAGCATAATTATGAACTCAATCTTCTTCACTTGATATGATTCTGAATTATGAAAGGCTTGAAAAGGAAACATATATTTCTGAATCAAATAATGCAAAGATCCTCCAGCAAATAAACCAAACATAAACTCGAAGCAAATCTTCTCAAAATCTTCACCAAAATTATAAGCCTTCTAGAAAGTAAAAGCCTGGATAAATCTTTGATAAATCTTCCAAGGATACGCACAGAAAGAATCAGATTTAATGCAAAAAATTCCAGCTTCTGAAATCAGCTTCTGAAGTTCAGCTACTGAAGGTCAACGCTAGTCAACATCTAAACAGTGCGTCTGAAGTACTGTTCAACGTCTGAAGGCCACTTCAGCGTCTGAAGGCCAAAACTGCGTCTGAAGGCATTTTCAGCTTCTGAACCTCCTCAAATTCAATTTCTTGCTTATGAAGACTTCTTTAACAACTGGTGACGCATTGCTTGAGCACTTTGATTTTACCAAACAATGTAGCCAACCTCAAATAACCAACAATCTCCCCCTTTGGCAAATTTTTGGCTAAAATCAAATGCAACACAAATACAAGTCCTTCACTCAACAAAATAAACTCAGTCATGAAGAACTCCACATGATCCAAACATAGCAGCAGAGATAAGCAGCGGACACAAGCTATGTTAAACATATCAAAACAACTTCAGTTCATCTTCTAAAAAATCACAACACATCTTGAACTCCTGAAGCACACACAACAACTTCTGATCATCTTCTGATACTTCTCAGTCTCTAATCATCACATGAACACTCCCCCTGAAGCTTCACAAACACACAACCACATGAACACTCCAGCTTCACAATTAACAAACAAACTTCACAGTAACAGACTTCACATGCACAACTCCTGAAGTACAAACACACAAACATACCAGCAACACACATCAGCTTCAAAACAACTCTCCCCCTGCAACTCAGCACATAAACAACACTCCCCTTTAATTCTGAAAATTCTAAACTACAGTACATTCTGAGAAAACTCTTCTGAAACTGAAACACATCAACACTCAGGAATTCAACACTAATGCACTCCCCCTGAGAAAAAAACTCCCCCTCAAACAAAACTGCACAGCTCTTGTTGAAACTCTGAACTCTGAATAAAACTATCATCTGAAAAATAACTTCTGAATTCAAACACTGAACACATTCTGAACAGGCACATTCTGAAACACATTCACATTCTGAGACAAAACACAAGTTTTTTTTTCTCTGAACAGCTACATTCTGAACCAGGACACAAGTTTTTCTCCCCCTGTTTAGCCACAAAATTTTGACAAAACTCAGACTTCATATAGGGAACAAAAACTGAAATTCCATCAAATACAGTATCAGACTCAGACTCAGGATCACATTCAGCATTTACAAATCTGGCAGGTACGTTATCTTCCTCACTTCCAGCTTGCTGTAATTGCTATAACTCCTCATGCAGACAAACTTCTAGCTTGCTTCTTAGATTCTCAAATTGCTTGGCATCCAAAGCTGTTGTAAAAATGTCAGCAATTTGTTCTTCAGTATCCACATGTTCAAGCTGAACAATCTTCTCCTCCACAAGGTTTCTAATGAAATGATGTCTGATATCAATGTGCTTGGTCCTGCTGTGCTGTATAGGGTTCTTAGAAATGTTAATAATACTTAAATTATCACAGTATAGGGTCATAACACCTTGTTCCATGTTGTATTCTTCCAGCATCTGCTTCATCCATACCAACTGTGAACAACTACTTCCAGCTGCTATATATTCAGCTTCAGCTGTAGGCAATAACACACAGTTTTGTTTCTTGCTGAACCATGAAATTAAGTTATTCCCCAGAAAGAAACATCCACCAGAAGTACTCCTCCTGTCATCTGCACTTCCAGCCCAGTCAGCATCACAACATCCAACCAATTTAGAACTTTCACTATGTGAGTACATGATTCCATAATCACTTGTACTGTTAACATACTTCAAGATCCTCTTTACTTCTGTCAAATGACTCATCTTTGGATCTGCTTAATATCTTGCACACACTCCAACAGCAAAAGTAATATCAGGTCTGCTTGCAGTAAGATACGGTAAACTCCCAATCATACTCCTGTACTGACTCTGATCAACTGCAACTCCTTGTTCATCTTTAGTTAGCTTCAAGTGTGTAGCTGCAGGTGTTCTTTTATGGCTGGCAGTCTCCATTCCAAATTTCTTCACTATATTCTTGGCATATTTACTCTGAGAAATGAAAATAGTATCTTCCATTTGCTTGACTTGCAGTCCAAGAAAATAAGTAAGTTCACCAACTAGACTCATTTCAAACTCAGATTGCATCTGCTGAACAAACAACTGAACCATTTTGTTTGACATCCCACCAAACACTATGTCATCAACATAAATTTGTGCTATCATTAAACTTCCATTTTCTTCTTTCACAAATAAAGTCTTATCAGTTCCTCCTTTTCTGTATCCTTGAGTCATAAGAAATTGTGTGAGTCTATCATACCATACAAAGCCTTCTTTAATTTGTAAACATGATCTGGAAACTTAGGATCCACAAACCCTTTAGGCTGTTCAACATAGACCTCTTCTTGTAGATAACCATTCAGAAAAGCACTCTTCACATCCATCTGAAACAGTTTGAACTTAAGAATGCATGCTACTCCCAACAGTAATCTTATGGACTCTAATCTGGCCACAAGTGCAAAGGTTTCTTCAAAGTCAAGTCCCTCCACTTGAGTATATCCTTGAGCAACTAACCTTGCCTTGTTTCTGACCACAGTTCCATGTTCATCTGTTTTGTTCTTGTAAATCCACTTAGTGCCAATCCCATTCAAACCTTCAGGTCTTGGAACAAGATCCCACACTTCACTTCTTTTGAAATTATTCAATTCATCTTGCATGGCTTCAATCCAAAATTCATCAGTTAGAGCTTCTTTAACAGCATCTGAACTTCTGGTTCTGACTCCTTGGTCTAAGCTTCCAATGATTAAATCTCTGGGATGATCCTTTTGAACTCTAATTGAGGGTCCTTTACCAGTAGAAATATGATCTGGATGAATTTCTGCTTCTTCAGACTCTACTTGATTCTCTACTTCTGACAGTTGTTCTTCTGATGTTTAAGTATCTGGAACTACTTCAGACTCATCTCTTTCTTTTTCAGTAGACAGATCATCAATCACAACATTAATAGACTCAATGTTCTGGAGTTAAACACCCTATAAGCTCTGCTGTTCACTGAATAACCCAGAAAAATTCCCTCATCAGACTTAGGATCCATCTTTCTTCTATTTTCTCTATCAGCCAAAATGTAACATTTGCTCCCAAAAACATGAAAATATTTGACTGTAGGCTTTCTTCCTTTCCACAGTTCATACAAAGTAGATGTAGTACCCTTCTTTAAAGTCACCCTGTTGTGAATGTAACAAGCTGTATTCATAGCTTCAGCCCAGAACATGTAAGGTAGCTTCTTAGCATGTAACATGACTCTTGCAGATTCTGCTAAGGTTCTGTTCTTCCTTTCAACTTCTTGTTCTCAAACTCCTTCCCATGATCACTTCTGATTCTGATAATAGCACATTCCTTCTCTCTTTGTAACTAAGTGCACAACTCTTTAAACACTTCAAATGTATCTGACTTCTCTCTAACAAAGCTAACCCAAGTGAATCTTGAATAGTCATCAACCATCACAAAAGCATATCTCTTTCCTCCAATACTCTCAACTTGCATAGGCCCCAATAAATCCATATGTAACAGTTCTAGTACTTTAGTAGTTACCTGGTGAACTAATCTGGGATGAGACTTTCTTGTTTGTTTTCCAATTTGACAATCACCACAAACATTATCCTCATTAATCTTCAGATTAGGTAGACCTCTAATAGCTTCAGTACTCAGGATTTTCTTCATGCCTTTCAGATGCAGATGACCCAGTTTCTGGTGCCAGAGTCTGACTTCCTCTTCTGAGCTCATGAGACAGGTAGTCAGGCTTCTTTCTTCTTCAGACACACACAAATAACAATTATCCTTTGATCTGCAGCCTCTCATAAAAATCTCACCTTCTTGACCAGTTACCAAACACTCTTGCTTGTGGAAATTCACTTTTAAGTCTTGATCACATAGCTGGCTTATACTGATCAGATTTGAAGTCAACCCTTTCACAAGTAACACATCATTAAGTCTTGGTAAACCATCACTGATTAAGTCACCTATACCAAGGATCTATCCTTTAGCTCCATCACCAAAAGTCACATAGCTTCTGGAATAAGGCTTTAAATTACTCAAAAGCTTCTTCACACCAGTCATGTGTCTGGAACAACCACTATCAAAGTACCATTCTTCCCTAGAAGTGGCTCTCAAAGAGGTATGAGCTATGAGACCAACAGTCTTGTCTTTGGGTTTCCACACCTTCTGAACACTGTTTCTGGTTGCAGCTGGTTCCACTCTTCTATATTGAAAATGCTCAGGATAACCATACAGTTTGAAACAGAATGGTTTAATATGCCCCTTCTTTCCACAATGAAGACAAACCCATGTATGATTTCTCCTCTTGTTCTTGTTAAACTTCTGAGGTTTCATCTTAGATGTTCCAATCATAGGTTCATAAGTTTGAGTAGCAGGAACAAACCTTTTAGTAGGACTCTTCTGTTTGAGGTTCTGAATCTGATCAACAAATCCTAAACCAGTTTGTTTTCCTTGTTTCTGATTCTCCAATATCTCCTCCAGCACATCAGTAGCAGTATTCATCATTCTGACCTGCTTTTTCATATTCTTAAGCTGAGAATTTAGTTGGCTCACTTTTTCTTTGAGATCAGAATTTTGCACTAAGAGTTCATCCTTCTCTGCTTCCAGTTGGCAGATGGTCTTCTTCTGATCCACAACTTGCTTGCAAACTTCTACATTTCTGATGTATAAGTTCTTGTAATTGTCAGCCAGTTCATCATATGAGGATTTTTCAATTTTGGCTTCAGACACTGATGAAACTTCAGACTCTGAGTCAGACTCTGATAATGTCTCAGAATCTAAAACTGCTTCAGTCTTTAAAATAGCTCCTGACTTCTGTTTTAACCTTACCATCAGACATGTATCACACTTAGCAGATTCACTTTCTATATCTTCTTCTGAGTCTTCATCAGACCATGACACAACCAAGCTCTTCTTCTGCTTCTTAAGAAAAGTGGGACATTCTGATTTGATATGTCCATAACCTTCACACTCAAAGCACTGGACTCCTTTTGCTTGATTGCTCTTCTCCTCAGTTTTGGTCTTCTTCACATCAGTTTGTTGCTTACTCTTGTGGAATTTGAAGTTCTGACCTTTGGTTTTGGATTTTCTGTCAACATGCTTCAGAATTTTGTTGAACTGTCTCCCCAGCAACACAAGGGCTTCTGATAAGTCACCATCATCCTCATAACATTATTGTTCATCCTCATCTTCAGCATTAACTGCAAAAGCAATTCCTTTCCCTTTCTTCTCAGGCTGTTTGCAGAAGGCTGTTTCAAAATTCAACAAGGATCCAATCAGCTCCTCAACCTTCATAGAAGAGATGTCATGAGCTTCTTCTATAGCAGTCACCTTAATGTCAAACCTTTTAGGAAGTGACCTGAGTATCTTTCTCACTATCTTCTCATCTGACATCTTCTCCCCAAGAGACTCAAAAGAATTTGCCATATCCAGGACATTCATATAGAAATCTTGAATGTTTTCATCCTCCATCATCTTCAAGTTTTCAAATTTAGTGGTGAGTAGTTGGAGTCTGGACATCTTCACCTTTGAGGTTCCTTCATGAGTGGTTTTCAGTATCTCCCAGACATCCTTGGCAATGGTACACTGCTTGATCAGTCTGAACATGTTTTTGTCCACTCCATTGAATAGAGCATTCAAAGCTTTGGAGTTTCCAAGAGCCAGATCATCTTCAGCCTTTGTCCATTCTTCCTCAAGTTTCAGCACTTCAGTTTTATTTCCATCTTTGTCTAAAACAACTGGATGATCCCAACATTTTAACACGACTTTCCAGGTTCTGCTGTCAATAGATTTCAGAAAGGCACACATTCTAGACTTCCAATATTCATAATTTGTGCCATCCAACATAGGTGGTCTGTTGACATATCCTCCCTCCTTGTCCATAATTGCCAGAAAAGTCTTCCCTGGAGCTCACCCAATAACAGGCAGGGTGCCTGCTTTGATGCCAATTGAAATTCTGGTAGGTATGGTACAGTTCACAAAAACAGAGCACAAAACGTGTAAAACAGAGCACAACCAAACTGGTTTAGAAGCAACAAATAAAAGTGCAGAAAAGTAAAGAACACAAGTATTTGTTAACCCAGTTTGGTGTAAATACCACCTACGTCTGGAGGATACCAATCCAGGAAGGAAATCCACTATGAGGAATTAATCCTACGACTCAAGACACAGACCCCCTGTTCCTAGTCTTCTGACTTAATCTCCACTAGTCTGATTTCTACCCAACACCTAGGTATAAGAAACCCCCTTCTTACTTCCTATTCAAGTAACAACCCAGTTACTAACAACTTCTGAATAACAACTCAAAAATAATGAAGACACTCTTCAACACAAAGACATTATTCGTACTTAAAAGCTTAGAATGATTTACAACTCAAAACTCTAAACCAACTCAGATGAGTGGTGTACAATTAAAGCCTAAGCTTATAAAAACTCTAATAATAAAATCTGTATTGACTCTAGCCATCTTCAATAACAGCAGCACGTCTTCTTAAATAGGCTTCAGCAAGCAGCATAATTTTGAACCCAATCTTCTTCACTTGATATGATTCTGAATTATGAAAGGCTTGAAAAGGAAACATATATTTCTGAATCAAATAATGCAAAGATCCTTCAGCAAATAAACCAAACATAAACTCGAAGCCAATCTTATCAAAATCTTCACCAAAATTATAAGCCTTCTAGAAAGTAAAAGCCTGAATAAATCTTCCAAGGATACGCACAGAAAGAATCAGATTTAATGCAAAAAATCCAGCTTCTGAAGTTCAGCTTCTGAAGGTCAACGCTAGTCAACGTCTGAACAGTGCGTCTGAAGTACTGTTCAACGTCTGAAGGCCAAAACTGCGTCTGAAGGCATTTTCAGCCTCTGAACGTCCTCAAATTCAATTTCTTGCTTCTGAAGACTTCTTAAACAAGTGGAGACGCATTGCTTGAGCACTTTGATTTTACCAAACAATGTAGCCAACCTCATATAACCAACAGGAAGCTAAGGATTTAAATACTCTAAGTATTGAAGATCTTATAAGCTCCCTCAAAGTGCATGAACTGGGACTTAATGAATATGATTCTGTTAGAGAGCCTAAATCAATAGCACTGAAATCCAAAAGAAAGTATGTTAAAGCTCTAAAAGCTATTAAATCTGAAGAAGAATTTCCTACCGGAAATTCTGAAGAAGATTCAGATGCTAAAGAGCTTGCAATGCTTTCCAAAAGAATTCAGTACTTAATGAATAGAAAGAAGAAATTCTCTAACAGAAGCAGCAACTTTAAAGGATCTGGTTCAAAGAGGGAAAATCAGAAGGACTACTACAATTGCAAGAAACATGGTCATTTTATTGCTGAGTGTCCTGAACTTCAGAAGGACAAGTTAAAAGAAAAATCAAAGAAGACCAGTTCTAAAAGCAACTTCAGAAACAAACTCAAGAAGAGTCTTATGGCAACATGGGATGATCTTGACAATGTTTCTGAGTCTGATGATGAAGAGGAAGCAAATCTGGCTTTAATGACAACTGCATTTTCTGATGCAGAATCATGTTCAGACTCTGATGAGGAAGATGAGGTATACTCTGAACTTACAAGATCTGAACTGATTGCAACAGTTAAAGATCTTATGAACCATCTCAAAAGCAAGTTAGGTGAATTAAAATCTTTGAAAAATAAACATAACTTGCTGAATGAGGAGAATCTCAAATTTCAGAATCAAATCATTGAGATTGATGAAGAAGTTAGAGAACTCAGAGATGTGTCTCATAAGAAACCTGAAGAAATTCCAAATGAACATGAAATTGCTCTTCAGGACTTTATTTTAACTGGAATCAATAGAAGTAAGGTTGCTTCTATGATTTATAGCATTTACAGAAACAAAGGTGAAGACATTGGTTTTAAAAGTGACTCATTCAATCTTTCAAATGAATCAAAAATATCACCTTGTTCTGATAATATTTTGAAAGACACTGAGGTGTGCTTTGTGCCTGCTTCTGGCAGTTTTGAGAAACTGAGTTTAACAGAAACTGAGACTGCAGAGTCTGAAGTTCTGAACAGCTCAGACTCTAAAGCTTCTGAACCTAAGGGGAAGATGAAGGCAGATGTTAAAACTTTGCCTAAATCTAAACCAAAAGGTCCTAAGCCTAAGAGTATGAGAAAATCAGACTCTAAATCTGAAAATGTTCAGAGTCTAAAGAGTTCAGAACCTGAAACTAGCAAGTCTCAGAGTCTGAAGAATTCAAACTCAAATTTTACTAAGACTGAGTTTATAAAAACTTCAAAAACTACTAAACCAGTCTATACAAAACCTTTTCAAACCCAGAATGTCAGGCAAAGCAAACAAAAGAAAGCCAATCTGTCATCTGTTTCTGATTGTTTTAAGAAAGGTCAAACTGAAGTTTGCCTTGTGTCAGGAGCTAACAAAACTAGAGTTATGAAGAAATTAGAACCAAAGTGTTCAATGGTTCAGACTCTAAACAACTCAGAACCAAAGACTTTTAAGTCTCAGGTTCTGAAGAAATCTGAGTAAAAACCATTGAGAACTCAGGTTCTGAAGAACTCAGTTTCTAGAACTAAGACTTATTCAAGATTAAAGGATTCGTATCCAAATTATCTGAACAAGTCTGAGTATTATAACTCCAGACATAAGGTGCAACAAAAGATTAAATCTTTCAGGACTAACCATAAAGGACCCATGAAAATCTGGGTACCTAAGTCTGAGATGATTTCTGTTGCAGATATGCTTGTCATCCAAAGAAAAGGAAAGGTCTTGGTACCTGGACAGTGGATGCTCGCGTCATATGACAGGAGACAAGTCTATGTTCCAAACCCTGAGCATGAAAGAGGGAGGAACTGTGGGGTTTGGAGGAAATCAGAAAGGAAGGATCATTGGTACTGGTAAGATAGGTAATTCTTCCCTGTCCATTGATGATGTTTGGTTGGTAGATGGACTGGGACATAATTTACTTGGCATAAGTCAATTATGTGACAGTAATTATGAAGTCCTGTTTAATAAGAACACTTGCACCGTAATCAACAACAAAGATAAATCTGTTGTGTTCAAAGGAAATAGGAAAAACAATGTTTATAAAATCAATTTTTCAGAACTGGTTGAGCAGAAGGTAGTTTTCCTTCTGCCTGTGAGTGATGAAAAATGGGTATGGAGCATGCCAAACAGGAAAATTTTCTAAAACATCTTTTAAATCCTAAAACATTGTTTCCACCTCAAAACCTTTAGAACTGCTTCACATTGATTTGTTTGGTCCTGTTGGAACAGCTTCCATCAATGGGAAGAAATATGAGCTTGTAATTGTTGATGATTATAGTAGGTGGACTTGGGTTAAATTCCTTATAACTAAAATGAAACATATGATGTGATTAATAAATTCTGCAAACAAGTACAAAATGAAACTGACTTGAAAATTTTAAAAGTCAGAAGTGATCATGGTGGGGAATTTGAAAATGAACCATTTGAAAATTTTTGTGAAGATCATGGAATTCTCCATGAGTTCTCATCTCCTAGAACTCCACAACAAAATGGAGTTGTAGAGAGAAAGAACAGGAACTTTGCAAGAAATGGCCAGAACCATGATCCATGAATCCAAAATTGCAAAGTACTTTTGGACAGAAGCTGTGAACACAACATGTTATATTCAGAACAGGATCTTATCAGACCTATTCTGAATAAAACAACATATGAACTTTTTAAAGGAAGAAAACCAAGCATTTCTTATTTTCATCAGTTTGGTTGTACTGAACAATAAGATCTACTTAAAGAAATTTGATGCTAAGGCTCAAAAGGGTATCTTTTTAGGATACTCAGAGAGATCTAAAGCATACAGGGGATATAATTCTGAAACACATGTTGTTGAAGAATCAATACACATAAGATTTGATGATAAGAAGCCTGGTAATGAAATACCAGAGCTGGTTGAGAGTTTTACAGAATTCAGACTCTCAGAAGAACCTTCAGAACCTGAACAGAGTTCAAAGTCTGAAGAAAGTTCAGAAACTGGAAATAATGAAGAAACTGAGAAACTCTCAGATGCTGACACTCCTCCTGAGGATAATCAAGATCAACATGGTTCTGAACAAGCCCTTGGTGAATCTTCAGAAGCTAATCCACCCAGAACCTCATTTAAGTACAAGTCTTCACATCCTGAGGAGCTGATTATTGGGAACAAGAACAGTCCAAGGAAAACAAGATCAGCATTCTGTCAGAATGAGTCTATGATTGGGCTGCTACCAATGATTGAACCCACAACAGCTGATGAAGCACTTGCTGATGATGGATGGATTGTAGCCATGCAAGAAGAACTGAACCAGTTTCAAAGGAATGATGTCTGGGATTTAGTTGCAAAACCAGATAACAAGAACATTATTGGAACAAAATGGGTGTTCAGAAACAAGCCTAATGAACAAGGAGAAGTGATCAGAAACAAGGCAAGACTGGTTGCTCAAGGCTACAGTCAGCAGGAAGGAATAAACTACACTGAGACATTTGCTCCAGTTGCAAGACTGGAAGAAATCAGATTACTTCTTTCCTATGTTGTTAATCATGATATCATCTTGTACCAAATGGATGTTAAGAGTGCTTTTTTAAATGGAGTTATTTCTGAAGAAGTTTATGTTAAACAACCTCCTGGTTTTGAAGATGTAAAACATCCAGATTTTGTTTTAAAACTTAAGAAATCTCTACATGGTCTGAAACAAGCTCCTAGAGCTTGGTATGAAAGACTAAGTAATTTCTTACTTAAAAATGATTTTGTAAGAGGTCAAGTTGACAATACACTCTTTAGAAAAACTCTTAAGAAAGACATCTTAATTGTGCAAACATATGTTGATGATATCATATTTGGATCTACTAATGCCTCTCTTTGCAAAGAATTTTCTAAGTTAATGCAGGATGAATTTGAAATGAGCATGATGGGAGAGTTGAAGTTCTTTCTTGGAATTCAAATCAACCAACGCAAAGATGGTGTGTATGTTCATCAGTCCAAATACACAAAGGAGCTTCTGACGAAGTTCCAGCTTGATGATTGTAAGCTGATGACAACACCAATGCATCCTACCTGCACCTTAAGCAAAGAGGACAATGGCTCAAAAGTAGATCAGAAGCTCTATAGAGGTATGATAGGTTCTCTGTTATACTTAACTGCTTCTAGGCCAGATATTTTGTTTAGTGTATGTCTGTGTGCTAGATTCCAGTCAGATCCTAGAGAATCTGATATGACTGTTGTCAAGAGAATCTTTATGAAGGAAAATCGACATGAAAAAGTGCAGCGGAAGTTTAAATTTTTTTCGATTTCCTTTCCTTGGATCATTACGAATATGGCATGAATCAGTGATAGAATTGTTACCTTTTAGTGCAGAAACAATTTCGTTGATCACAGCTAAGCAAGCAAGCGAAGCCTCTACTCGTCCACACGAACGGCCTCCTCTGGTTCCCGGTGCTAGCCAAGCGATCAGAGGTTAGGAAGAGAAATAGGGTCACGGTTTTTGCTTTAGGGTTACACGATTTTTGCACACCTGATTTCAGCACTTGGAGCTCTATTTATAAAGCTCATTGCTGCACGAAATCAGCTATCATTGCTGAGCTTCCATAAGCCCATTAACCCATCAGCTTCCGCTAACTAATTAGCGTCAATTGCTAAACGCACCCCATCATATAAGTATTACTTATATTTCTCCTTTTACCGTTCTATTGTGTGTGACCCTATAGGTTCTTGTAACGTTGGCAATAATATTAAATCCCATATTTAATATTATAAACAGTGAGCGGTATCTAGCAACACATCACTGCTACCCAAGTGACAAGAATGTCATGTGATCTGACGAAACCTCTTCCATGATAATATATATGTGTACGATTACTCCTTTGTCCTGATATCTTTATTGAACACAAGGCATAGTTTGTGTCACCCTTGTTTAGCTCAATATTTATATTCCTTGATCCCGAAATATACTGAATAACGAATAAGTCCAATATCTCATATTGACTTAATTCGGCATGGCCATGCATTTTTCCAGTCATATTTCATGAAGAGGCCTAAAGATATATCTCATGTTATGAAGGAGGGACAAATCCCATCTAGGACACTCATGTCCCTCATCATGATTCGTCGAGTGCCCATTAACCAACGTTATAGTTATCTTGTTACAGATAACGTTTGAATGGCAATAAAGCACTTGAGTCCACATCTAGGGATCACAGTGGTTTCAGGTCTAAGAGTGATATACACTATTATCATTGTGAGAATAACTTATGACGATTTCATAACATACTATGTAGTATTCTCACGATGGGTCAATCCAGTATAAATATTACTCCTAATACTCATACCTATGTATAGACTTAATATCTCATATTCATGACCCATGAGATATGGTCATCAATCTACATACATAATAGTCTCCACGCTTTATTATTATCCCAATTCATATTAAAGCTTGACTACGAATACTTTAAGAATAGTGTTCTTTCTGTTGATGTAATCTCATGATTAAGTCACACTTAATATTCCATCACATGAACCAACTATTCTAGGGACTTTATTTATCTTATAACAAGTGTAATAAAGAACGCCATATTTTATTTAATAATAAAAGTCATGATACATATGAAAAGTTTAACATAAACTATTGGCCTCTAGAGCTTACACCAACAATCTCCCACTAGCACTAGAGCCAATCAGGCATAGACCTAATACCCATAGATCTAGTATGACCATCATGCTTCTGCTGAGTTAGAGCTTTAGTCAGTGGATCAGCAACATTGTCTGATGTTGGTACTCTGCATATTTTCACATCTCCTCTATCGATGATTTCTCGAATGAGATGATAGCGCCTAAGTATGTGTTTGGATCTTTGGTGAGATCTAGGTTCTTTAGCTTGTGCGATTGCTCCATTGTTATCACATAATAATTCAATGGGATCCACAATACTTGGAACTATACCAAGATCAGAGATGAATTTCTTGATCCAAACAGCCTGTTTTGCGGCATTAGATGCAGCAATATACTCGGCCTCAGTTGTAGAATCAGCGACTGTTTCCTGCTTTGAACTTTTCCAGCTAACAGCACCGCCATTTAAGCAAAACACGTATCCAGATTGCGATTTGAAATCATCATGATCTATCTGAAAACTAGCATCTGTGTAACCAATTACAGAGAGCTCTTCTTGACCTCCATAGATCAAGAAGGTATCCTTAGTTCTTCTCAAGTACTTAAGGATGTTCTTAACAACAACCCAATGACTGTTACCTGGATTAGACTGGTATCTGCTCGTAGCACTTAAAGCATACGAGACATCTGGTCGAGTACATAACATAGCATACATGATAGATCCAATTGCGGATGCATATGGAACATTGATCATTCGATCCCTTTCTTCATCAGTTGAAGGGGATTATGCTTTTGACAAACTTATACCTGATGACATAGGTACAAGTCCTTTCTTGGACTCATACATATTGAAACGTCTCAAGATTTTGTCTATGTATGTACCCTGACTTAAGCCAAGCAATCTTTGTGATCTATCTCTATAGATCCTGATTCCTAATATGTAGGAGGCTTCACCTAAGTCTTTCATAAAAAAGCATTTCCCTAACCAAGATTTAATTTCTTGTAGTGTAGGGATGTCATTTCCGATAAGCAATATGTCATCCACATATAATACCAGGAATGAGACTATGCTCCCACTAACCTTCTTGTAAACACAAGGTTCATCTTCATTTTTAATGAATCCATACTGTTGTACAGTTTCATCAAAACGAAGATTCCAACTTCTGGAAGCTTGCTTCAACCCATAGATTGATCGCTGCAATTTGCATACCTTTTGGATGTTATTAGGAATGTCAAATCCTTCAGGTTGTGTCATGTACACATCCTCAAGGAGATTTCCATTAAGGAAAGCAATCTTGACATCCATCTGCCAAATTTCATAATCATGGTATGCAGCGATAGCAAGTAAGATCCGAATGGATTTAATCATTGCGACTGGTGAAAAGGTTTCATCATAGTCTACACCATGAATTTGTTTGAAGCCTTTAGCAACCAATCGTGCTTTGTAGGTGTTTACCTTTCCGTCCATGTCTGTTTTCTTTTTGAAAACCCACTTGCATCCTATAGGATTAAGTCCTTTAGGCGCTTCAACCAAGTTCCAAACTTGATTTGTGTACATGGAATCCATTTCAGATTTCATGGCTTCAAGCCACTTCTCAGATTCAGGACCAGTAATGGCCTCTTGATAAGTCATAGGCTCATCTCGATCCATGAGCAATACGTCACATTCTTCTGATATGAGATACCCATATCTCTCAGGTTCTTGACGTATCCTATTTGACCTACGTGGTTCTTGTGTCATTGGAGTAGGATTTTCTGTCACAACAGTTTGTGTATCCTGCTCTTGTTCCTCCATTGGCGTACTACTTTGTGGGTCTTGAACTTCTTCAAGATCTACCTTTTTCCCACTAATTTCTTTGGAAACAAATTCCTTTTCAAGGAATACTCCATTTCTAGCGACAAACACTTTGCCCTCAGATGGTTTGTAAAAGTAGTATCCTTTAGTTTCTTTAGGATATCCCACAAAGAAACATTTGTCAGATCTTTGTTCAAGTTTAGTGGACATTAGTCGTTTCACATAAACTTCACAACCCCAAATCTTTAAATGTTTCACATTGGGTTTTCGACCACTCCATATCTCATATGGTGTCTTTTCTATCGCTTTGGATGGAACTTGGTTAAGTGTATAAGCTGCAGTTAATAAGGCGTGTCCCCAAAAGGAGTTTGGAAGATCAGCATGACTCATCATAGATTGGACCATGTCTAACAAGGTTCGATTTCTCCTTTCGGAAACACCATTCCATTGTGGTGTTCCAAGAGGCGTGAGTTGGGATAAGATCCCACACTCTTTTAGATGATCATCAAACTCTTGGCTCAAATATTCGCCACCTCGATCAGATCGAAGCATTTTGATTTTCTTGCCAAGTTGGTTTTCTACTTCATTTTGAAATTCCTTGAAGAAAGTAAATGATTCAGATTTGTGTTTCATTAGATACACATATCCGTATCTACTAAAATCACCAGTGAATGTAATGAAGTAATAAAACCCTCCTCTAGCAGGTGTGTTTAGTGGTCCACATACATCAGTATGTATGAGTCCCAAAAGATCACTAGACCTTTCACCTGTTCCGGTGAATGGGGTCTTTGTCATCTTTCCCAATAAACAAGATCGACATGTCTCATATGATTCTAAATCAAAAGAGTCCAAAATTCCATCTTTATGGAGTTTGGAAATGCAATTTTCGTTTATATGGCCTAAACGACAATGCCAAAGATATGTTGGATTCAACTCATTAGGTTTCATCCTTTTCGTATTTATGTTATAGATTGGCATATCAAGATCAAGAATATAAAGTCCATTACTCATAATGCCATTAGCATAGTGAATATTTTTCAAATAAATAGAACAACATTTGTCTTTTATTGTAAATGAAAAACCAGACTTGTCCAAACAAGAAACGGAAATAATATTCCTGCTAATTGCAGGTACAAAATAACAGTTCTCTAACTGTATTAAAAGACCACTAGGTAAAGTCAATTCATAAGTTCCAACAGCTAAAGCAGCAACCTTTGCGCCATTGCCAACTCGTAGATCGACCTCCCCTTTTGCCAATGCTCTACTCGTTCTCAGCCCCTGCACATCAGTACAGATATGAGAACCACATCCAGTATCTAATACCCATGATGTAGAAGTAGACATATTAATTTCTATAACAAAAATACCTGAAGAAGTGGAAGCAACTGTTCCATTCCTTTTGTCTTCCAGATATTTTGGGCAGTTGCGCTTCCAGTGCCCGGTCTTACCGCAGTAGAAGCACTTGCCCTCCTTAGCCACACCTCCAGTAGGCTTCAAAGCTTTGGTTAATGGCTTAGCAACTGCTTTGCCTTTGCCATTTCCCTTAGACTTTTTAGGCTTCTTGTTATTCTTTTTGACCTTTCCATTGTTAGCTTGCTCTTCATAAAGAGTCTTAAGGTGTTCGATCATATCGAACACAGCCATGTTCTCGTGTTGCTTCTGAAGCTCAGAGGTCATAGTTGCAAGCATGATGCAAGCGACTTCCACGGCATCATTGACATGCTTACTATAAGCATCTCTCTCAGCCCTGGGTGCATTTGCAGCCGGTGCCTCTTCAGGAATAGGTTCATCAAGCACATACAGCTTTTTCTCATGTGTGAGGACAATCCTCAAGTTATGGTGCCAGTCTAAAAATTTTGTTTCATTCAGTTTATCCTTATCAAGGATTGATCGCAAAATGTTGTTTGAAGTGTTAGTTGCCATCTACAATTTAAAATATACAAAATAAGTATCATGAAAATAAAATATTTAATTTGGCCTTTAATTAAATACGCTCCCACTATTTTATTCAAATCAAATGACCTTCAAACATTTAATTCGGAAAATCCCGTTGGAAGATTTTCTAGCGGGTTGAAATCCTTATTTCACCTTGTTTTGAGTCAGCTAGGGCTGATCACCCAAAACTCAGCTATTTAGGTAGGAACATTTCCAATTGTATCTCATACAACTTTCAAATCAATTGGGCGAGTAACTCTTACTCTGATCTATCATATATAGATATTTCCCAATTCTTGCTTCTAAATTTATTCTAATCATATTAAAATTAATTTAGTTAAGTTAAACCCAATAGAATAACAATCGGGTAAATGATATTACCGCACCGCGACTTACAAACATAGAACATGTGCTTCGCTAAGGCAGAACCCACACATTCAATATTAGTCTTGAAGGGTGTTATTCTTTTGGAAAGCATTAAACTTAATATATAACTTTGAAGGATTTTATTTAGTTTGATCTCACCTCACCACGGCTTATATATCATATATATTCGCACTCCAATCATTCAAGCATGCATAACAATTATACAAAATAAAAGTGACATGATTATGGCCTCCTAACGCTATAATTCTCTCAAGCCAGTGAGAGAATCTAAACTAATCCTAGAAACGACCTTGCTTCTCCAAGCTAGACTTCTAGGGCTAATCCAACGTCAATGGTCCTATTACCTCCTTGTATTCTAATTACATTACATATAAAGAAACTCGTTTTACATACGAGGGATTGGATGAGAAGAGAATGTACATATAGAATTCAAGAGAGAGGCACTACACGCATGCCGTATTTCAAAATCCAAAATAAAAGAAATAATAAGACTAAGGCCATAATCATTCACACAACAACAATAAAACACCTTTTATTATTATTAACACCTCATAATTAAATAAATTAAATTAAAATTCGGCGATTGATCACACTACGCAGATTAGTCGGGGGTTCCGCTGCCCGGTCAGCGGACGGGGCTGGGCATAAAATTGTGTCACGATTTTGGCATCGTGTCACGATTTTGTAGGCAGGAGCAAACAATTTGATGGGCATAAAATCGTGTCACGATTCTAAAAATCGTGTCACGATTCTGAACCAGGTTTCACCAAAATCGTAACCCTAATCATGACGGCACAACACTTGCGGCGTTATGAATCCTGTTGTAACAATATGATCACACCAATCAAAGTACTCTGATTGTTTATCCAATATGGAGATCGAACTTAGAATGCTTCACCTGTTACGGTTCCGAAGCTCCAGTTTACAATCATCCAATATGAACAAATATCATCTGACTTAATTCAGTGAACGATCATCACGAGTATATCATATATACTTTTGTTACACAGAATTTATCAATCATATTTCTGTCGATATGGATAATCGAAAATATTGATGCTTCACCAGAAAACGGTTCCGAAGCTTCAAACAAATCGAAAGGTCATGCACAGAAAAGTGATACGATTTAATTATGTGCGTATGTGATCGAGCAACACATCTCCGTCGATATGGATAATCGATATATCGATGCTTCACCAGATAAGGTTCCGAAGCTTCAAACAAATCGAAAATCCATGCACGGAAACGTGATGCCTTGCCAATTTTAATTCGTCTTTATTATTTAATTGTATTCGATTATGTTTAATCCAATTAAAACATAAAGCAGTAAACAAAACAATCCGATTCATGGTTTCGTAATTGGCTCTGATACCACTGAAGGAAAATCGACATGAAAAAGTGCAGCGGAAGTTTAAATTTTTTTCGATTTCCTTTCCTTGGATCATTACGAATATGGCATGAATAAGTGATAGAATTGTTACCTTTTAGTGCAGAAACAATTCGTTGATCACAGCTAAGCAAGCAAGCGAAGCCTCTACTCGTCCACACGAACGACCTCCTCTGGTTCCCGGTGCTTGCCAAGCGATCAGAGGTTAGGAAGAGATATAGGGTCACGGTTTTTGATTTAGGGTTACACGATTTTTGCACACCTGATTTCAGCACTTGGAGTTCTATTTATAAAGCTCCTTGTTGCACGAAATCATCTATCATTGCTGAGCTTCCATAAGCCCATTAACCCATCAGCTTCCGCTAACTAATTAGCGTCAATTGCTAAACGCACCCCATCATATAAGTATTACTTATATTTCTCCTTTTACCGTTCTATTGTGTGTGACCCTATAGGTTCTTGTAACATTGGCAATAATATTAAATCCCATATTTAATATTATAAACAGTGAGCGGTATCTAGCAACACATCAATGCTACCCAAGTGACAAGAATGTCAAGTGATCTGACGAAACCTCTTCCATGATAATATCTATGTGTACGATTACTCCTTTGTCCTGATATCTTTATTGAACACAAGGCATAGTTTGTGTCACCCTTGTTTAGCTCAATATTTATATTCCTTGATCCCGAAATATACTGAATAACGAATAAGTCCAATATCTCATATTGACTTAATTCGGAATGGCCATGCATTTTTCCAGTCATATTTCATCAAGAGGCCTAAAGATATATCTCCTGTTATGAAGGAGGGACAAATCCCATCTAGGACACTCATGTCCCTCAGCATGATTCGTCGAGTGCCCATTAACCAACGTTATAGTTATCTTGTTACAGATAACGTTTGAATGGCAATAAAGCACTTGAGTCCACATCTAGGGATCACAGTGGTTTCAGGTCTAAGAGTGATATACACTATTATCAATGTGAGAATAACTTATGACGATTTCATAACATACTATGTAGTATTCTCACGATGGGTCAGTCCAGTATAAATATTACTCCTAATACTCATACCTATGTATAGACATAATATCTCATATTCATGACCCATGAGATATGGTCATCAGTCTACATACATAATAGTCTCCACGCTTTATTATTATCCCAATTCATATTAAAGCTTGACTACGGATACTTTAAGAATAGTGTTCTTTCTGTTGATGTAATCTCATGATTAAGTCACACTTAATATTCCATCACATGAACCAACTATTCTAGGGACTTTATTTATCTTATAACAAGTGTAATAAAGAACGCCATATTTTATTTAGTAATAAAAGTCATGATACATATGAAAATTTTAACATAAACTATTGGCCTCTAGGGCTTACACCAACACTTTAGGTATCTAAAAGGAACAACTAATCTGGGACTTCTGTATAAGAAATCCTTGGATTATATGCTAGTTGGATTCTGTGATGCTGACTATGCTGGGGGCAGGATTGAAAGAAAATCCACCAGTGGAAATTATCAATTTCTGGGTGAGAATCTGATATCCTTGCCCAACAAAAGACAAGCAACTATTGCTTTGTCAACAGCAGAAGCAGAATACATCTCAACTGCAAGTTGTAGCACACAACTGCTCTGGATGAAACATCAGTTGGAAGACTATCAGATTCATGCAGATAACATTCCTATTTTCTGTGATAATACTACTGCAATTTGTTTGTCTAAAAATCCAATTCTGCATTCTAGAGCCAAACATATAGAAATTAAACATCATTTTATAAGAGATTATGTTCAGAAGGGTGTTTTAGATATTCAGTTCATTGATACTGATCATCAATGGGCTGACATATTCACAAAACCCCTCACAGAATACAGATTTAACTTTATTAAAAAGAATCTGAACATGCATTTCATCTCTTGAAAAATATGCTTGAATCTGAATAGCAGCTGAGACTCTAAAAGCTCATCAGAAGCTAAGACTTATCAATCACTCTCTTGAGAGTCTGAAGAAAGTTAAGTTTCTGAAAAACTTCAGAGTCTGAGTTTCAGAACCTGGATTTTCTGACTTTTGAATCTGATAGTTATCAAACTTTTGGTCAGAATCTGGTAAGTTATAACTCTGGGCAATGATGAATTAAAAGCTTTGAAAGTTATACTTTGTCCCTCCCAAAGTCATCAATATGCAAATGTGTTTTTCTGTTTTCAGTTCTGAAATGTTTTAAACAAAAACACAGACACATTTTTTCATCAAACATGCTCAAATTGATATCAGACATGTTCAGCTTTACAAACCTTTTTGGTATCAGTCTCACTTTGGTATCAGACATGTTCAGCTTTTCTAACATATTTAAAAAAAAAAGTCTGAACAGTTCTGTCTGAAAAGGTTCAGAAGCACTGAGTTAAATGCATTTTTTCAATTTTCTGAAAAGAGTTCAGTTGTGCTAAAACCTACAGTTGGTATATATTCTGAACAATTTTGTCTAAAATAGTTCAGTGATACTAAACAAAATGATCTGAACAAAATGATTTGTTTTCAGTTTTCTAAAACCAGTTAAGTGGTACTGAACAATTCTGAACATATTGTGTCTGATCAGAATGCTCTGAACAATCTTTTATGTTCTGAACATCATTCTCTGATTTTCAAATGCAATGTTATATACTTCATGTATGATCAAGCTTGCTCTGATGCTTATCTTTGCTGCTTGATTACCTATATGATTGCATTTTTATCGCACATGTTTTTCAAACTCTCTTAAAAATTCTGAAAATTTTCTTTTTGTTGATGACAAAAGGGGGAGTAAAATTAAACAAGTATTAAGGCTCCTGAGCTCAGAATATAAGTTAAATTCTGTCACTTAATTAACTTATGAGGGGGAGTAAAAGGTATTGCGCCTGAGCTCTAAACATAAGTTAAGTTCTGATTGAAATTAACTTATGATAACTGTTTTAAATCTCTGATAAGGGGGAGTAAAAATTCTGAATTAATTTTTGTGAGATAATACTTTACTTTTTATTGAGTTGAATTGAATTTAAATAACTTGGATAAGACTCAGGAAGCTTACAAAACTCATCTTGTGGATTATCAGACTTAGGGGGAGAGCTTACAAACCTCAGAACCTGAAGTCAGCTTGTTATTTACAATTCTGAGTGATAATTTCACTTTATTGTTTTAAGTTAAATTTAATTAACATGGATAAGAATCAAGGGGAGCTTGCAAACCTAACCTTGAGAATTATCAGACTAAGGGGGAGCTTGCAAACCTCACACCCTGTAGTCAGCCTGTTAATCAAATTAACAACAATTTTCTATTAATACTTATGTTTGTCATCATCAAAAAGGGGGAGATTGTTGGAACAAAATGTGTATGAACAACTCTCTTTTGGGTTTTGATGATAACAAGTGTTAAAAAGAAAATTGGTATTGCTAATGCTTTGTTCTAAGTGTGAAGAACCATGTTCTTAATGTTTGGTAATTAATATTGGTTTTGGAAGAACAAGCTAAGAGCAAGAAGGAAAGCATAGAAGCCTTTGTTGCAAGTTTGAAGCAAAACTGGGTCTGAAGCAGCTTCTGAAGGCAGAGTCTGAAGACTGCGACTGCAGGGTGCTTCTGAAGGTTGAGTCTGAAGGTTAACAGAAGTCAACGTCTGAAGGTTGAGTATGAAGGTCAACAGAAGTCAACGTCTGAAGGCTGAGTCTGAAGGTCAACAAAAGTCAACGTCTGAAGAAGTGCTACTGATGAACAGTGCTTCTGAAGTGTGCGTCTGAAGAGAGCTCCTGAAGTACTGCTCCTGAAGAAGCTTCTGAAGTCTGAGTTCTTTAAGGAAAAGCAGTTGTCTCTGTCAACAGTAAAGCCTGCAATGTTAGAACAACTCTTTGGAATTGTTGCCTCCTTCACTGAAACATTCCCCAGCTTTTAAGGAATGAATTCAAACTTTGTGTGCTCTGTTTTTACGCACACAACTCAGCTGGACCTAGCCTCTACTTGAAACGGCTCTTTGCTGCAAATCTGGGCAATCTATAAAAGGGTGAAGTTTTGAAGAAGAATTGCCAAGACTCTGTACAGAAATAACAACTGCAAAAACCAGAAAACTTACTCTGTTTTACGCATCTTTCACAAAACAACTTAGGAATTCTTACAATTTGTTTATCTTAGAATTCCTTAAGTGTTAGAGTCTTAATTGAGTTGTATTTTGTGAACACCTCTGATATTTGATCAAGTGTTCAACACAAACTTATTTTCTGTTGTAAAATCAGTTTGATACCCAAAGTCTTAGCCTGCGTGCTAAGCAACCAGAAGTCTCTTAGCTTTGTGCTTTGAGCAGGGAAGTCTCTTGACTTTGTGTCTTGAGCATTGGAAGTCTCTTGACTTTGTGTCTTGAGCATTGGAAGTCTCTTGACTGTGTGTCTTGAGCAGGGAAGTCTCTTGACTTAGTGTCTTGAGCATTAGAAGTCTCTTACTAAGTGTTTGAGCATTGAAGACTCTTAGCTTTGTGCTTTGAGCAATTGTAATCAGTTTGATTATAGTTAAATCTCCTGTAAGTGACAGAGGAACTAGACTACCTCCGGTTTGTGGAAGGAACTAGTATAAAAACATTGTGTCTCTTTCTTTCCCTCTCTCTTTACTTTTGAATCCGCTGCATAAACACTCTGAAAAAGGTTCAGAACTGATCTATATCAGATTCTGAACTTAACATAAGTTTTGAGAATGAAAAAGAACTTACCCACACAATTCAACCCCCCATTCTTGTGTGTTTTTCTCACCTTCACCTGAGTTCTCAATGGTCTTGACCCAGAATTCTTCAGAACCTGAGACTTGAAAGTCTTTGGTTCTGATTTCTTTAGAGTCTGAACCTTTGAAGACTTTGGTTCTGTTTTCTTAGGAACTTCAGTTTTGCCAGCTTCTGAGACAAGGCAAGCTTCAGTTTGACCTTTTTTAGTGCAATCAGAAACAGATGACAGATTGGCTTTCTTTTGTTTGCTTTGCCTGACATTCTTAGATTTATAAGGTTTTGAATAAGCTGGTTTATTATTCCTTGACGGTTTCATAATCACAGCCTTTTAAAAATTGGAGTCTGAATTTATCAGATTCTGAGACTTTCTTGTTTCAGGTTCTGAACTCTTCAGACTCTGAACATTTTTAGGTTTAGAGTCTGATTTTCTCATAGTCTTAGGCTTAGGACCTTTTGGTTTAGACTTTGGCAAAGTTTCAACTTCTGCTCTCATCTTTCCCTTAGGTTCAGAAGCTTTAGATTCTGAGCAGTTCAGAACCTCAAACTTAGTAGTCTCAGTTTCTGTTAACTTCTTTATCCCAGAACTGTCAGAAGCAGCCACAAAGCATACTTTAGAGCCTTTTATATTATCTTCAGAACAGGATTGAAGGTTTGTTTCATTTGAAAAACTAAATGAATCATTTTTTAAACCAATTCCTTCTCCTTTGTTTCTGCTGATATTATAAATCATAGAAGCAACTTTGCTTCTGTTGATTCCAGCCAAAATAAAATTTTGAAGAGCAGTTTCATGTTCACTAGGAACTATATCAGGTTTCTTATGAACCATTTCTTTGAGCTCTTCAACTTCTTCATCTATACCATTGATATGATTATGAAGTTTAAGGTTCTCATCTGCCAACAAGTTATTTTTCTTTTTCAAAGTTTTAAATTGATTTAACTTGCTTCTGAGGTGGTTCATAAGTTCCTTAACTGTTTCAACAAGATCAAAGTGAGATAGTTCAGAATATACCTCATCTTCTTCATCTGAGTCTGAATCTGATTTTGTATCAGAAGATACACGAGAAACCAAATTCAAATTGGATTCTACTTCATTTTCTTTGTCAGATTCTGATCCAGATTCCTCATCAGATGATACTATTGCTACCAAACCCAGATTAGCTTCTTCTTCATCTTCATCTTCATTTTCAGAATCTTGGTCAAGAGTACTCCAAGTAGCCGAAAGACTTTTTCTGAATCTGTCCTTGAAGTTGCTTGATTTTGAACTGTTCTTTCTGGGTTTATCCTTCTGCAACTCAGGACATTCAGATTTGTGATGACCAAATTTCTTGCAGTTTAAGCAGCCCTTTTGTTCTTCCTTCTTGGAACTAGATCCTTTGAAGTTGCTGCTCTTGTTAGAAGATTTTCTTTGTCTTTGCAGCAAGAACATAACTCTTTGACAGCATTTCTAGCTCCTCAGCTTCTGAATCCTCTTCAGAACTTTCCTCAGAAAATTCTTCATCAGATTCTGAAGCTTTTAGAGCTTTTGAAAGCTTCCCTTTGGATTTAAGTGCTACAGACTCAGACTGTCTAACAGATTTATCTTCAATGAGTCCCAGTTCATGCACCTTGAGGGAGCTTATAAGATCTTCAATACGTAGAGTATTTAAATCTTTAGCTTCCTCAATAGCAGTCACCTTAGGTCTCCATTGAGATGGCAGACTTTTGAGGATCTTGTTCACATGATCAGCAGTAGTGTAGCTTTTCTTCAGAATCTGAAGTCCAAAAACTAGAGTCTGAAATCTTGAGAACATAGCCTCAATATTTTCATCCTCCTGCATTCTGAACAGCTCATACTGCTGAACTAGAAGGTTTGCCTTTGCTTCTCTGACCTTTTTATTTTCTTCATAGTTGGAGCATAGAGAGGTGAAGATTGCTTTTGCTATTGATTTGTCACTCAGTTTGAGATACTCATTGTGGGGTAAAGAGTCCACAATGATTCCTCTAACATTGTGATGCTTCCTGTAGATTTTCCTCTCAGCATCAGTCAGACCTCTTCTGTTGATTGCCACTCCTTCTTCATCAACTGGAATAGATATTCCATCTTCTATGATATCCCATAAGGAGTCATCAATACCAATAATGAGGTTGTACATCTTGCTTTTCCACCATGAGAATTTCTCAGCATCACCACTAAACATAGGGGGTTTATTGTGTGAGTGAGATTTCTTGTAATCTGTACCATAGCCACCACCACTACTTCTAGATGTAGATTCACCATAATTACCAGAAGCCATGTTTTTCTCAGGATCAATACTAACTCACTGTTAAGTGATTGAATATCAGAACCAGGGGCTCTGATACCAACTGAAGGAGAGAAAAACACACAAGAAGGGGGGGTTGAATTGTGTGGGCAGTTTTTCCTTTCTTTAAAAACTTTGGTTAAGTTCAGAATTGGATTCTGAAACTTTTTTCAGAGTGTTTATGCAGTGGATTAAATATAGAAGAGAAAGGGAAAGAGAGACACACAATGTTTTTATACTAGTTCCTTCCACAAGTTGGAAGTAGTCTAGTCCCCCTGTCACTTACAGGAGATTTAACTATAATCAAACTGATTACAATTGCTCAAAGCACAAAGCTAAGAGTCTTCAATGCTCAAACACCTAGTAAGAGACTTCTAATGCTCAAGACACAAAGTCAAGAGACTTCCAATGCTCAAGACACAAAGTCAAGAGACTTCCCTGCTCAAGACACACAGTCAAGAGACTTCCCTGCTCAAGACACAAAGTCAAGAGACTTCTAATTGCTCAATACACAAAGTAAAGAGACTTCTGGTTGCTCAGCATGTAGGCTAAGACTTTGGGTTTCAAACTGATTTTACAACAGAAAATAAGTTTGTGTTGAACACTTGATCAAATATCAGAGGTGTTCACAAAATACAACTCAAATAAGACTCTAACACTTAAGGAATTCTAAGATAAACAAATTGTAAGAATTCCTAAGTTGTTTTGTGACAGAAAACGTAAAACAGAGTGTTTGCAGTTCTGGTGTTGCAGTGTAGTTTTTCTGTACAAAGTCTTGTATTATTTCTTCAAAACTTCACCCTTTTATAGAGAATAAAAGAGCTGTTGAGTTTTGAAGAAATCTTAGCAAAGAGCCGTTGCAAAGAGAGGCTAGGTCCAGCTGAGTTTGTGTGCATAAAAACAGAGCACACAAAGTTTGAATTCATTCCTTAAAAGCTGGGGAATGTTTCAGTGAAGGAGGCAACAATTCCAAAGAGTTGTTCTGACATTGCAGGCTTTACTGTTGACAGAGACAACTGCTTTTCCTTAAAGAACTCAAACTTCAAAAGCTTCTTCAGGAACATTACTTCAGAAGCAGGTCTTCAGACTCACCCTTCAGAAGCACTGTTCATCAGACACACTTCTTCAGACGTTGACTTTTGTTGACCTTCAGACTCAGCCTTCAGACGTTGACTTCTGTTGACCTTCAGACTCAACCTTCAGACATTGACTTCTGTTGACCTTCAGACTCAACCTTCAAACATTGATTTCTGTTGACCTTCAGACTCAACCTTTAGAAGCACCCTTCAGACTCTGCCTTCAGAAGCACCCTTCAGACACAGTCTTCAGACTCTGCCTTCAGAAGCTGCTTCAGACCCAGTTTTGCTTCAGACTTGCAACAAAGGCTTCTATGCTTTCTTTCTTGCTCTTAGCTTGTTCTTCCATAACCAGTATAATTACCAAACATTAAGGACATGGTTCTGCACATTTAGAACAAAGCATTAGCAATTCCAATTTTCTTTTTAACACTTTGTTATCATCAACCCAAAAGAGAGTTGTTCATACATTTTGTTCCAATAGAAGTTTTAATCGTAGATGTCATAAACCACATTATTTTTTCGAGGAATGTAAGGAAATAGTCTTGATGACTAATGAGAATTTAGTGAACTCTAATTGCACGTAGCAAATGGTATGGCAAGTGTGGTAGTATGGTCTGTAACATTATTATGATTGATGTCTTACTATTGACAACTTGAGGGACTGGCCCACCTCAATCTCTTGCTAATAGTAGACGAATCATAGTGATTGAAATTGATCAGTCTTAACAACTGTCAAAGTGGGTGAAATAATATAACATCTTATGTGAAAATGATAGGCGACCAATAATTGGATTTAAATATGTACCTTAATATGGAATTTTCAAAGTTTTAGCCCTCCTCACTTATTAATCCCTTAAGTTTATGATATGACTTGAATCTAGATATAAAGTGTTTTAAACTATTTTGACCTCACCTTCTTGAAGCAATTTTGTGATAACCTTTATTTTATTTTATTTTTTAAAAAAAAATGGAGGAAAAAAAATTATATTTTCCCAAGGTATCATTTTCCTTAAGTTTCTATTGATTATTTTCTTATCTAAAACCTACATTCTTAGGAACTATTTAATTATTGGTAACCTGGATATTTTTTTATTTTATTTTTATTTCTTTTTATGATCGAAAAATTCATTGAAGTTTGTCATATTCATTTGACATCAGAGTGCGCAACGGAAAAGTAGAGTTTCATTTTTCCTAAAATGTTTATTTTTTTTAGTATTCAAATTTTCTAATCTTGTTAACTATTCAAAGGTGTAATTTTCTACCGGCCATCTCTCACTACAAAACAACAAGCACCACCTAGTTAGATAAGAAAATCATGGACAATATATACACATACATGTCGCACACAACTGGATAATCACCAAGTGTTGGCCCAGACTAGACCGACCTGCTCTGATACCAAATTGTAAATCCCCAATCCCCGAGAACATAGTTAAAAGATAAATCACGCATTTATGATACATTAGGGTCTTACTACTTCAGCATAAACTCATATCAAATATTCAATATAAAAATTTCACCAAACATATTCATATCACAGCAGAATAAAATCATACTTAACATCATATAAATGTCATGTCTCGGTTCATAACATACAACGCAGCAGAATATAACATCAACAGTTTGTTCATAAGATCTCATAGCATAAAATCCAACAAAAGAAAATCCTGACATCCTAGATCAGAGCACCTAAATCTAGACTCCTCGAGAAAAATAGATAAATAAGAGTAGGCCTCATGCCGTCCTCATCAACTCACAAGCAAGATGCTACTCCTTAACCTGCACGACGTCTACACCACAAGGGTGAGGCGACAAAAGTCACTGGGGGGGGTAAGATTTACGTTCAACATAAGAGATTAATAAACACATGTAAGTTCAGGCAACAATAACATCAATATCAATACATCCATATACATCACAAAAGCCTGTTTACATTAGCATATAATCATAACATTTCACATACAATCATCATTCGGTTACCCCACAGTTATATACATATCAAGAACTCACACCAAGTCATGTCCGTGTATAATCATCAACTTAAGTTAAATCAATTCAATCTCATCACAATCACCAAGTATCCAATTACAATTAGATGCACAAGTTCACGCCAAAACATTGCCACATACAACGCTTCATGTGTATGCAGTGCGTCTAAGGACCCTACTTGCATGTGGTACCATAGTGATCTTAAATCACCTACAAATTTATTCTTGATCTAAAATCAAGCACCCATGTTTATTCTTGATCTTAAACCATGCACCAATAACTGAATATGAATGTATGGACCCACATATAGACTCGACAATGCACACCAAACATACTCATCATTGTTATACAATTTACACCATCATATAACATACATCACCAATTCATCACCAATTGCATTGTCAAATCAATAAGGCCACACATCAACAATTCAGGTAATCAAACATTGCATCATCATCATATTCATTCATTCATCCACATAGCATAAGTAACATGCAAAACAGCACCGTTTTACATAATTACCAAAGTCTGTCTCTAATAATTAACCTATAAGCCTTACTACACTTATGTCCAAGTTAATCAATCATAAACATCACCACTAGACACCTAATATGAATGTAAGAAAAACACAAGAAGGGGGGGGGGGGGGGGTTGAATTGTGTTGGCTTTTTCTTTTCTTTCTCAAGAACTAAGGTTTGTTCAGAATCAGATGTAGATCATATTTTGAAACTATTTTCAGAGTGTTTTGCAGCGGATATAAAGTAAATGAGAGAGAGAGAGAGACAAGCAGTTTATCCTGGTTCCTTCCACAATCCGGAAGTAGTCCAGTCCCCTTGTTACTAACAAGAGATTTTCACTATAATCACAAAGATTACAATTTGCTCAAGCACACAACTAGATACTTCCTTGCTCGGACACACAGTCTAAGACTTCCTTGCTCAAACACAAAGTATGAGACTTCCTTGCTCAAACACACAGTCTAAGACTTCCTTGCTCAAACAGAATGTATGAGACTTCCTTGCTTAGACACACAGTCTAAGACTTCCTTGCTCAAACACAAAGTATGAGACTTTTAGTTGCTCAAGCACGCAGGCAACAGACTTTTAATCAAACAGAATTACAAAGAATATGTTTGAGTTGAACACTTGATATACTATCAGTGATGTTCACAAAATACAACACAGATTAAGACTCTTTCTAATTTAGCAGAGTTACGATTCTGGAAAACAGAGTAACACGTTTTTCAGAGTGTTGAGTCTTGTTCTTCTTCTTCAATCATTCAATCCTTTATAGAGAATTAAAGAGAAGTTGAGAAGAGCCAAATATCATCAAAGAGCCGTTGCAATAGAAGCTATGTCCAACATTTAATTCCTTCCTGACATTGTGTGCGTAACATAGAAAACAGAGGAATGGAATTTGAATCGTTTCCTTAAAACAGGAAGAATGTTTCGTACAAGGAGACAACTGTTGCAAGGAGCTGTTCTGACTGTACAGTACTTTACTGTAGACAGTTGCAATTGTTGACTTCTGCGTTTCAGACTTCAGAAGCTTCTCTTCAAAACTGACTTCAGACACTGTTCATCAGAAGTTGTCTTCAGATGCAGTTTTTCAGAAGTTGGCTTCAGACGCACTGTTCATCAGATGCAGTCTTCAGAAGCTGGTCTTCAGACACACTGTTCATCAGACACACTTCTTCAGAAGCAGACCTTCAGTCGCTGCCTTCAGAAGCTTTTCTTCAGACACTGATTTTCTTCAGCCTTGCAACACAAGCGTCAATATTTTCTTTCTTGCTCTTAACTTGTTCTTTCATAACCATTGTTAGATACCAATCTTTAAGTATATGGTTTTGCACACTTGTATGCTATGTTTCAGGGGGAGCTAATCCAACATCATTAACATGTGTTTGACATCATCAAAAAGGGGGAGAATGAAGTTTCCCTTAGTATATGACCTTTTGTTTTGATGATGTTCGTTAGGTTGCTAGATTCTTTGATGATGTTTATTAGCTAGGTTGTTGTTAATTATTATCAAATGTTAGTTATAGCCTAGAAACTGTTAAAGCACCTAGCAATCAATGCCTCATTGAGTCATAAGGCTCTTAGATGTCAATTATGGGTTTTTGTTCCTCTTTGTTTGGCAACCCTTTTTAAAAACTTGCTTGACTCGATTCACATATGATTGATTCGTATCAATCATTCTTTGTGCCTCTGATTCTTGAGTTTCATGTACTTTGATTCGATTCATGATCTTTTGAATCGTATCATATGTGAATCGAATCATTATTCCTTGATACGTATCACTTTTTTCTTCTGCTTGTTTTTTTTATGTGTTGAATCGATTCACACATCTTTAAATTGTATCAACCTTCATCTGGTGATTTTTTTATTCGATTCAAGCTTAGCTTGATTCGTATTAATCTTCATACTTCTAGATTGTCTGTTTCTACATGTTTGAATTGAATCAAACATTTAGTGAATCGAATCATACATTGTTTTTTTGTTAACATTTTACACTTTCCACTCATTTCTATATATAGCTTTATCCTCTCAACCCTCAAACTACTAAATCATTTGCAACTATTTTCTCTAGAGTCTCCAAACCTTTCTCTCCACTTGTTCTTCAGATTAAACACTTTTTCTAAGAATCATTGTGGTCTTTGATTCATAGATTGCAAGAGTGCTATAAGGATTGTAAGTTGATTGCTTTCGAGGATCTTGGTTGGGAATCAAGGCTCCAAAGTGAATAGAGTGATTTCTTTCCACCTCAAAGGGTATTGGGGGTTCTTTCTAATCTTCTAAAGTTCAAGGGGATCCAAGCACTGAACATATCAAAGAAGAGTTCAAGGTGAAGAGCTTCTAGGATTGCATGGGTGTTTGAGGATTCGAAGACTTGGAAAGTTCAAGGGTTACTTGAAGATTGGGGATCGTGGTTGCATAGGAATTGAAAATTAGGGTAATTTAGGGAATTCTTGTAATCACAACATTTGTAATCAATTTCAATGATAGTGGAAGTTCTTGATAGAGACGTTTTCTATCAAGAAGAGTATACGTACCCCAAAGCGAGGACGAAAGAGGGAACTAGTATAAATTCGGGTGTCTTCTCTTCCCTATCCTCTTTTACTTTGTGTTAATTATTGTATATGAATTTTAATAATTTTACCTAATTGATTTGAATGTGATCATAATTTTAATTGTAAACCTAATCTTAGTTCATTGAATTATGATTCTTTTATAATTCAATTTAATCACAATTGAATTCAATCAAGTTCCAATTCATTAGTTCATACACCATGTGTTCATTAATGATAACTTGTTTTATTGGATTTAGGTTTGGTTTGAGAATTGTCTAGTTTTGTAAATAGTGTTGTGAATTATTGATAGTTGATTGTATTAAGATTTAGAAATTGAACATCTCAATTCAACAGTAAATCTTATTGTATTATCATTGTCTTAACTTTTGTGATCGGTATCGTGTATGAATCCGAATAAGTCAAACATTTTTTCAAATATATAACACCCCGATCCCCGAGACTACTATTTAAGTAATAAATCACACAATTCAACAACATCGAGGTATTACAATTCATCAACAAACTCATGCTAAATTCTCATAATAAAAATTTCATCATAAATATACTCAGATCACAGCGGAATAAACATCTCGACAAATACCATCTTGGGTCACATCGTAAAAATCTCAAAAACATAAGTACATCATGAGGATTCTCCTTTTTTGAAAATAAGTTGATTTTGTTGAGATGATATGATTAAACTGGTTAAACAATACCGATGTACTATTTTTTAATCGAATTGAAGTGTATTTATGATGGGAATGTGTGACACCCTAATACGAGTTTAGTGTTATTTGTATTTTTAATTTAGAAAAATATTTTTGGGGTTTGGGTGTTACAATAACCGGTGAGATTTTGAGCCATATATATTTCAATCTGTTTCTACTCTTTTCTTTCATTATGAGTGTTCCATGTTGGATTGCTATTTTTGCTCGAAATTTCGGTCGTTCTCTACGGACTATCGGTTGTATTGTCATACACACGAGGCATTTGTTTTTGGTAACTAGAACCTTTTTTCATGCCACCTTGAATTATCATTATATATCTTTTGTGAAACCACTTTGAGTCTCCATGCATTAATTTTTTCTTTGTTACTTTAGTGTGACTTTGAATCATGTCACAAGTTATGAACCCTATTGATTATATCTGTTTGATTTCTTTTTGTAGTTAGATAGGCTAGTGAAATACTTGTCATGGTTTGAACTTAAGTTTGAGGTTGCTCTTCGTAATTAGAAACATCTTAAGTTTGGGGTAAGGTACTAGTAGAACTTGGTTATCAAAGAAAAAAAATGAAAAAGAAAACGAAAAAATGTAGATAAAACATCAAAATGATGGTCTACACAAAAAAATAGAAAATCAAGAGACAAAAGAAAAAATTTAGTCTCTTAAAAAAAGGAAAATAAGTAGTTCTACTAGTGCCCAAATTTTCTTTGAACAGACTCACAAATGAAAGCTAGTACCTCATAACAATGGTTGTGACAGAGTTTGTGAATGAAGTTACAGGTTTGAATGATTAATGTGTCAAAGTATTTCAAATAGGGAATCCTTAGGAACTAACTCCAAAAGTGTTTGTTAGCTTACTTTCCCAAATATATCCCACCTTAACCTTAGTCACGCTATAACCTTGAAAAGACCTCTATATATGTGTGTGATGATAACTGGAGTGTGGCAAATGCCTTGACCAGCCCCACTGGCTTTAGCAGGTACATACATGTATCTTGAAATTGTATGTGGTTGAAAGTAAAAGTATGTTCTCTAAGCATGTTCCGCTTGCATGGAACATGTAAGCTAGTTAAGTCTGATGGTGGGAGGAATGACAATCTGAGCAAAATTTCTGGAAAGGTATGTTTCGTTCCTTAAATTCATGTAAATTCTAACTTCTTGCTATTGTGTTGCTTGAGGACAAGCAACAGTTTAAGTTTGAGGTTGTGATGACATAGCATTATATGACATTTTTTGCTATGTTTTTAGTAATTTTCTTTGCATTTGAAGACAAATATGATGAGAGTTAGAGGAGTTATCAATGGTTTGAGGAACATTTTGTATTGTTTTCAATCGAGTCATTGTAATTCACTTTTATCCTAAATCATGCAACTCCATAGGTGTTTTGTAGTGAGAAATCATGTAAATCGACAAATCAAGACATCACGTGAAGGATCAAAGATAAGAAATCGAAGGCCAATGGTTCTTAGAAGGTTTTTGAAGACAATACATAGTGAAGAAAATTCATTTAAAGTTCCTAGGAGTTTCCTTGCCCTTGCGCCTGAGGCAGCAATGGCTACTGCCCCAGGCGCCCCTTGCATCCAATCCCATGCGCCTAGCTACAGCTAGAATGGGCAGTTTGCTTGTTTTTAAAAGCTGGATCCGTGAAAAAAGCACAGTTTTCTTCACTTAAACCCTAAGTAACCATATGTTATAATTAGAGGCCCTTTCACACATTATTATTCATTCAAAAACATTGACGGTCAAGGCAAGGGTCAATCATCAAAACTTCAAGGCAGGATTCTTCCTTCTCTTGTTCTCTCTAGGGTATGTTTTTCTATTGTTTTGTTATGTTGTCTGTTGCCATGTGCAACTAGACATTTTTTATTAGGGTTGATGAACCCATTCTTATTTGTTGGATTCAATTAATAAAGTTTTCATTCATTTATGCTTTTCTTGTGTCCGATTTAATTTGTACTTGTCTGTTCGTAATACTTTTTCATCCATATCAGTAATCTTGAAAATTGATCTGTAGAATATTAGTAGGATTGACAACCTGAAGTTCTTTATCCGTTCATGATAGTACTAATTGCTTATTTCTTCATTATTGTTAATGAAATTTAAGTATGAAACCTAGGGTTTTGTATTCTCTTCTTTTGGGAATGCCGCAGTTTTAACTAGGTTAACTTGTAGCACATGTTTCCGTAAGATTTAATGGAGTTTGGAAACTAGTTTCATAAATTAAAAGTAGACACCATATAACTGTTGTTTTATCGTGTTAATTATGATTTGAATTATATTGGCTTTTCATATGTTCCATCGTTTCAATCTTTTGCAAACAAGGTTAGAGTTCATAAACTAATTCTTGCGCTTTAACTGAATCGTTACATATGGTTTTAGCTCAAGTGTCTTTAATTAGTTAGGGACCCTTTGGGTATTAGGGTTAGACATCTCATGAAGTGTAATTCCTTTAGATGACAATTTAGTAGTCACACGAGATGTTGTCATCAAAGGACATGTTCATGGCTTTCATAATTGAGTTATGGAGGTTATGGAGTAATCCAACATCTGTAGGAATATTCTTTCTATAGTAAACCATTGTTTATGTAATTCTTAGGTATTAATTCATAGGTACTTTGAATAATCTAACAAAGAAGGAGGAGGGGATTCAAGGATTCCTTATTCACTGTTACACATCTGAATCACATAAACCTAATCTTGCATTGGGCAGGGCAATTAAACCCTGCAATTCTATTCATTTCTTTTTAATTTCACTCTTTTGAATAAGTTTTACTAATTGCTAAGTTGAATAACAATCTCTGTGGAGAACGATAAACTTATTACTTTATTACTTGTAATAACCTCAAGCGGAAGCTTTTTACTTTCATGTATCGCGTTGTTGCTTTCTTCGCAATGGAACTGACACAAGGAGTTTGTTTCTCCGTTGCTGCTTTCTCCACAATGAAACCGACACAAGGAGCCGGTCCTTGTAGCCTTCGTCAAACCGAGCTGTGATACCACTGTTGAGTCACGAGAGGAGTCTAGGGTACCGCCCACATCTAGGCAGAGTAACCACACAAGTGAGAGAGACACCATATTCTTACCCAAAACCTTAAGGCAATAGGTTTATGGGCCCTCTCACTTATAAAGTGTTCAACCTTCACTTTTCTATCCGATGTGGGACATAATTACTCACACTTGCACACAACACTTCCCATCAAGCGTGAGTCCATCAATTCATTGTGCTCCCCCCCTCAAGCGGAATCTTTTTACTTGCTTGTATCGTCGTTGCTGCTTTCTCCGTAACGAAACCGACACAAGGAGCTTGTACCGCCGTTGCTGCTTTCTCCGCAACGAAACTGGTACAAGGAGATGATCATCGTACCCTTCGTCGAAACGGGGCTCTGATACCACTATTGGGTCACGATAGGAGCTAGCGGGACCACCCACATCAAGGCAAGAACAACCATATAAGTGAGAGAGACGCCACACTCTTACCCAAAACCTTAAGGCAATAAATTTATTGGTCCTCTCACTTATATAGTGTTTAACCTCCATTTTTCTATCCGATATGGGACATATAACTCACACTTGTGCACAACACTCCCCCTCAAGTGTGAGTCCATCAATTCATCATGCTCCCCCCTCAAGCGAAAGATCTTACTTTCTTGTACCGCCGTTGCTGCTTTCTCCGCAACAGAACTAACACAAGGAGCGTGTACCACCGTTGCTGCTTTCTTTGCAATGGAACCGATACAAGGAGCCGATTGTCGTACCCTTCATCAAACCAGGCTCTGATACCATTGTTGGGTCACGAGGGAAGCCAGAGAGACCACCCACATCTAGGCCAGAACAAACATATAAGTGAGAGAGACGCCACACTCTTACCCAAAACCCTAAGGCATCAAGTTTATGGGTCATCTCACTTATAAAGTGTTCAACCTCCACTTTTCTATCCAATATAAGACATAATTCCTCACACGTGCACACAACATGTCTGATGTGATTATTGAGTCTAAATCCAAAATTTTCTAGGAGTTTATTTCTATTAATAGCATTCAGAGAGTTATGTTGAGACAATGATCAATTTCTTTTCGTCACACACAAGGGAAGTAAATGATTGGTTGCTAAGAATGGATCTTCATCTTTCCCGGACTTGCAAATTTGGGAGAAATCCTTCTACTAGTTGGCTTATCATCCATAAAAATAGCCGATGCATATGGCATGAATCAGATGCCTTTGTAGTTTTTCTTTTCTTCTTTTAGTTTTTGCATGTTGATAAGTAGTAATTTATAGGTTTTTAATGGTTTCTTTTTATCCAAGTTTAATTTTTTTTCTTTATTTTCTTGAACTATTTTACTTCAAAGCATTTTTTTATTTCTAGGTAAAAATAATGAAGAGCAAGAAAAGTCAACTTTCAAGGCAAATTTTAGATGGCACGGTCGTGCCACCTTTTACACTGTCATGCGCCCATCCTAAGCAGGTCGTGCCAAGCCTGGCAGATTGATCACGCACGACCATGTGTCCATATGGCACGGCCGTGCCCCTTTCTAGTTCTTCATATTCTGTAGTATCAAAACTTGGCACGTCCGTGCGCCCATGTAACATCCCGCCTAAGACTCGAATATTTATTAATATTGAGACAATGTATCAGAAATGTTAAGTAAAGGGCAATTTGGTAAATTGTCAATAAATGGGTTTATTTATATGGTAAGTGTAATATCCCGCTTATAAGTAACTGTTGTCGATGTTTAAAGATTATAGAGCAAGCAATGGCATTTTAGTAATTACTTGGGATTGGAGGGATGTTTAAAATGGGAGGCTAGATATTTTTCCCTCATTCTAATCTCTCCCTTCTCTCTCTCAAGATCAGATTTTCTCCCTTCTTCCTCCTTCACCTCACGCCATCCCCTCCCCTCCTCACTTCAATCTTCATCAATCCTCCTTCCATAAGAACATGTTCATGAGCAAGTATCAATTTTTGGGAACACTTAAGCCATTGGAGGTCAAGAAAACAAGAGAAAGGAAAGGAAATTGGAAGCTAGGATTTGAGGAAGAGTTGGCAAGCAAGCAATCAAGCATTGGTTAAGCTTCAGGTGAGTTCCTAGGGGTTTTAGAATCACCTTTGTGAGATTTTGTTGAGTTTTATGTTTTATGAGCAAAGTTTGTATTTCTGCTACCCTAATCCCTTTTGCTACTAATTCCTTGTTCAAATCTATTTTAATCAACCAATTCATAGTTGCAAATCATTCCTTATGTTGTTATAGTGCCTGAGTATGTTTAGATGTGTCAAAAATGGTGGAAAATCATGTTTTGAACCAGTCCTGAACTGTCATTTTCGCCGGGCGACCTCGGGGCGATCGTGCAGTTACTGTTTGGCAAGTCTTCACTGCCTACCTTCGCCCAGCGAGAGGGATTTCGCCCAGCGAAAATGGACAGGCATTTCATGTCTTTTCCGCTTCGTTCTGTGACCTGTGTACGCGTCAGGCGAGGCTTTTGGTAACCATTTTCAAAGAAAACCTTGTTTTATAAGAAAAACACCATTGTGACATATCCAAAGGCACATAACTTATACGGAATGAATGAACAAGGGTTTAGTGACGCAATAGGAGTATAAGGGTCAATTGAATAGACAATCCTAAGATGGCAAAGCATTAGAGATGCAAGAATAGAAGTTATTTAAGCTATGGTATGCTTCCAAAACCACGCAATGGCTTATGAGAACGATAAGCCTAAGACCATAAGTTCATAGTTATGTATTGAGAGATTAGTTCCCTCAAAAATGCATTGAATATGCAAAAGGCTATGATAGACTATTAGATGTACTTTCAAGTACATAAGTTAGGAAATAATGAGAATGAGGATGCACCCAATTTAGCGTGCGTATGCACAAGGAATGATTTAATGTTCAAGTCAAGAACCTATTTATAGGTTAGATATTTAAGAATGAATTATCCAAGAATGCGTTAGATATGCGCAAGAAATATGAACGTAATAGATATGTCTATGAACTTAAGTAAGAATTTAATGATAAAGAATATGATAACGTGTTCATCAGACTCCGGATTATGCCGGATGGGATTTCTCCGAAAGGGCTATCCACACGTAATTTATAAGACGATGTTAAACGTGTTCATCCGACTCCGGGTTTCGCCGGATGGGACTCTTCCGAGAGGATTGTCCACACGTATGTTAAAAGATTAAGCATGTCCAGCAGGCTCCGGGATACACCGGATGGGACTTCTCCGAGAGGGTTGTCTACATGCAAGTTGTGTCCAGCAGGCTCCGGATTATGCCGGATGGGGCTTCACCGAGAGGGTTGCCTACACAAAGATAAGAGGAGTCCGGTGTTAGCCTGATATGATAGGAATTTCACTGGTATTATGGGAGATGTACTTCGGGGTTACTCCACCCGGATGCACTCCGTAAAACGAACCAAGATAATGATTGTTTGTTCAACCCTAACTTCTAACTTAACGTTATGCGAAAGATGAATACGAATATGAAATGAATATGTATATGTTATAAGTAATACGAGACATGATGATTAGTTCCTAGTGAACGCGATGTGATCATAGGATGTCCCCAAGATCACTACGTATAAGACTAAGATAAGAATAGAGTATGAGATGCATGAGATAAGACAATGAAGCGATCCTAGGTATTCCCCTTGATCGCGAAGTATGTAGAGAAAGCCGGCGATCGTAGGTATCCCCAAGATCGCCAAGAGTAGGCACGGCGACTCTAGGTTTCCCCCGTGGTTGCCAACAGTAGGTTGGGCCGGAGCTCACTGAGACGTTATGTCTCACCCCAATCCTTCTGGTGCAGGTTCATAGGTTAGCAGGTGTTGTTCATGAAGATCTTCAGGAAGACGCTGGATGGAGTGCAGATGCTCGTCAAGGCAAGCTCAGGAGGTTGACTGATTTTATATATGTATATAAACGTGTATTTTATGTTATTTGGATATTTATGTAAACGAGCAAATTGTACTCATTCAGTGGTTTGTATATTTTAATTATTGTAAATTTTAATGTATCCGATATCAGATTAACGCACATGCTAGTATACTAGTTAAAGTTAGTATGGGTGTTACAATTGGTATCAGAGCAGGTCGATTCAGACCGTGCCTTGGGTCATTAAAGTTTCAATAAAAGTAGTGGGACAATTGGGTTCCGGATATTGTTCTAAAGGTCACATCTAGTTGAGCCTGATCAACTCAATCTAGTATATGACAGTTAGGATAAATGTCTGAGAGCTGAATGTGACCAAGGAGGAATGAAGTGTATGAAGGGCGAAGATTAAGGTGACAGAATTCTAAGACGGATTTAGCGAAGAAGTAATCAACGCCAAATGGTGGCCAACAAACTGTAAAGTGACGAAGCCTGTTAGTGGCAAGGTCTTAGAGACATAAAGGATAGTTAACAGTGAGGTGAATCGTCTCAACCCAGTTGGACGCATCGTTGGACGATGCCTCGTCTGCGGAAGACATAAGGATTAAGGAATCATGGAATGCTCTAAGGAATGACGTGTAACCTTGACGGAAACCGTAGTTTGAGAAGTTAAAGTGAAGTGTGGACTAAGTAACAATTCTGAGTACAGAGTTGAAGAATAGCAGTACCAAACCTAGAGAAATGAAATGAGGAATTACCGGTCAGTTTTGAAACCTCTGATTCTCAACAAAGATTGAGTGTTGAAGAATCGAACTTGAATCGGATGAGATTTTAATGTTCGGACAGTTAAGAGAATTAATTATGGATTAAGTGAGTTATTTGGACAGATGAAACTAACCACTCAAGTGTGGTCATTGAGTACGAATCGCAAGTAAGTTTAACCCCATCAGATCAGCCACGTCTCCTAAACGAGATTTGTGAAATAAGAAGAGGAGATGATATGTAGCCTAAGAACTAAGTGGTAACAATGAGACTAGTTGCATGCCAAAGCGTGAATCAAATTTTTGGATGTATCCTAATGGTAAGAAGATTAGAAGTAAGATAAGCTAGACTGGAATTTTACTTAATGAAGGTTGGGATAATAAATAATAAGTTGCTGGAATTTAGTATACTGATGGACGAATTAAGTTGAACACTCTTGATTAGACGAACAGTATTGGATTTCCCTGATTGGTTAAAGAAGGTAAGTTCGAGATAACACAAGGTTATAGTAGACCAGTGTTGAAGGATGATCGGGAATTCAGCCGAGAAATTATGTTGAGATTTTGTTATACGGCGGATCGTCTTGAACATGAAAGTTTAGGATTAAGGTTAATGTTAAGGAGTTATATGTTCTTAACTGAAGAGTTTTCTTCCACAATTATTTTAGAAGCTGAAAGAGATCACCTCGTATTGATAAGTTTCCGAGGGCAGTAATAAGGCATAGATTTGTATTGTAAATGCAATAACGAGTTACTGGAGGAATCCAATAGATCATGATAATGTGCAAAAGTTTAAGATCGATTAATCGGACACTCGAAGAAACGCAACCTATGTTGAGCGTTCGAGAGAACCAGTAAGAAGTAGGAACTTTCAGGACGGATTGTTCTGTAGGAACTCAAGGGTAACTTAAGGAACATGATAGTACTAAGGAGACCAAAGTTGTCCCGGGAAGATTATAGATATGAAATCATTACGGATAAAGAAAGAGCGAATAGTAACAAGACTCAAATGAAAGGTATGAACCTTCAGAAGCTATAAGTGTTTTTAGAAGTTGCCACAAATGGATGTACATGAATTTAAGCTGCCTTAGATATATATTTCCAGTCGGGTTTCTGCAATGTTTAATGATTATACATGAAGAACTGACCAAGAGAAATGGTAACGTCAGACAAATTTGTTGCAGTGATTACAAAGTGATAGAGTAAAATGATTGACCGATGGAATTTTATGTGGCAATAGTGAAGTTTTCCTCCGATGCTAACTCGAGTGATAAAAATCAGAGTGGCGCAGCGGAGTGGTATCCAAGAATGATATGATGATCAGTGCTAAGCTGAGGCTTAGAGTATGAGAAGATGTTAAGGGATTAATCCCTATCATACGGGATAGTAGTAAGTATAAGCGATTTGAACATATCATGAGTTCTAATGGAAAGTTATGGAAGTTAAGTCGATGAATGCTTTAAACCTCGAAATCTATGAGGAATGAAATATTTGAATAGAGGCCTTGACCGGATACGACAATGCAGTGGCGAGTGAGTTTAATTCCATGTTGTAACCATGCCATGTTAACCTATCTTAGCTGAAGATTTTGGAAAGTCTTGAACTTAATGTTCACCAGTAAAGGACGGAGAACTTTTACACAGATTAAAAGTTATTCGTAGCTCATGGTAAAGGGCTACGTAATTTCAGGTTATGACTAAAGGATTAGAGACTGAGTGTGCTATTTAGGTAGCGATCGAGTAAAGTTTTCCGTTGGAAGTAAGAATCTTGAATTTGACATCCAAAACGAGAAATAAGTTTGTGATGCCAGTGGATTGTAACCACACATTTACATTATAGGTTGTTGTATACTTAAGAATAAACATGAGTAACATTGGCGGGGCAAACCTGGCAAGCCAGTTGAAAGGCGAATTCCGGATGTTACGAAATGAGTTAAGAGTAAGAAAAGATTCCCAATTGATGTAGTAGTGTCTCAAATATGTTAAGATTAAGAATGATGTCCCGTTAGTCGGACAAAGATGAGGTAATGTAAGTGTATACGTGTTCGCTTATGTATGTAAGATATATACTATGAAATATATTATATATGATATGTGAGACGACTTGAGCCACTCATCACTTGGACTAAATCTCTATAAGTTTGGGATTGTCGGTGTAGAAAACAGTTATGCTACGACAAGAAAATGAGGATAAGTTGTGACAAGAACGATGGGAGATTGGCAACCTCCTAGTATGAAGAATGATTTCTAAGTTATTAAGATAAGTAACGTCATAGATCAATCGAAGCAGGACGCGGGTAATCAGTAAGTTTTACAAGCCCTTGAGGAAATCCGTAGTGGAAGCAATGATGAAGATTATGGAAAGTAACACACCAGGATGCCTCCTCCTTGTATTTGTATAATGGAGGTAGTGCGGTAGTTTTACTCTCATTAAAGAATGGTATATTTATGGTAAAACCATATATGTAGGATGCCGTTGTATAAGGCAAGGATCGAATATAAGAATTCAATGGAATCGTCGAGGATAATAAGAACGTCTAATGTTGTTTAAGTAAGATTACGCGGACTATAACTAGATTATAAGATTCAGCACAAGTGTTAAGATTGGATAACTCTAGTTTGGGTTACAAGAAAGTGTAATGCACGTCAAGTGCTTCAGATAACAAAAGACTGTCGAATACATTCGACTTATAGAGTTGAGAATCTAAGGGATTCCGATACGTAAGACGAACTGGAGTCTTGGCTAATGAAGGAAGTAATATGGGATATTAATTTATGTATGATATTGGATTCTAAATTTCGAGGACGAAATTTCTTTAAGGTGGGTAGATTGTAACATCCCGCCTAAGACTCCAATATTTATTAATATTGAGACAATGTATCAGAAATGTTAAGTAAAGGGCAATTTGGTAAATTGTCACTAAATGGGTTTATTTATATGGTAAGTGTAATATCCCGCTTATAAGTAACTGTTGTCGATGTTTAAAGATTATAGAGCAAGCAATGGCATTTTAGTAATTACTTGGGATTGGAGGGATGTTTAAAATGGGAGGCTAGATATTTTTCCCTCATTCTAATCTCTCCCTTCTCTCTCTCAAGATCAGATTTTCTCCCTTCTTCCTCCTTCACCTCACGCCATCCCCTCCCCTCCTCACTTCAATCTTCATCAATCCTCCTTCCATAAGAACATGTTCATGAGCAAGTATCAATTTTTGGGAACACTTAAGCCATTGGAGGTCAAGAAAACAAGAGAAAGGAAAGGAAATTGGAAGCTAGGATTTGAGGAAGAGTTGGCAAGCAAGCAATCAAGCATTGGTTAAGCTTCAGGTGAGTTCCTAGGGGTTTTAGAATCCCCTTTGTGAGTTTTTGTTGAGTTTTATGTTTTATGAGCAAAGTTTGTATTTTTGCTACCCTAATCCCTTTTGCTACTAATTCCTTGTTCAAATCTGTTTTAATCAACCAATTCATAGTTGCAAATCATTCCTTATGTTGTTATAGTGCCTGAGTATGTTTAGATGTGTCAAAAATGGTGGAAAATCATGTTTTGAACCAGTCCTGAACTGTCATTTTCGCCGGGCGACCTCGGGGCGATCGTGCAGTTACTGTTTGGCAAGTCTTCACTGCCTACCTTCGCCCAGCGAGAGGGATTTCGCCCAGCGAAAATGGACAGGCATTTCATGTCTTTTCCGCTTCGTTCTGTAACCTGTGTACACGTCAGGCGAGGCTTTTGGTAACCATTTTCAAAGAAAACCTTGTTTTATAAGAAAAACACCATTGTGACATATCCAAAGGCACATAACTTATACGGAATGAATGAACAAGGGTTTAGTGACGCAATAGGAGTATAAGGGTCAATTGAATAGACAATCCTAAGATGGCAAAGCATTAGAGATGCAAGAATAGAAGTTATTTAAGCTATGGTATGCTTCCAAAACCACGCAATGGCTTATGAGAACGATAAGCCTAAGACCATAAGTTCATAGTTATGTATTGAGAGATTAGTTCCCTCAAAAATGCATTGAATATGCAAAAGGCTATGATAGACTATTAGATGTACTTTCAAGTACATAAGTTAGGAAATAATGAGAATGAGGATGCACCCAATTTAGCGTGCGTATGCACAAGGAATGATTTAATGTTCAAGTCAAGAACCTATTTATAGGTTAGATATTTAAGAATGAATTATCCAAGAATGCGTTAGATATGCGCAAGAAATATGAACGTAATAGATATGTCTATGAACTTAAGTAAGAATTTAATGATAAAGAATATGATAACGTGTTCATCAGACTCCGGATTATGCCGGATGGGATTTCTCCGAAAGGGCTATCCACACGTAATTTATAAGACGATGTTAAACGTGTTCATCAGACTCCGGGTTTCGCCGGATGGGACTCTTCCGAGAGGATTGTCCACACGTATGTTAAAAGATTAAGCATGTCCAGCAGGCTCCGGGATACGCCGGATGGGACTTCTCCGAGAGGGTTGTCTACATGCAAGTTGTGTCCAGCAGGCTCCGGATTATGCCGGATGGGGCTTCACCGAGAGGGTTGCCTACACAAAGATAAGAGGAGTCCGGTGTTAGCCTGATATGATAGGAATTTCACCGGTATTATGGGAGATGTACTTCGGGGTTACTCCACCCGGATGCACTCCGTAAAACGAACCAAGATAATGATTGTTTGTTCAACCCTAACTTCTAACTTAACGTTATGCGAAAGATGAATACGAATATGAAATGAATATGTATATGTTATAAGTAATACGAGACATGATGATTAGTTCCTAGTGAACGCGATGTGATCATAGGATGTGCCCAAGATCACTACGTATAAGACTAAGATAAGAATAGAGTATGAGATGCATGAGATAAGACAATGAAGCGATCCTAGGTATTCCCCTTGATCGCGAAGTATGTAGAGAAAGCCGGCGATCGTAGGTATCCCCAAGATCGCCAAGAGTAGGCACGGCGACTCTAGGTTTCCCCCGTGGTTGCCAACAGTAGGTTGGGCCGGAGCTCACTGAGACGTTATGTCTCACCCCAATCCTTCTGGTGCAGGTTCATAGGTTAGCAGGTGTTGTTCATGAAGATCTTCAGGAAGACGCTGGATGGAGTGCAGATGCTCGTCAAGGCAAGCTCAGGAGGTTGACTGATTTTATATATGTATATAAACGTGTATTTTATGTTATTTGGATATTTATGTAAACGAGCAAATTGTACTCATTCAGTGGTTTGTATATTTTAATTATTGTAAATTTTAATGTATCCGATATCAGATTAACGCACATGCTAATATACTAGTTAAAGTTAGTATGGGTGTTACAGCCCATATGGCACGACCATGCGGGATATGCAGTCAGATTTTATGATTGAAAACTCTTGGAATTTGCCAATTACTGCTATGTAATTCGTGTTTAATGCTTTGTCCATGGCTTTAGGCTATAAATAGAGCTCTAATCAGACTTGTTTCTCATCTTGGAATGAGTGTAAAGGTACTATAGTGAGATTTAAACACCATCTTGTTCCAAGTTCACTTTCTTATAAAATTTTTGCACTTTTATAATTCTTTGCAATTTACATTCTTGTTCTTTAATTTCCTACACCTTTACTATTCCTTCTCTTTACTTTTCTACACATTTACAATTCTTGTTCTTTAGTTTCTTGCTTTTATAATTTATGCAATTTATTATTTGTCAAGTGTCTACAATGAACTCTTGTGAGTAGACTAGTCTAGTCTTGGGATTGTTGGAAAAATGTAATGACTAGATCCTAATCAAACCAAGCATGGACTCTATTTTATTCAAAACTATTTTCCTATCTAATCTCATCGTTTTTGAACTCAATAGCAAGTGTTGAACGAAGAAGTTCAATAACTACTATTTCATCATTTCAAATATCAAGTGAAGTATCGAACGAAGAAGATTGATATTGGAACAAATGAGATTAGACAAGGCATCTCAAAGCTTGATGGGAACACCCCAAATGAGTAGCTTTACGATGTCTTGAGGCCATAAGAGTCGTGCTTAATGGGTCACATATAGCAATCACCCATGAAAATAGGCGTTATTGTTATTGGGATACATTCATGTATTTCAAAAGGAAACATGAATTACCTTAGTGAATCTTGTCTTTGGAAAATGGATTCAATATAGAATAGAGATATAGGCTTGACTATTTAAGATTCTGTCATTAGATATAACAATAATCCCAAGATGCCTTTTATTTTTAAAAACTTAATCAAAGATATTTTCCAACTCAAAAACTTAATTTGTTCAGCTAACGTATTCTGAAAAACTTTGTTGGTACTTACTAAACTCCTTGTGGATCGATATTTTACTACCCGATAATAACCGTGCACTTGCGGTGACGTATCAAGTTTTTCGCGCCGTTGTCGGGGAGTTTTTGTAATATTGATTGACTTTTTAGTAACAGCTAGACTGAACTTTTTCTTTTTCTTTTTCTCTTTAAATTTCAACTATTCGGATTTTGTTGTTCTTTCAATACGAGGAACCAGAAGTCTTGGTGAATTCATTCCCGAGATCAAAAGGTTCATCCACCAAAGAAGAATAAAATCACACTGTAACGCCATGGCTGCGAAACGTACTCATAAAGAGTATGCTACGCCATCTACAGATGAGCCCCATGCTGTCATCGTCTATCCAACTGTTGAAGCAATTAACTTTGAAATAAAACCTGCACTATTTAACTTGGTGCAGCATAATCAGTTTTCCGGATCACCCACCGAGGATCCAAATCTGCATCTTCCAAATTTCTAAGACTCAGTGGAACTTTAAAAAACAATGGAGTGACCCAGGAAGCTATAAGGTTGCATCTCTTTCCTTTTACACGAAGGGATCGAGCAAGCGCCTCGCTTCACTCCTTGCTTAATGCTTTTATAACAACATGGGATCAACTAAGGGCTTCTTTCCTTGCCCGATTCCCCCCCCCCCCTCGAGCAAAAGAGCTCAACTAAGGGATCAAATTACTAGATTCACTCAAAAAGATGAGGAATCTCTATACGATGCACGAGAGCGTTTCAAAGAAATGCTCAGACTTTGCCCCCACGATGGTTTGGAGAAATGGATGATAGTCCATACTTTTTATGACGATCTATTGTATGCAACCAAATTGATTGTTGTTGCAGCTGCAGGGGGAGCACTTATGAACAAGAACTACACGGAAGCTTACAACCTCATCGAAGACATGGCTCAAAACCACTATCAGTGGACTAGTGAAAGAGCCATCACTGCCGTTGCTCCATCTCCCTATAAAAAAGAGGCAGATATGTATGAAATCTCCGCCCTTGATCATTTAGCTGCTAAGGTGGACGCACTTTTTATTAAGTTTGATAAGTTAAACGTAAATGTTGTCACACCTTCTCCTTCTAGTTCTCCTTGTGAAATATGTGGTGTCTTGGGTCATGCTGGGTTTGAATGCCAACTAGGTGTGTTTGCTGAAAGTCCAGAGCAAATTAATTTTGCTCAATATAACCAAAGGAACAACCAAAACTTTGCTTTCAAAAATCCTTTTGGACAGCAAGTATCACCACCAGGCTTTGCAACACAATAATAAAGTCCCTCAAAAATTCAATTTGGAACTTTTGCTGGGAAATTTCATCTTATCACAAACTAAGCAAAACCAAGAACAAAAAAGTCAAACCGGATTTTTGAACTATTCTCTCATGAAACTGTCCACAAAAGTTGATTCGATTGCTACCCATAGTAAAATGCTAGAAACACAGATTTCTCAAATAGCCCAGCAAGTGGCTTCTTCCTCGAAAACTCCCGGAATATTTCCAGGCCAGCCATAAACCAATCCCAAAGCCCAAGTTAATGCTATTACCCTTAGGAATGGTAGGCAGTTAGAGGAACCTCAAAGAAAGACCAGTGAGGTTGAAAAAGAGAGTGAGAACACTAGAACTGAGGGAGTAATTTATAGGTTTTTAAGGGTTTCTTTTTATGCAAGTTTAATTGTTTTCCTTTATTTTCTTGAACTATTTTACTTCAAAGCATTTGTTTTTATTTCTTGGTGAAAATAATGAAGAGCAAGCACTTTGGAGCAAAATCATAAAGAGCCAAGCAAGAAAAATCAAGTTTCAAGGCAAATTTTAGATGGCACGGTCGTGCCACCTTTTACACTGGTCGTGTGCCCATCTTGAGCAGACCGTGCCAAGCCTGACAGATTGATCACGCACGGCCGTGCGTCCAAATGGCACGGTCGTGCGCCTTTCCAGTTCTTCATATTCTGCAGTTTCGAAAACTTGGCACTACCATGCGCCCATATGGCACGGCCGTGCGCGTTATGCACTTAGATTTTATGACTGAAAACTCTTGGAATTTGCCAATTATTGCTATGTAATTCGTGTTTAATGCTTTGTTCATGGCTTTAGGCTATAAATAGAGCTCTAATCAGGCTTGTTTCTCATCTTGGAATGAGTGTAAAGTTACTATAGTGAGAATGCAACTCCATCTTGTTCCAAGTTCTTTTTCTTATAAAATTTCTGCACTTTTATAATTCTTTGCAATTTACATTCTTGTTCTTTATTTTTCTGCACCTTTACTATTCCTGCTCTTTACTTTTCTGCACATTTACAATTCTTGTTCTTTACTTTCTTGCTTTTATAATTTATATAATTTATAATTTGTCAAGTGTCTACAATGAACTCTTGTGAGTAGACTAGTCTAGTCTTGGGATTGTTGGAAAAGTCTAATGACTAAATCCTAATCAAACCAAGCCTAGATTCTATTTTATTCAAAACTATTTTCCTATCTAATCTCATCGTTTTTAAACTCAATAGCAAGTGTTGAACGAAGTACCGAACGGAGAAGTTCAACAACTTCTATTTCATCATTTCAAATATCAAGTGAAGTATAGAACGAAGAAGCTTGATATTGGAACAATTGAGATTAGACAAGGCATCTCAAAGCTTGATGGGAACACCCTAAATGAGTAGCTTTGCAATGTCTTGAGGTCATAAGATTCATGCTTATTGGGTCTCATATAACAATCAACCAATAATCCCAAGATGCCATTTATTTTATAAAAACTTAATCAAAAATATTTTCCAACTCTAAAACTTAATTCGTTCAGCTAAAGTATTCTGAAAAACTTAGTTGCTACTTACTAAACTCCCTGTGGATCGATATTTTTACTACTCGATAATAACCGTGCACTGGTGGTGACGTATCACCTGTGATAAAAATAAAGACCCACGGTCTCGTGAACATAGGTCGATTGGTAGGGACATTGTACTGTATATATGGTCGGGGTTAGAACCCTAATTCACCACTAATTTATTGAAATTTTAATCACTAAACTACTTGACAAAAAAAGTAAATAATAAAGACCCACATTCGTTTGTTTTATACACCATTGTGTATATACTCACATTTTTTGTGTTTTTATATCACAGTGTATCACATACTCTTTTTTTACTCACATACTTTTCTTTTCTATTATCTATCATATTCCAATTTATAAAAGCACTAAATATGGTGTGAAGAATACTATATTCTTACCTCGGACTCAAAAAATTTCATAAAAAAAAAAGACTAAAAGAATCTTTTAATCATTCCACCAAAAAGAAAAAGAGAGACTTAAGGAATTAGAATCTTAAATATTGGATTATCTTTTGTTGAATGTTGCTATGGAGGTCAACTTTCAAGCCGTGTCATTGGGCCGCGTCCCATTAATAGTTCTATATTAAACAAAGCTGAGTGACTTTCGCAAAGGTACGAATCCAATGATAGCACATGTTCGTGGACAAAGCATTAGTAAGCCAATGAATATTAATATACCAACAAGATTTTTCATTTAGCACCAAAGAATGAATCTTACAAAAAGATAAAAGTACAATCTTAGATACTCTATGGCTAAATTACATAACTAGTCCTTTAACTATTCTTGAAGTTTTATATTGGTTCCATAATCAATGTTTATTACAACGATAATATGACTTAATAATAATAAAAGTTGTTACAAGGATAATATTTGAGATTTTAAATTAATTTAGGGATAATTTTGGCAATGCAATAAAATTTTAAAGAGATTCTCTCCCCTCGCCTCCGAAAAACTCCGATTTGGGGGGGGGGGGGGGCGAAAAGTGTGTTTTGAAGGGATTTTGCTCCCATTCTCTCCCCTCCCTTTATAAAAATTGAACCAAACATGTAAAATTAAAAATATTCCCTCTCCTCCCCTACCCTCCAAAACTCTCGAACCAAACGGACCCTAAGTTTTCCCCATTTTGTAACCTTCAAGCCCCCCCTTCATTTTAACTTGGTCAAAGCCTATGTGGTTCCTCGCTTAAGTGAGGTGGGCACTACGCAGGTAATTTTTTAATTAAAAATAAAAAAAAGCTAAATAATCATTTACATAATTAAAGAAATGAAAAGAAAAAAAGAAAAAAAGGAATTAAATAAAATAAAAACAAATCTTGGCCATTTGCTCAGAGATGCGAGTCCTTGTTTGTTACTACCACCAAATCTAAAAACCAATTGCTCCTCTTTGTTGTGGGTTATTCATTTGTTGCATATGAATGTGAGAAAAACACAAGAAGGGGGGTTGAATTGTGTTATCTTTTCCTTCTTTTTAACAAAGATCAAAGTTCAGCTTCTGATAGAGTTCAGAATCTGAAGCAATGTTCAGAGTCAAATGTAGCGGATATAAAAGTAATAGAGAGAGAAAAGAAAGACACAAAACAATTATCCTGGTTCCTTTCACAATCCGGAAGTAGTCCAGTCCCCTTGTCACTTACAAGAGATTTTCACTATAATCACACAAATTACAATTGCTCAAGCACACAAGCCTTTATAGACTGAACTGCGTTGTATTTTGTGAACATCAGTGATAGTATATCAAGTGTTCAACCCAAACATTTTACTTTGTGAAATTTCTGGCGCAGTAGGTCCTGATGTTGAATCTGATGTTCCAACACAGGAACAACAAGTAAAACAGAGTAGAACAGAGTACAACACGTAAAACAGAGTACAGTAGTTCAGAAGTAAAATAACAGACAGAAAGTAACAGACTGAAAGTAAAAAGGCACAGGTTATTTGTTAACCCAGTTTGGTGACAAACACACCTACGTCTGGAGGCTACCAAGCCAGGAAGGAAATCCATTAGCATAGTCCTAGTTCTAAGTTCTCAGCAAACTCCCAGTTTTACAACTTATCACCTAGCTACTACCCGTATTGATTTCAACCTAGGAACTCTTAGACCTGAGATCCCATCTCACTTCCCTCAGTCAATCACTACCCCAGTGATATCAGACTCTAAAACAATCAAAGATGGAGACACACTCCAAAACACTCAATAGTCACTCTTGCTTAAAAGCTTCAAGTGATCTATAGTTACAACTCAATAAAACAAATCAACTCTAAACAATTGAGTGGTGTACAGAAACAGAGCACAAAGCTCACAATGAACAGACTCATAACCTAAGTATAACTCTCTCTATAATGGCTTCTGTTTTGATTGAGTTTCTTCAATAGCAGCGTCCTCTATTTATAGTCTTCAACAGCAACATATAATTGAACCAAATATTCTTCAAAGATATATTTCCGAATTCTTTAGAAACATATAGAAGCAAATAATCTTCAGAAATATATTTTCCAAAGATCTCTTTGAAAATATATTCACAAATAAAACAATATCCAATCTTCAATATATCTTGCGAAAATAACTTCTTTCTAGAACACACGCAGCTTGGTAGAATTCTTTAATTAAATCTTCAACATATCAGTTGAGAAAAATAAACAACTCCAAGTGCGAAAACAAGACTGTTTCTGAAAGATGCTTCTGAAGTTCAGCTTCTGAAGGTTCAGCGTCTGAAGTACTGTTCAGCGTCTGAAGTTCAGCTTCTGAAGGTTCAGCGTCTGAAGTACTGTTCAGCTTCTGAAGACCCAACTTCTGAAGTACTGTTCAGCTTCTGAAGACCCAGCTTCTGAAGTATTGTTCATATTCTGAGGATCAGCTTCTGAAGACGCACATCTTGCTTGTATATTTGATTTTAGCAAACATGAAGCCAACAACCAAATATCCAACAATCTCCCCTTTGGCAAATTTTTGGCTAAAATCAATCTGAGATCAAAAGCAAGTGTTCTTCACACAACATAGGAACTCAACCATGAAGAACTTAAAACATAGCAACCAAAAAACAACAGAGTCAGTAGCGGATAATACACTACGTTTCACACATACAGCAGCAGCTTCTGAGGACACACACTACTCCCCCTGAAACATATCATTCAGCAGCAGCTTTTGAAACACACACTCCCCCTGAAACACACAGCTCCTGAAACAGATCAGCTTCCAATTCTGAACTTAATCAAGAAACACTTCCAGATCAGGAAACACATATACTCCCCCTGAACCAGAGACTCCCCCTGTATTCTGAACACTTCTCCCCCTTTTTAGCCAAACAATTTTGACAAAACAACCATGTAATCACCAAGAATAGAAAAACAGAGAAACAACAGAGGTTACAAAAGGGAACTGTTGGTTATTTAAGGGTTGGCTACATTGTTTGGTAAAATCAAAGTGCTCAAGCAATGCGTCTCCAGATGATAAAGAAGTCTTCAGAAGCATGAAATTGGATTTAAGGAGGTTCAGAAGCTGAAATGGCCTTCAGACGCAGTTTTGGGTCTTCAGACGCAGGATGGGTCTTCAGACGCAGATGGACCTTCAGACGCAGAATGGGTCTTCAGACGCACTGTTCAGACGTTGACCAACGTTGACCTTCAGAAGCTGTTTTCAGAAGCTGGATTTTTGCTTTCTTTATGATTAATTCTGTGCGTATCTTTGGAAGATTTATTGAAGATTTAGTCAGGCATTTGTTTTCTAGAAGGCTGATTAATTTTTTGAAGATCTTGGGGAAAGATTGGCTTCGTATTTTTGATTGAATATATTTGCTGAAAGGATCTTTGCTTTATATGATTCAGAAATATATGTTTCCTTTTTGAGCCTTTGCAGAATTTTAGAATTGTATTTTGAAGAAGATATGGTTCAGTTTTATGAGGCCTGCTGAAGACTATATAAAGAGACGTGTTGCTGCTATTGAAGACTACGAGTAAAAAATCAGAAATCAGAGTTTAGAGTCTTAGTTTGTTAAGCTTTTGCTTTATTTGTACACCACTCATATGTTCTGAGTTGGTTTAGATTGTTTGAGTTGTAAATCATTCTAAGCTTTTAAGTACGAATGATATCTTTGTTATTTTGAAGTGTTTCTTCAAAAACTGGGTTGTATTCAGTAGTCTATTAGTAACTGGGTTGTTACTTGATTAGGAAGTAAGAGGGGGTTCTTATACTCAGGTGTTGCTGGGTAGAAATCAAGACTAGTGGAGATTAATTCAGAAGACTAGGAACATGGGGTCTGTGTCTGAGTCTTAGGATTAATTCCTCATAGTGGATTTCCTTCCTGGATTGGTATCCTCCAGATGTAGGTGGTGTTTACACCGAACTGGGTTAACAAATTATGTGTGTTCTTTACTTTTTGCACTTTTAATTGTTGCTTCTGAACTTGTTTGATTGTGCTCTGTTTTGCAAACATCGTGCTCTGTTTTTAAGTTCTGATCATTATCTGCCAGATTTTCAATTGGCATCAGAGCAGGCACCCTGCTTGTTATTGGGTGAGCTCCAGGGAAGACTTTTTTGGCAAGAATGGACAAGGAGGGAGGATATGTCAACAGACCACTTCTGCTGGATGGCACAAACTATGAATATTGAAAGTCTAGAATGTGTGCTTTTCTGAAATCCATAGACAGCAGAACCTAGAAAGCAGTGTTAAAAGGTTGGGATCATCCAGTTGTGTTAGACAAAGATGGGAATAAGACTGAGGTGCTGAAACCAGAAGAAGAGTGGACAAAGGCTGAAGATGATCTGGCTCTTGGAAACTCCAAAGCTTTGAATGCACTATTCAATGGAGTGGACAAGAACATGTTCAGATTGATCAAGCAGTGTACCATTGCCAAGGATGCCTGGGAGATACTCAAGACCACACATGAAGGAACTTCAAAGGTTAAGATGTCCAGACTCCAATTACTGACCACTAAATTTGAAAACCTGAAGATGATGGAGGGTGAAAACATTCAAGATTTCTATATGAATGTCCTGGATATGGCAAATTCTTTTGAGTCTCTTGGAGAGAAGATGTCAGATGAGAAGATTGTTAGAAAAATACTCAGGTCACTTCCTAAAATATTTGACATGAAAGTGACAGATATTGAGGAAGCTCATGACATCTCTACTATGAAGGTTGAGGAGCTTATTGGATCCTTGCTGAATTTTGAAACAGCTTTCTGTAAACAGACTGAGAAGAAAGGGAAAGGAGTAGCTTTTGCTGTCAATTCTGAAGCTGATGATCAACAAGAGTTTGATGAGGATGATGATGGCTTATCAGAAGCACTTGTGTTGGTGGGGAGACAGTTCAACAAAATTCTGAAACATGTTGACAGGAAATCCAAATCCAAAGGTCAGAACTTCAGACTCAACAACAATAAGCAACAAAGTGATGAGAAGAGTAATCAAGCAAAGGGTGTGCAGTGCTTTGAGTGTGAAGGCTATGGACATATCAAGTCAGAATGTCCTACTTATCTTAAGAAGCAGAAGAAGAGCTTAGCTGTTACTTGGTCTGATGAAGATGACTCAGAAGGAGAGGTAGAGAGTAAGTCAGCTAAGCATGTTGCTGCTTTTATGGTTTCAGAAGTTCTATCAGAGTCTGAAGCATCATCAGAAACTGAAACTTCATCAGAGTCTGAAGCCAGTGATGAAGAATTGGTTTTTGAGGAACCAGCTGTCTTATGAAGAATTATATCTCAGAAATCAAGAACTGTGCAAGTTATTAGAGAATCAGAAGGAGACTGTCTGTCAACTTCAGTCTGAAAGGTGTGATCATTTAGGACAGATTTCTGATCTTAAAGATGAGGTGAGCCAACTAAATTCTCATCTTGAGAACATGAAGAAGCAAGTCAGGATGATGAACTCTGCTACTGATGTGTTGGATGAGATTTTGGATAATCAGAAACAAGGGAAACAAATTGGCTTAGGATTTGTGGATGAGAGTCTGAACCTCAAACAAAAGAATCCTACTAAAAGGTTTGTTCCTGCTACTAAAACTTATGATCCTATGGACGGAACATCTAAGATGAAACCTCAGAAGCAACCTCAGAAGTTCAAGGGAAAGAGGAGAAATCATACATGGGTTTGTCATCATTGTGGAAAGAAGGGGCATATTAAACCATTCTGTTTCAAACTGTATGGTTATCCTGAGCATTTTCAGTATAGAAAAGTGGAACCTGCTGCATCCAGAATCAGTGTCAAGAAGGTATGGAAACCCAAAGGTAATAATGTTGGACTAATGGCTCACACCTCTATGAAAGCTTCATCTAGGAAAAATTGGTACTTTGACAGTGGCTGCTCTAGACACATGACTGGAGTTAGTAAATTTCTTAAAAATATAAGACCTCACACCAGTGGTTATGTAACTTTTGGAGGTGGAGCAAAAGGTGAGATTCTGGGTATTGGAGATTTGGTCAGTGATGGATTACCAAGACTTGATAATGTGCTACTAGTGAAAGGGTTGACTTCAAATCTGATCAGCATAAGTCAGCTGTGTGATCAAGACTTGAAAGTGAATTTCAACAAGCAAGAATGTCTTGTAACTGGTAAAGAAGGAGAAGTACTGATGAGAGGCTGCATATCAAAGGATAATTGTTATGTGTGGGTTCCTGAAGAAGAAAACAGACTCTGTCATCAGAAGCCTGAGCACTTAAACATGAAGGGTTTGAAGAAAGTCAAGTTTGTGGAACCCAAAGTTAAGGTCAATGAAGACAAAGTTTACAAGAAGCTGAAGCATCTTGAACTTCAAATGAATCACTGGATGTCTATGCTAAATGAAAGCCTAGATGTGAAGAAGAATGTTTTTGTATGTAGTTTTTCAAAAGTTTGTCTGCAAGAAGAATTATAGCAATTACAGTTTGCAAAAGGTAAGCAGGCTGGAAGTGAGGATGTTGCAGATACTGAGTCTGATACTGGGACTGAATTTGAAGAATTTTGTGTAGTTTTTGTTCCCTATGAGAAGACTATGCTTTGTCAAGATTTGTTGGCTAAAAAGGGGGAGAAAAACTTGTGGTTAGTTTCAGAATGTGCCTGTTCAGAATGTGTTAAGTTTCAGAAGTTTCAGAATTCAGAGGTTATCTTTCATAAATTAATTGAGTTATTCAGAATTCAGAAGCAATTCAATAAGAGCTGTGTAGATATGTTTGAGGGGGAGTTTTTGTCTCAGGGGGAGTGCATGTGCATTAGTGTTATGTTCCTGAGTTGTGGTGTGTATCAGTTTTAGAAGCATTTTCTCATAGTGTACTGCAGTTCAAAATTAAGGGGGAGAGTTGTTTGTGATGAGCTGAGTTGCAGGGGGAGTTTTCTGGGAGCTGTGAAGCTGGTGTGTTTGTGTGTTTGTGAAGCTTCAGGGGGAGTGTTCATGTGAAGATCAGAAACTGTGAAGTTTGTTTGTGTACTTCAAGAATATCAGAAGTTGTTATGTGAGCTTCAGGATATGTCTGTTTGATTGTGAGCTGATCTGAAGCTTGTTTGTTTGGTTTAACATGGTTTAACATAGCTTGTATCCGCTGCTATCTCTGCTGCTATGTTTAAGTATGTGGAGTTCATCAAAGTTGTTTATTTGTGTTGAGTGAAGGACTTGATTTTGTGAAGCATTTGATTTTAGCCAAAAAATTTGCGAAAGGGGGAGATTGTTGGTTATTTAAGTGTTGGCTACATTGTTTGGTAAAATCAAAGTGCTCAAGCAATGCGTCTCCAGATGATAAAGAAGTCTTCAGAAGCAAGAAATTGGATTTGAGGAGGTTCAGAAGCTGAAATGGCCTTCAGACGCAGTTTTGGGTCTTCAGACGCAACATGGGTCTTCAAACGCAGGATGGACCTTCAGACGCAGAATGGGTCTTCAGACGCACTGTTCAGACGTTGACCAGCGTTGACCTTCAGAAGCTGTTTTCAGAAGCTGAATTTTTGCTTTCTTTATGATTAATTCTGTGCGTATCTTTGGAAGATTTATTGAAGAATTAGTCAGGCATTTATTTTCTAGAAGGTTGATTAATTTGTTGAAGATCTTGGGGAAAGATTGGCTTCGTATTTATGATTGAATATATTTGCTGAAAGGATCTTTGCTTTATATGATTCAGAAATATATGTTTCCTTTTTAAGCCTTTGCAGAATTTTAGAATTGTATTTTGAAGTTGATATGGTTCAGTTTTATGAGGCCTTGTCATACCCCTTTTTTTGACTCATATTTTTCTTTATTTTGTATTATATTATTTCATCATTTTATTACTTTTTATTATTTCATTTTTTTGGTATTGGACTTTATTTACATTTTATTTACATAAGCATTACCACCTTTATTAACATTATCATTATCCTCATTAATACCTTTACTTTTGTATTTTTATCCTTTTATCAATATTTTATTATTATTATTATCATTATTTTTTTATTATTAATTACTAATATTATTAACTTTTTCATTTTTATTATTATCTTTATTATTATTGCCATTATTACTATTTGCATTATCACTTTCATTATTACACTTGCCATTATCCTTATTTATATTCATTTTTTATTATTATTCTTATTTTGTTTTATTTTAAGAAAAATACAAAAATTCAAAAAAAAAGGGGAGTTCGCAGTGCGAAGTAACCTTCGCACTGCGACCTCTGCGATTTTTTTGCATAATTTTATTTCTTGATTTATCTGTTTTGTTTTCATTTACAGTTGTTATTATTAGTATTATTATCTTTGTTATTGCTATTTGTGGCTGATTTAATGCAGCAAAGCAAGAGTTAATGTGTGACATTAAAGGTAAAGGTAAGAAGGATTTTCATCCAACCTAACATGTGCTCAATCAAATTGGCTGCCCTTGGTCAGCTCTTGTCCCTCCCAAATGACCTATCCTCCAACCTGAGCTTGCCAGCTAGCTACTTGATCCTTTTCCTTCCCTTTTTCTCCACCAAAACTAGTCAAACTTAAGTGGTTTTTGCTTGCAAAAAGCTGTTTGTGCTGCCCTGTTTTGAGCTGGATTTCTCCTCCCACACACCAGCCCACATGCTCATTTTGCTTCCCCCAATCTCCCTGTACATGGCAGTACACGTTTTCATTGCTTGGCCTTCCAAGATTGCAAGGATTGATCCCAAGAATCACACAATTTCAAGCTGCCCTGTTTTTCAGTTTTTTCCATCATTACCTTCTAGAATCAGCTGGATTTTGTGGCTGAAATCAGTCAAGGTCTTGACCCTTGGCACAAGGCAAGTAACTTCTATCCTTTAGCATTTAATGCAAAGCCATTTAGCCTGGAGTTAGCCCACAAACCAGCTAGGATCTAGAGATTTGCCATCATTGCATTGGATTGCATTTTTTGCCTATAAAAGGAATGGCAAGGCACAAGGAAAAATACCAATTGAACCACTGAAACATTACACACTGAAACAGCATTAATACAACCACAACACACATGAAATTCACACCGAAAATCCCTCACATTGCAGCATTGAAAGTGAACCAAAAGCAAGTTAGAGTTCATTGTCCACAACCTCTAACCCATCAAGCAAACCACTTCCAACCTCTTGCACAAGCATTGCCAGGAGTTCTGTAAGTCTCCTATAATCTTTATCTTTCATTTTGTTTGCTGTTTGCATTTCTTGCTTTGTTCAATTTCATTTTGCACACAAAAACCCCTTTTGAAACTCAAAAGGGATCTCAAAGGGGCCAAGCCTTAAAACTGAGTTTTTACACTCCTTTTTCCCAATTTTTGCAAAGCTTTTTAACCCCCTTTAGGTTCTGAAGCTTGCTTAGAAGCAGTTTCTGAACTTCTGTTCAGAAACAGCTTCTGAGTTCAAAATTTCGTATACTTCGCAGAGCAAAGTATTGTTCGCACTGCGAACACATCAGAACCTGACTTCGCAGAGCCAAGTTCTGGTTGCTCTGCGAAGTATGTGAAATTCAGAACATGAATCAGGCATCCAAATGCCAAATTTTTAGGGTTCCAGCCCTTGATTCAGAACCTAAAGAGGGTTAAAATCATTTTTGTTCAAACCACATCAAGAATCATGCACAACTTTGGAAATTTTACAAGTTCGTGCGATAAACTTTGAGTAACTTGTGAAACAAGTTATGTTCTTCAATTTTCAAAACCAAACTTGAGCAATAAGCTAAGTTCGTTTATTTTCAAAACCAAACTTGAACAATAATATTGTTCATGATTTTCAATCCAAACACGAACTTAAGCCGAGCTTGCTCACTCTTTTTAACCAAGCTCGAATTGAGCCGAACTTGTGAACTTTCCAAATTTTGTGTATGTTTTATGATTTTGTTCATCGTTCAAACTTGAACTACGCTTGTTCTTGAGTTTCAATAGCTTAAGCAACAAGTAATGTTCATGATTTTAATAAACTCGAACAACAAATTTGTTCGTGTTTTCTTTTCATTTTTTACAACTTCCTTTTGAAACAAGTGCTTTGGTTCGCTTCGAGATTTCTCCAAGTTTCAACAAAACCAAACTTGAATGAAATGGGAATGGCTTGACGTATGTCTCCCCAAACCTCGGTTGCACGAATGCGTGACGTATGTCTCGTCGCTCGGGCAATCGTCATTCCACCTTTGACGCGTATAGCACGCTCAACCTTCCCTTGGTCCCCTCGTGGCCATTTTTAACCTTTTCTTGGCCCACGTGGTCAATCCGAACCTTTCGCGCCTTTGCGCGTTTACCTTTAAACTTTTTACGCCTCCGTGCGTTTGTCTTTTATCTTTAAACTTTTTACGCCTCCGTGCGTTTGTCTTTTATCTTCAAACTTTTTACGCCTCTGTGCGTCTGTCTTTATATTTTAAAACATTTACGCCTTGCGCGAGTTTATCGCCTCCGCGCGTTTGTCCTTATCATTTAAACATTTTTACGCCTCTGTGCGTCGTCAAATCTTTTTTTAATTAAAACGAACCAACATATAAACTTTTTCTACCAAAGAACTACGTACGCTTTGAATTCTCCAACTACCGGGAGATACGTAGGAGCAAGATCGACATCTTGTCAAGCACATTAATAAAAAACTTTATTTTTTTCCTTCGTTTGTTTTTATCTCTTTTTCCCTTTATATCGTATTTTCCTTTTCCCTTTTTATATGTTTAAACACGCAAGTAAAACTTCGAAACATTTTAAGCCTAAGCCGACTAAGAGGTTCCCGTTGAGTACAACGGATGTAAGGGGTGCTAATACCTTCCCCTCGCATAATCGACTTTCGAACCTAAAATCTTTTTCAAAGGGTAATTTCGAACTTTTTTCCTTTTCTCCCCGAAAAATTAAAAGTTCAGTCGTGATTTAAAATTAGTGATTCAACGCTTCCCAATAGCTTGATATTCGAAATTCGACGCGACAGGCCTGCTGAAGACTATATAAAGAGACGTGCTGCTGCTATTGAAGACTACGAGTAAAAAATCAGAAATCAGAGTTTAGAGTCTTAGTTTGTTAAGCTTTTGCTTTATTTGTACACCACTCATATGTTCTGAGTTGGTTTAGATTGTTTTTGTTGTAAATCATTCTAAGCTTTTAAGTACGAATGATGTCTTTATTATTTTGAAGTGTTTCTTCATAAACTGGGTTGTATTCAGTAGTCTGTTAGTAAATGGGTTGTTACTTGATTAGGAAGTAAGAGGGGGTTCTTATACTCAGGTGTTGCTGGGTAGAAATCAAGACTAGTGGAGATTAAGTCAGAAGACTAGGAACAGGGGGTCTGTGTCTGAGTCTTAGGATTAATTCCTCATAGTGGATTTCCTTCCTGGATTGGTATCCTCCAGATGTAGGTGGTGTTTACACTGAACTGAGTTAAAAAATTCTGTGTGTTCTTTACTTTCTGCACTTTTAATTGCTACTTATGAACTTGTTTGATTGTGCTCTGTTTTGCAAACATCGTGCTCTGTTTTTAAGTTCTGATCATTATCTGCCAGAATTTCAGGAACACGCCCAGAAAATTATTCAGAGGTTATAAACATCCATCACAGCACCACACACAGAACCCACAACAGAACCATCATCAAAACCCTCATCAGGATCAGAATCACACAAAGTCTTCACAGAAGAACAAACACAAGAGAATACAACTGCAGAGTATAGAACAAAATTGCATACCAGAAGCACAAAATGAAATCCAGATCAAAGTCCAAAAAATTAACAATCTTCAGACTCAGCATCAGAAGTTGTTTCATCATCAGACACAACATCAGATGCTGCTTAGTCAATGTGTGCTTCAGGCACATTCAGAGGAATCTTCTTCCCAACAATCCTCTTTTGAACATAGGGCATGATGTCTTGAACATCTTGCTCAACATCATCCTTAGACTCACTAGGATCCACTTTCTTTCCTTTTAGTGCCTTCTTCTTTGGGACAGGGACCACCACCTTGCTCCAGCCTTTAGATGATCCAACAACAGCACTCTTCTTAGCAACATGAGTAGGCCTGCTGGCAGCAACAACAGCCTTTCCTTTCTTATTCTTCAGCCTCTTGTCAACACTTTCACATTTTGGTCTCCATTCCTTCTTGACATTGATTACAATAGGTTCAAATTTTCTTTGCTGAAGGTGCTTGGGGTATCCATGCAGTTTGAAACAGAAATGCTTTATGTGCCCCTTTTTACCACAGTGATGACATATCCAAGGATGAGATGCCCTCTTGTTCTTAGATCCCTGAGGTTGGTTCTGGTGTTCCAACTTAGTTTTTCTCATCATTGGATCACATGTTTTAACAGCTGAAATGAACCTTTTAGCTGGATTTTGTTGTTTGTTGTTCAAGGTCCTATCATCAAATCCTATACCATTTGGTTTCCCTTAGGTCTTACTCTCCAATATCTCTTCAAGCATATCAGTACCAGTGTTCATCATTCTGACTTGCTTCTTCATGTGTTCAAGTTGAGAGTTCAGCTGAGTTACCTCATCTTTGAGATCAGAAATTTGTGCTAGACGGTCACTTCTTTCAATATGCAATTGACTGATAGTTTCCTTCTGATTTACTAATAACTTGCAAACTTCTTCAAATTTAACATGCAACTTTTTGCAAGAATCAGCAAGTTCTTCATTAAACAGTTCTTCATCACTGGATTCAGTATCAGATGATGTTTCAGAACCTGATGGTATTTCCGAAACTAATGGTGCTTCTGAATCCTTAACTTTATCATCAGACATGCATCTACCAGTTAAAGCAACAACATGTTTGGCAGACTCATATTCCACTTCTCTTCTGAGTCATCTTCATCAGACCAAGAAACTGTCAGACTCTTCTTCTATTTCTTGAGATACGTTGCACATTTTGTCCTGATGTGGCCATATCCTTCACACTCATGACACTGAACTCCTTTGGATTGATTGTCTTTCTCATGAGTTCTTGTCTTCTTCAAGTCATTTGGTTTATATATCATGTTAGCCTGCTTTAGAGTTTCCAAGAGCTAATTCATCTTCTACCTTGGACCACTCTTCTTCTAGTTTCAGATCAGCTGTTTTCTTTCCATCTTTGTCAAGCACAACATGATGTTCCCAACCCTTCAGAACTGCTTTCCAGGTCTTACTATCAATAGACTTAAGGAAAGCACTCATGCGTGATTTCCAATAGTCATAGTTGGAACCATCCAACAGTGGTGGTCTGTTTACAAATCCTCCTTCTTTGTCCATTCTGCCAGAAAATAACTTCCCTGGAGCTCACCCTAAAACAGGCAGGGTGCCTGCTCTGATTCCAATTGAAATTTCTGGCGCAGTAGGTCCTGATGTTGAATCTGATGTTCCAACACAGGAACAACAAGTAAAACAGAGTAGAACAGAGTACAACACACAAAACAGAGTACAGTAGTTCAGAAGAAAAATAACAGACAGAAAGTAACAAACTGAAAGTAAAAAGGCACGGGTTATTTGTTAACCCAGTTCGGTGACAAACACACCTACGTCTGGAGGCTACCAACCCAGGAAGGAAATCCACTAGCGTAGTCCTAGTTCTAAGTTCTCAGCAAACTCCTAGTTTTACAACTTATCACCTAGCTACTACCTATATTGATTTCAACCTAGGAACTCCTAGACCTAAGTGTTGGAACAAAATGTATGAACAACTCTCTTTTGAGTTTTGATGATAACAAAGTGTTAAAAAGAAAATTGGATATGCTAATACTTGATTCTAGTGTGCAGAACCATATACTTAAAGATTGGTATCTAACAAAAGTTTTGAAAGAACAAGTTAAGAGCAAGAAGGAAAATATAGAAGCTTGTGTTGCAAGCAGCTTCTGAAGGCAGCTTCTAAAGGCTGCGTCTGAAGAGTGCGTCTGATGAACAATGTGTCTGAAGACAGCGTCTGATGAACAATGCTTCTGAAGGTGCGTCTGAAGACCAGCTTCTGAAGGCAGCTTTTGATGAACAATGCGTCTGAAGGCCAGGTTCTGAAGAAGTGCTTCTGATGAACAGTGTCTGTTGAAAACCAGCTTCTGAGTCTGAGTTTTAAGGAAAAGCAGAAGTCAACATATTTCACTGTCACTAGTAGAGTACTGTACGATCAGAACAGCTCTCTGCAACCTTTGTCTCCTTGGATGAAACACGCAGCCAGTTTTTAAGGAAACAATTCAAATTGTGTTGCTCTGTTTTCTGGTTTGCGCACACAATGTCAGGAACAAATTTAATGCTGGCTGAAGCTTCTTTTGCAACGGCTATTTTGTTAAATTTGTCTCTTCTCAACAGCTCTTAATTCCTCTATAAAGGATTGAAGTTTTGAAGAAAAAGATTAAGACTCATAAGACTGAAAACCTAGTGCTCTGTTTTCTGAAACGCAAAACTGCCAAAACTGAAAGTCATCAAAATAACTTAGAAATTCTTACAAACCTTTTTATCTTAGAATTTCTTAAGTATAGAGTCTGATTCTGTGTTGTATTTTGTGAACACCACTGACTGTATATCAAGTGTTCAACTCAAACTTATTCTTTTGTAAATATGTTTGAAGCAAAGTCTCTTACTTAGTGTTTGAGCAAATCAGAAGTCTCTTACTTTGTGTTTGAGCATAGGAAGTCTCTTACTTAGTGTTTGAGCAACTGGAAGTCTCTTACTTTGTGTTTGAGCATATGAAGTCTCTTTCTTTGTGCTTGAGCAAATTGCAATCTTTGTGATTATAGTGAAAATCTCTTGTAATTGACAAGGAGACTGGACTACTTCCGGATTGTGGAAGGAACCAGCATAAACTCTTGTGCCTCTCTCTCTCTCTCTCTCATTTACTTCTTACCCGCTGCTAAAACAACTCTGAAAATAGTTTCAGAATCTGATTTATATCTGATTCTGAACTAACCTAAGTTTTTGAGAAAGAAAAGAAAAAGCCAACACAATTCAATCCCCCCTTCTTGTGTTTTTCTCACCTTCAATTGGTATCCGAGCTCCGGTTCTGATATTCAATCACCTAACAGTGAGTCAGTATAAGATCCTGAGAAAAACATGTCTTCTAGTGGTTCCCTTCCACCTACCCCTGGAGATCACTCTGCTGTATCACATGACTATGGTACAGGTGAAAAGCAATCTTGTTCACACCATAAACCTCCTATGTTTACTGGTGATACAGAGAAATTTTCATGGTGGAAAAGTAAAATGTATAGTCATATCATTGGCATAGATGATAGTCTATGGGACATCATTGAAGATGGTATAACTATACCAGTTGATGAAGAAGGAGTGGCTATTAATAGAAGAGGCCTTACTGATACTGAAAGAAAGATCTATAGAAAGCATCATAATGTTAGAGGTATCATTGTGGATTCTCTACCTCACACTGAGTATCAAAAGCTAAGTGATAAATCAACAGCTAAAGCCATCTTCACCTCTCTCTGCTCTAACTATGAAGGAAACAAGAAGGTTAGAGAAGCAAAAGCAAATATTCTGGTTCAGCAGTATGAGCTATTCAGAATGAAGGAGGATGAAAATATTGAGACTATGTTCTCAAGATTTCAGACTCTGGTTTCTGGAGTTCAGATTCTGAAGAAAAGCTATACTACTGTTGATCATGTGAACAAGATCCTCAGAAGTCTGCCATCTAAATGGAGACCTAAAGTGACTGCTATTGAGGAAGCTAAAGATCTAAATACTCTATGTATTGAAGATCTTATAAGCTCTCTCAAAGTGCATGAACTGGGACTTAATGAAGATGAATCTGTTAGAAAGTCTAAGTCTATAGCACTGAAATCAAAAGGAAAGTCATCTAAAGCTCTAAAAGCTATAGAATCTGATGAAGAATTTCCTGAGAGAAATTCTGAAGAAGATTCAGATGCTGAGGAGCTTGCAATGCTTTCTAAAAGATTTCAGTACTTAATGAAAAGACAAAAGAAATTTTCTAACAGAAGCAGCAACTTCAAAGGATCTGGTTCCAAGAGAGAAGATCAAAGGGGTTGCTACAACTGCAAGAAGATTGGTCATTTCATTGCTGATTGTCCTGAACTACAGAAGGACAAGTCAAAGGAGAAATCTAAGAAGACCAGCTCTAAATCAAACAGCTTCAGAAACTGTCATACCCCATTTTTTGACTTATATTTTATGTGTTTTATTTGTTATTTTCTCATTATTTATTTTTTACCTTTTATTATTTTATTATTGCTATAATATTTTATTCGCATCTTATCATTATCATTATTAGGCATTGCTATTATCATCGTCATTATCCTTAATATTTTTCTTTAATAATATCATTATTGTTTTACTACTATTAGGGTTTTTATTTTTATTAATATATTATTAAGTTATTATCATTTTTTATTATTATTATTATTGTTATTATCTTTTATCATCATTTTCATTATTATTATCATCTACTATTTTCCTTATTATCCTTATTAATTGCATTTTGCATTTATCATTATCATTATATATTATTATTTATTATTTCTCCATTTTCACCTTTTTTATTTTAATACAAAAATAAAAAAAAAGTGGAGTTCGCAGTGCGAAATCACGTTCGCACTGCGACCTCTGCGAATTTTCTGCAAATTTTTATACTTTGATTTATCCTTTTTGTTTTCAACTACAATAGTTATTAGTAGCATTATTACTTTTATTATTGCTGTTTTGTGACTGATTTGGTGCAGCAAGGCAATATTTAATGTGTGACATTAAAGGTAAAAGGAAAGAAGGATTTTCTTCCAACCTCTCATGTGATCAAACAAATTGGCTATCCTTGGTCAGCTTTTGTCCCTCCAAATTGACCCCTCACCCAACCTAAACTTGCCAGCCAGCTGCTTGATCCCTTTCCTTCCCTTTTTCCCTGCCAAAACCAGTCAATCACAAGTGGTTTTTGTTGCAAAAAAGCTGTTTGATGTGCCCTGTTTTGAGCTGGATTTCTCCTCCCACACATAAGCCCACATGCTCATTTTGATTCCCCCAATCTCTCTGTACATGGCAGTACATGTTTTGATTGTTTGACCTTCCAAGATTGCAAGGATTGATCCCAAGAATCATCCCTTTTGCAGCTGCCCTGTTTTACAGTTTTTACCATCATTACCTTCTAGAATCAATGGCATTTGTGGCTGAGATCAGTCAAGACCTTGCCCCTTGGCACAAGGCAAAGCAAGTTCTATCCATTAGCATTAAATGCAAAGTGTGCTAGCCTGAATTTAGCCCAAATCAGCTAGTGTTTTAGGATTTTGTTCATCATTGTTCATCATTACAAGGATTTGCATTTATGCCTATAAAAGGAATGGCAAGGCATAAGGATCACACACATTGAAACCAGTTAAAAACAGACCAATTCAGAGAGCCAACACACACGAAATTCACATCAAAAATCCCTTGCATTGCAGCACAAAATCAGTCCATCACAAACACTTAGCACTTTGTTCATAACCTTTCACAAAGCAAGCAAGCCACTTCCAATCTTGTTCAAGCATTGCTAGGAGTTCTGTAAGTCTCCTATAATCTTTCTTTTCTATTGTATTTGCTGTTTGTGTATCTTGCTTTGTCCAATTTTGCTTTGTGAACCAAAACCTCTTTTGAACCTCAAAAAGGACCTCAAAGGGGCCAAGCTTTAAAACTGTGATTTTCCACCCCTTTTTCTTCCATTTTGTCAAGTTTTTTAACCTCCTTTAGGTTCTGAATCTCGCTTAGAAGCAGTTTCTGAACTTCTGTTCAGAAACAGCTTCTGAGTTTGAAAATTCGCATACTTCGCAGAGCAAAGTATTGCTCGCACTGCGAACACACCAGAACCTGACTTCGCAGAGCCAAGTTCTGGTTGCTCTGCGAAGTATATGAAATTCAGAATATGAATCAGGCATTCAAATGTCAAATTTTTGGGATCCTAGCCCTTGATTCAGAACCTAAAGAGGGTTAAAACCATTTTGGTCCAAATCCAATTCATAATCATGCACAACTTTGAAGATTTCACAAGTTCGTGCGACAAATTTTGAGTAACTTGTGAAACAAGTTATGTTCTTAATATTTTCAAAATCAAGTTTGAGCAACAAGCTAAGTTCGTCTATTTCAAAACAAACTTGAACAACCTTGTTGTTCATGATTTTCAATCCAAACGCGAACTTAAGCCGAGTTTGCTCACTCTTTTAAAACCAAGCTCGAATCGAGCCGAACTTGTGAACTTTCCAATTTTGTGCATGTCTTATGATTTGTGTTTACCATTCAAACTTGAACTAAGCTCGTTCTTGAGTTTCAATAACTTAAGCAACAAGTAACGTTCATGATTTTTAATAAGATCGAACAACAAATTTGTTCGTGTTTTCTTTTCTTTTCTTTAAGTTTCCTTTTAAAGCTTTGGTTCCCTTTGAGATTCCTCCGAGTGACAAAACCAAACTTGAATGAAACGGGAATGGCTTGACGTATGTCTCCCCAAACCTCGGTTGCACGAATGCGTGACGTATGTCTCATCGCTCGGGCAACCGTCATTCCACCCTTGACGCGTCTAGCACGCTCAACCTCCCCTTGGCCCCCTTGTGGCCATTTTTATCCTTTTTCTTGGCCCTCGTGGTCAATCCGAACCTTTCGCGCCTTGCGCGTTTATTTTTTACCTTTTTACGCCTTGCGCGAATTTTTCACCTCTGTGCGTTTGTCTTTTGTTTATTCTTTTTAAAACATTCACGCCTTGCGCGAGCTTATCGCCTAGCGTCCATCTTTCACCATTTTAAAACTTTGTACGTCTTCGTACGTTTTTAAAACCTTTGTTCAAGTCCGAGTGGAAAACTTTTTTTCATCAAATCATTTACTTTTATGCATTGTCGTCAGTGGCCAGTTCGGCAACAACCCGAACAGCTGACTTTTACTTTCTTGTCGTCAATGGCCAGTTCGGCAGCAACCCGAACAGTTGACATTTACTTTCATCACTTTTTCTTTTTTTTCAAACTTTTTTCGCTCGGACGCAATCAATTTTTTTTAAAATTAAAACGAACCAACATACAAACGTTTTTCTACCAAAGAACTACGTACGCTTTGAATTCTCCGACTACCGGGAGATACGTAGGAGCAAGATCGACATCTTGTCAAGCCCATTAATAAAAAACCTGTTTTTCCCTTTTCGTTTGTTTTTATCTCTTTCTTCATCCTGCATTATGTTTTTATATATTTCCTTTTATACAAGTATAAACACGTAAGTAAAACATTGAAGCATTTTAAGCCTAAACCGACTAAGAGGTTCCCGTTGAGTACAACGGATGTGAGGGGTGCTAATACCTTCCCCTCGCATAATCGACTTTCGAACCTAAAATCTTTTCTCAAGGTAATTTAGAACTTTTTTCCTTTTTTCCCCGAAAAATTAAAAGTTCAGTCGTAATTTAGAATTAGTGATTCAATGCTTCCCCATAGCTTGACATCCGAAATTCGCCGCGACAGAAATGGCGACTTCACTGGGGATATATGCATTAAACACTTTGTTTGTGCATAAACGAGTCAAGCCTATCTTAGTCGGCTTTTAGGCTAATTTGTTTCATTTTACTTGCGTGTTTATATTTTTGTCATTTGTTTGTTTTTATTTTATTTGCGCGCCATGCTTTTATTTTATTCATATATGTCATATCTATGTTTTATGTTTATAAATGCTTTATTTTTGCTTTATATTCATATCATATGTGGGGGTTACTTGAGCGATGTTACTCCACATTGTTCGGGTTAATGCCGGACGTGTGAGGCTCTCTACCCGAGCTCGAGAGAAAACTAAGTTAGAAGGAGGTTGTGTGCGGAAGCCCGCGTTGACGTATGTCCGTGAGGTAGGATGCCCAACCCCGCTTAGACGAGATTTTCATATGGAATTAATTGAAGTCATGTCGACGTATGTCCATAGACAACCCTAATTCCATATGAGATTGATGACTCTAGGGACCTCTTCTTAGGAATCTTACCTATTAGAGCCTACACGTGAGGATGGGGGAAATTTTGATCATACATACCATACCATATGCATGCCATACATTTACATTCATAAAATTGATTTTTGCATATGCATTTTCAAAAAAAGGGGCATATTTTGTCATATACATTGCATACATACATTAGCATCATGCATGACATGCATACATTTGTCTTCGAGTCCAAGACTCGTTTCCCTTCTTACCTCAAGGATTTCTTACAATCCGCATTGAGTCTTCGGTGTTTGCATTTTGTTCGCAACACTACCCGTCAACGTCAAGAAAAGTGGATCGATATCCCAAAACAACCTACACATATAACAACAAGCCCCGGTTGTACATGGGGCATGCCGTTCAACTTTGACGAGGAAATTCATCCCTATCCCCACTACTCTTCAAGAGATTTCGGTACCTCAACCCGAGGTTACCTTCCCCCAGGCTACTGCAGCCTTTTCCCCATTTAACAAAAGTCCGATCATCATTAGCACAATCAACAAAAGCCCGACCTAGCTCGGCATCCAATACAGTTTGCGTTGACAAGCATTAAATACAAAAGTTATATCATACAGTTCGCGTTTTTAATATGTATATTCTGTGAATCATTTAGGACCAGCCAAAAATGTGAGGAATCCTCAAAATCATTTACATATGCAGGAGACCGGCATTTTTTGTTTAACTCGATTTTGTTATGTTAAATCTGAACGTTGTTTTAGATTGTATGAAAGCATTGATAGGATCAAGGCATTTTTTGATATGAGTAAAAACACTTGACCACAAATAGCCCACCCTGTGAGAAGTGAGCATTTGTTAACCCCTTTGAGCCTAATAAATCAGAATCATTAACTATGAACTGCCAACTTTCATAAGCTCAATTGCTTATTGAAATTGCCGAAGTTTGTAAAAAATTCAGTTCATAGTTAAATCATTTGGAATTCTGATATTTTTCTTCCATTTTGAACCCTTAGCCTTCATGATTATTGTCCCTTGCCGAAGGAGGAAGGAACATTCAAATAGGGTATCATCTTGAATTAAGTTGGAAAAGGGAGGTTGTGTGTATCAAGCAATTGGTGAATTTCTTATTTGATCTTGACAACAAAAAAAAAAAGGAGAAAAAAGAAAGAAAAACAAATCAAGAAATCTCAAAAGAGAAAGAAAAAAAGAGAAAAATCAGTAAATCAAAAGGTTGTCAAGATCAAACAAAAGTATTTGCAAATCGCCAAAAGTTATGTGTGAAATAAGGAGGAGGTGTGTAATTAGAAAGAATGTTCGTTTCTTGGCCTTTTGAATTCAATTTCCCCACATATGACATTTCTTTTGTAACCCAGCCAAATTACAACCCTCAAAGACCTTGTGATCAATGCTTTCATGCTTTTAGAAACGATGATTAGATGGACATATAACTCGATCGGAATGTTAGCAAACTTGTCGGGTGAGTGTTCAATACCCCCCACATTAATATTCAATTTGTTTTTTTTACTTAAATGTGTGATAGGCATGGTTCATCGATAAACATGTTTTTAACTTAAGTTGTATGATATAAATTTTGTATTTAGTGCAACCTTGGAACATCAAAATTGCCAACCCAAAACAAAGCCCGACCTCGCTCGGCAACCAATCAAAAAGCCCAATATCCATTGGCAAACCCAAGCCCAATATCCATTGGCAAACCCAAGCCCAATATTCATTGGCAAACCCAGGCCCAATAATCATTGGCAAACCAAGGCCCAATATTCATTGGCATTTCCCCAGTGGAATCTCACCCAAAAGCCCAATTTTCATTGGCACACACAAATACAATTTCTAACCAAAGTCCGACCTCGCTCGGCAACCAATCAAAAAGCCCAATTTTCATTGGCACTCCCAAAAGCAATTCACAAAGCCCAACCATGCTTGGCACCAGATCATAACAAAAGCCCAATTTTCATTGGCCCTTACAAACACAATCACATCAAAAGCCCGACCTCGCTCGGCATCCCATCAAAAGCCCGACCTCGCTCGGCAACCAACCAAAGCCCGACCTCGCTCGGCACCTTACCAAAGCCCGACCTCGCTCGGCACCTTACCAAAGCCCGACCTCGCTCGGCACCTTACCAAAGCCCGACCTCGCTCGGCAACCAACCAAAGCCCGACCTCGCTCGGCATCCAATCATATCCCCTAGTGGATTAAAACAATCTCCCCAGGAGGTATGTGTTCCTCATCAGTGGTTACGGCTTTACCCCGTCAGTAGTTGGATGTATCCCATGTGGCATCATCCCCATTAAGGTTACCGAGTGTTTGCAATGTGACGTCGGTCCACTTTTCATTTTACCAGTCTAATCTTGTCTCACCAGGTTTGTCGGTCGTACCCAGGCGAAAGCCCGAACTACATCGGTTTTGATCCCATTCGGGTATGTAGGCAAAGGACCTTGTCCTTCCAAACCAAACAAAAAAAGAAAACAAACAAAACATTTTCTTTTTTTTCAATAATTTGAACAACCTTTGTTCATAGGTCGCCAAGCTTTTATCAACCAAATCAATCAGGTATCATCCCTAGTCTGTATAGTCTAGTGATGTCAACTCCCTCTTTATGCCAAATGGCAGTTCTTTAAACGATCGGCTTGTGCATCCTTCATCATATTCTTATATCAAGGGGCAGTTCTTTAACGAACGGCTTGTGTATCCCCAGCACGAGCCAGTCTTTCACACCACATTCCCCAGCGGATTAGCACAATCCCCAGTGGATTAACAAACTCCCCAGGAAGTCAATCTTTGTCCACCAAACCAAAGGCCCAATTGTCATTGGCACCAACTCACAAAAGCCCAATTATCATTGGCATCGAAGGCTGGATATCGATCATGCTTCCAAAATGATCCTTATATCCCCAGCGAAGTCACAAGCGAAGCCCAATCTTATTGGCATACCCCAGTGGAGTCTTACATCATCCAAGCCCGACTTTGCTCGGCATTCAAATCATAATCCCCCAGCGTCCCACGTGACGTCTGTCGTCCCCCCAGGTCAGCATAATTCATGCATCATAGCATAATCATTCATTAGCATGCATCTCATATTCATATCATGCATTTCCCACAACAAACAGTCGAGTGTCCTCCCCAGTCTGCCTAGTCTAGGGATGTCATCCTCATTTTCGCCAAGCGATGGTTCTTTAATGAATAGCTTGTGCAGGTTTTTCATTGTATCCAGGGGCAATTCCTTAACAAACAAGTTGGGTATCCTCAGTACAAGTCCATCCCTTACATGACGTCCTCAGTGATAGTCATACATTCATGCATTCATTCATGCATACAGCATATCATACATGATTGTTCTAACCATCATGAGTCTCACCAAACAATCGCGAGCAATTCGTGAATTCTTTTTTTCCCCAGTGTCATCCCCAGTCTGTCTGGTTCAGAGATGTCATCCTTTTCTGCCAAGTGGCAGTTCGAACGAACAGCTTGCGCGTCCTTTTGTCAAGTCTTTACGCCAAGTGGCAGTTCTTCAATGAACAGCTTGTGCGTACTCCCCAGTGTTGTGCCAAGTGGCAAGTTCTTCAATGAACAGCTTGTGCATTCTTTCTCCCCGATTGAAGGGGCATTTTTTGTAAGGAACGGCTTGTCAGCCGCATCCCCAGTATCGTCAGTGGCAAGTTCGGTAACCATCCGAACAGCTGACATCTTTCATTTTATTTTCCTGTCGTCAATGGCAAGTTCGGCAACATCCGAACAGTTGACATTTCTTTTTCCTGTCGTCAATGGCAAGTTCGGCAACATCCGAACAGTTGACATTTCTTTTTCCTGTCGTCAATGGCAAGTTCGGCAACATCCGAACAGTTGACATTTTATTTTCCTGTCGTCAATGGCAAGTTCGGCAACATCCGAACAGTTGACATTTCTTTTTCCTGTCGTCAATGGCAAGTTCGGCAACATCCGAACAGTTGACATTCTTTTCATTCTTTTGTCGCCAGTGGCCAGTTCGGCAACAACCCGAACAGCTGGCATTTACCTTTTCATTCTTTGTTGTCAGTAGCAGTTCGGCGACAACCCGAATAGCTGACACTTATCCCCGGTATGGTCTTCTTTTTTTATCATTTTTTGCATCCATGTTTACATTACAAGCATTCATAACATTTGCATACATGCATTCATAGCATTTACAATTCGAAGAATATTTAGTCAAAAAATGGCGTACTCTATATTTAAGTCTCTTCGGCCCGTCCATTTCAAATTTCACTTTCAACCTCCGGGACGAAGAAACTTAAATAGGGGCATCTGTCATACCCCATTTTTTGACTTATATTTTATGTGTTTTATTTGTTATTTTCTCATTATTTATTTTTTACCTTTTATTATTTTATTATTGCTATAATATTTTATTCGCATCTTATCATTATCATTATTAAGCATTGCTATTATCATCGTCATTATCCTTAATATTTTTCTTTAATAATATCATTATTGTTTTACTACTATTAGGGTTTTTATTTTTATTAATATATTATTAAGTTATTATCATTTTTTATTATTATTATTGTTATTATCTTTTATCATCATTTTCATTATTATTATCATCTACTATTTTCCTTATTATCCTTATCAATTGCATTTTGCATTTATCATTATCATTATATATTATTATTTATTATTTCTCCATTTTCACCTTTTTTATTTTAATACAAAAATAAAAAAAAAAGTGGAGTTCGCAGTGCGAAATCACGTTCGCACTGCGACCTCTGCGAATTTTCTGCAAATTTTTATACTTTGATTTATCCTTTTTGTTTTCAACTACAATAGTTATTAGTAGCATTATTACTTTTATTATTGCTGTTTTGTGACTGATTTGGTGCAGCAAGGCAATATTTAATGTGTGACATTAAAGGTAAAAGGAAAGAAGGATTTTCTTCCAACCTCTCATGTGATCAAACAAATTGGCTATCCTTGGTCAGCTTTTGTCCCTCCAAATTGACCCCTCACCCAACCTAAACTTGCCAGCCAGCTGCTTGATCCCTTTCCTTCCCTTTTTCCCTGCCAAAACCAGTCAATCACAAGTGGTTTTTGTTGCAAAAAAGCTGTTTGATGTGCCCTGTTTTGAGCTGGATTTCTCCTCCCATACATAAGCCCACATGCTCATTTTGATTCCCCCAATCTCCCTGTACATGGCAGTACACGTTTTGATTGTTTGACCTTCCAAGATTGCAAGGATTGATCCCAAGAATCATCCCTTTTGCAGCTGCCCTGTTTTACAGTTTTTACCATCATTACCTTCTAGAATCAATGGCATTTGTGGCTGAGATCAGTCAAGACCTTGCCCCTTGGCACAAGGCAAAGCAAGTTCTATCCATTAGCATTAAATGCAAAGTGTGCTAGCCTGAATTTAGCCCAAATCAGCTAGTGTTTTAGGATTTTGTTCATCATTGTTCATCATTACAAGGATTTGCATTTATGCCTATAAAAGGAATGGCAAGGCATAAGGATTTGCATTTATTGCTCGCACTGCGAACACACCAGAACCTGACTTCGCAGAGCCAAGTTCTGGTTGCTCTGCGAAGTATATGAAATTCAGAATATGAATCAGGCATTCAAATGTCAAATTTTTGGGATCCTAGCCCTTGATTCAGAACCTAAAGAGGGTTAAAACCATTTTGGTCCAAATCCAATTCATAATCATGCACAACTTTGAAGATTTCACAAGTTCGTGCGACAAATTTTGAGTAACTTGTGAAACAAGTTATGTTCTTAATATTTTCAAAATCAAGTTTGAGCAACAAGCTAAGTTCGTCTATTTCAAAACAAACTTGAACAACCTTGTTGTTCATGATTTTCAATCCAAACGCGAACTTAAGCCGAGTTTGCTCACTCTTTTAAAACCAAGCTCGAATCGAGCCGAACTTGTGAACTTTCCAATTTTGTGCATGTCTTATGATTTGTGTTTACCATTCAAACTTGAACTAAGCTCGTTCTTGAGTTTCAATAACTTAAGAAACAAGTAACGTTCATGATTTTTAATAAGATCGAACAACAAATTTGTTCGTGTTTTCTTTTCTTTTCTTTAAGTTTCCTTTTAAAGCTTTGGTTCCCTTTGAGATTCCTCCGAGTGACAAAACCAAACTTGAATGAAACGGGAATGGCTTGACGTATGTCTCCCCAAACCTCGGCTGCACGAATGCGTGACGTATGTCTCGTCGCTCGGGCAACCGTCATTCCACCCTTGACGCGTCTAGCACGCTCAACCTCCCCTTGGCCCCCTTGTGGCCATTTTTATCCTTTTTCTTGGCCCTCGTGGTCAATCCGAACCTTTCGCGCCTTGCGCGTTTATTTTTTACCTTTTTACGCCTTGCGCGAATTTTTCGCCTCTGTAAGTTTGTCTTTTGTTTATTCTTTTTAAAACATTCACGCCTTGCGCGAGCTTATCGCCTAGCGTCCATCTTTCACCATTTTAAAACTTTGTACGTCTTCGTACGTTTTTAAAACCTTTGTTCAAGTCCGAGTGGAAAACTTTTTTTCATCAAATCATTTACTTTTATGCATTGTCGTCAGTGGCCAGTTCGGCAACAACCCGAACAGCTGACTTTTACTTTCTTGTCGTCAATGGCCAGTTCGGCAGCAACCCGAACAGTTGACATTTACTTTCATCACTTTTTCTTTTTTTTTCAAACTTTTTTTCGCTCGGACGCGATCAATTTTTTTTAAAATTAAAACGAACCAACATACAAACGTTTTTCTACCAAAGAACTACATACGCTTTGAATTCTCCGACTACCGGGAGATACGTAGGAGCAAGATCGACATCTTGTCAAGCCCATTAATAAAAAACCTGTTTTTCCCTTTTCGTTTGTTTTTATCTCTTTCTTCATCCTGCATTATGTTTTTATATATTTCCTTTTATACAAGTATAAACACGTAAGTAAAACATTGAAGCATTTTAAGCCTAAACCGACTAAGAGGTTCCCGTTGAGTACAACGGATGTGAGGGGTGCTAATACCTTCCCCTCGCATAATCGACTTTCGAACCTAAAATCTTTTCTCAAGGTAATTTAGAACTTTTTTCCTTTTTTCCCCGAAAAATTAAAAGTTCAGTCGTAATTTAGAATTAGTGATTCAATGCTTCCCCATAGCTTGACATCCGAAATTCGCAGCGACAGAAACAAACTCAAGAAAAGTCTTATGGCAACATGGGATGATCTTGACAATGAATCTGAATATGATAAAGATGATGAAGAGTAAGCTAACCTGGCTTTAATGGCTACAACATTCTCTGATACAGAGTCAGGTTCAGACTCTGAAGATGAAGATGAGGTATATTCTGAACTTACTCGTTCTCAACTTATTGAAACAGTTAAAGATCTTATGAACCACCTCAGAAGCAAGTTAAGTCAATTAAAATCTTTGAAAAATAAACATAACTTGCTGATTGATGAGAATCTCCAACTTCAGAATCACATCAATGAGATTGATGAAGAAGTTAGAGAACTCAGAGAAATGACTCATACGAAACCTGAAGAAATTCCTAGTGAACAAGAAATTGCTCTTCAGGATTTTATCTTAACTGGAATCAACAGAAGTAAGGTTGCTTCTATGATTTATAATATTAACAGAAATAGAGGAGAAGGTATTGGTTTAAAAAATGATTCATTCAATCATTCAAAGGAAACAAACATACCATCCGGTTCTGGAAATATTATGAAAGGCACTGAGGTGTGCTTTGTACCTGCATCTGACAGTTCTGAGAAACTGAATCCATCAGAAAATGAGACTGCTAAACCTAAGGTTCTGAACAACTCAGAATCTAAAACTTCTGAATCTAAGGGAAAGATGAAGGTAGAATCTAAAACTTTGCCAAAGTCTAAACCAAAAGATTCTAAGTCTAAGACTATAAGGAAAACAGACTTTAAATCTGAAAAGGTTCAAAGTCTGAAGAGTCCAGAACCTAAGACAAGCAAGTCTCAGAATCTGAAAAATTCAAACTCAAATTTTAAAAAGGCTGTGTTTATGAAAACTTCAAAAGATACTAAACCAGTTTATACAAAACCTTTCAAACCTCAAAATGTCAGACCAAAGGTGCAAAGGAAGCCTTATCCTTTCAAGACTAACCAAAGAGGACCCATAAAGATATGGGTACCTAAGTCTGAAATCATTTCTATTGTAGATATGCTTAACAATCAAAGAAAAGGAAAAGTCTTGGTACCTGGACAGTGGCCTGCTTGCGTCACATGACAGGAGTATGTTCCAAACCCTGATCATGAAAGAGGGAGGAACTGTGGGGTTTGGAGGAAATCAGAAAGGCAAGATCATTGGTACTGGTAAGATAGGTAATTCTTCTTGTTGGTTATTTAAAGGTTGGCTTCATTGTTTGGTAAAATCAAAATGCAAGCAATGCGTTTTCCAGATGTTATATAATGTCTTCAGAAGCAAGAATTTGGATTAGAAGAGGTTCAGAAGCTGAAAACTGCATCAGAAGCTGAAATCTTGGTTTACTGTTCATCAGACGCAGAATGGACCTTCAGACGCAGGATGGACCTTCAGACGCAGAAAGTGCCTTCAGACGCAGGAAGGGTCTTCAGACGCACTGTTCAGACGTTGACCAGCGTTGACCTTCAGAAGCTGAGCTTCAGACGTTGACCAGTGTTGACCTTCAGAAGCTGAACTTCAGAAGCTGTTTCCAGAAGCTGATTTTCTGCATTCTTTTGGATTAATTCTATGCGTATCTCTTGGAGATTTACTGAAGTTTTATTCATGTTATTGTTTTCTAGAAGGCTGAGTTATTTGGTGAAGATCTTGGTTAAGATTTGCTTCGTGTTTATGTTTGAATATATTTGCAGAAGAATCTTTTCAAGATAGAGTTCAGAAATATTTGTTTCCTTATTGAGCCTTTAATAATTCAGAATCACATCAATTGAAGAAGATTGGGTTCAGAATTATGCTGCTTTCTAAAGCCTATTTAAGAAGACGTGCTGCTGCCATTGAAGCTTGCTAGAGTCAATACAGATTTTATTCTTAGAGTTTTTGTCTGTGTAAGCTTAGGCTTTGATTGTACACCACTCATCTGAGTTGGTTTAGGTGTTTTGAGTTGTAAATCACTTAAAGCTTTTAAGCACAAGTGATGTTTTTGTTCTGTTGAAGAGTGAATTCAATCTGTTTGTTTTTGTTGAGTTTACAATCACTGGGCTGTGGTTGCTTGGTTAAGAAGTAACTGGGTTCTTATACCTAGGTGGTTTCCTGGGTAGAAGTCTAGAAGGGTAGAGATTAAGTGATAAGACGAAGAACAGGGGTTGTTGAGTCTTAGAATTAATTCTACTTAATAGATTTCCTTCCTGGATTGGTATCCCCCATAGTAGGTGAAGTTTGCACCGAACTAGGTTAACAAATTGTTGTGTTATTTACTTTCTGTCTTGTTTATTTTCTGCTTCTGAACCTGTGCTCTGTTTTGCACTTCTTGTGCTCTGTTTTACGGGTTCAGACTCAGATCTGCCAGAATTTTCAATTGGTATCAGAGCAGGCACCCTGCTTGTTTTTTGGTGAGCTCCAGGGAGTTATTTTCTGGCAGAATGGAAAAGAAAGTAAAAAGCATTGGCCTTGTTACCAATACTGATGTTAAGAAGTCACATGGAGAATTGTCTTATAAAGATCATGTTGTTGTTTGCAAGAAGTGGCATGTTAAATTTGAAGAAGTGTGCAAGCAGCTGGTAAATCAGAAAAAGACTATCAGTCAATTATATGCCAAAAGAAGTGATCATCTAGCACAGATTTCAGATCTCAAAGATGAGGTAACCCAGCTGAACTCTCAACTTGAACATGTGAAGAAACAAGTCAGAATGTTGAACACTGGTACTGATGTGCTGGAAGAAATTTTGGAGAAACAAAATCAGGGAAAACCAAATGGAATTGGGTTTAAAGAACAGAATCTGAACATCAAACAACAAAAACCTGCTAAGAGGTTTGTCATACCCCATTTTTTTACTCATATTTTTCTTTGTTTATTATTATTCATCATTTCATTTTCAATTTGTTATTTTTACCTTTTATTACCTTTTATTATTTCATCTTTATTTTTGGATTTTTATTTATTAATATTTATCACCATTAGCATTACTATCATTTTTATTAATATTATCATTATTATTATTAATACTATTGATATTGTCTTTTTCATTAATAATATTATTATTATCTTTTTTCATTTTTTATCAATGCTTTATTATTATTATTTATTATTATTATCATTATTTTTAATTACTAATATTATTATCTCTTTCATCATTATTATTGTTATCACCTTTATTATTATTATCATTACCATCATTGTTATTTTCATTATTACTATTATTATTGGTTTTTACTTCTTTTATTTTAAAGAATATAAAAAAGGAAAAAAAAAGGGGAGTTCGCAGAGCAAAGTTCTCTTCGCTCTGCGAACTCTGCGTTTTTTTTTGCAGAATTTAATTCCTTTCATTTATCTTTCTTTTGTTTTCATTATAGTTATAATTGTTATCACCTATCATTATTATTACTGCTATTGCTATCAATTGTGGCTGTTTAGGTCCAGCAAAGCAAGAATTGAGGCATGTGCCATTAAAGCCAAGGTAAGAAGGTTTTTCTTCCAAGCCAAGCAAGTTGGCTGCCCTTGGGCAGCTCTCATCCCTCCCAATTGACCTGCTAATGGCCCTAAGCTTGCCAGCCAGCTACTTGCTTGTTTTCCTTCCTTCTTTCTCCCCCAAAACCAGTCAAACACAGTTGCATTTCACTTGCTCAAAAGCTGTTTTGCTGCCCTGTTTTCAGCTGCCTTTTCTTCCTTCTCACACCAGCCCACATGTTCCCTTTTGTTTCCCCCAACCTCTGTACATGGCAGTGCACGTTTTCCTTGCTTGACTCCTCAAGATTGCAAGGATTGATCCCAAGAACAGCCCAATTGCAAACCAGCCCTGTTTTTCACTTTTTCATCAACATTGCTCTCATAAATCAGCTTCATTAATGGCTGGTTTTGGCCAAAGTCTTGACCAAGGTTACAAGGCAATGTCACCTCTTCACTTTTGCATTAAATGCAAAGCAAAATAGTCTGGTTTTAGACCACAAAGCAGCTGGATTCTAGAGATTTTCATCATTGCAATAGATTTGGTTTTGGCCTATAAAAGGAATGCAATGCATGACGATTAAAAGAGTTGAAAATACAGAATTTTGAGAGAGAATAGAGAGTTCAATACACAGATTCTTACACTTCTCCCAGCAAAAAGATCAGTTCTTAGAACAACCTAATTGTTCTTGCTCATCAACTCTTCCAACTTTGCAAAATCACAATCAACCAAGTCCTTTCCTATCTCTTGCCACATAAGCATTGCTAGCAGTTTTGTAAGTATCCCTAACTCTTTATCTTTCATTTTTCATTGTTGCTTGCATCATTTACTTTGTTTAAATTCATTTTGCTCAAAAAACCACTTTTGAAACCTCAAAGGAATCTCAAATTTGCAAAACACTAAACTGAGTTGCTGTACTCCCTTTCTTGCTGTTTTTTTCAAAGGTTTTCAATCCCCTTGAGGTTCTGAACCTTACTCAGAAGCAGCTTCTGAACAAAATTTCAGAAGCAGCTTCTGAGTTTCAAAATTCGCAGAGTTCGCAGAGCAAAGTCATGGTCGCTCTGCGACAATGACAGAACTTAGGTTCGCAGAGCCAAGTTCAGGTTGCTCTGCGAAAGTTGCAGAACTCAGAACCTGAGTTCAGGCTCCTAAAAAAGCCAACTTTTGACGTTCTAACCTAAAAACTCAGAACCTAAGAGGATTGAAACTCATTTTATTCAAAGCATAACAAAACTTTTGCATGATGTTGTAAATTTCACAAGTTTGAGCAATAATTTTGAATAACTTGTGCTACAAGTTACGTTCATTAATTTCCCAAAATCAAACTCGAGCAATAACCCATGTTCATTATTTTCAAAACCAATCTTGAACAACAACCTTGTTCATGATTTTTCAATCAAAACATGAACTTGAGCCGAACTTTTCATCTTTAAAACCAACCTCAAATTTGAGCCGAACTTGTGCATTTTACAAACTCATGCATATTTTCATGAACTTGTTCATTTCAAACTTGAATAACGCTTGTTCTTAAGTTCTAATAACTTAAGCAACAAGCTATGTTCACTATTTTCAATAAACTTGAACAACAATTTTGTTCATGATTTTCAACAACTTTGTTCTTAAAGTTCCAACACTTTTGAACAAAGCATGTTCCTTTTTGCATCATGAGCTTGAAACAAAACTTGATGCATCCTTTCAAAACTCGAACAACATTTGCTCAAGGTTGCAACAACTAATTTGAGCAACAAGCCTTTTTTTAAACTTTTTCACCAAGTGTTTTGTTCCTTTGAGATTTCTTTGAGTTTCAACAACAAACAAAAACTTGAATGAAAAAGGAATGGTTGGATGTATGTCTCTCCATTCCCCGGTTGCACGAATGCTTGACGTATGTCTCGTTGTTCGGGCAATCGTCATTCCATTTTCAACGCGCCCGATGCGCCTTACCTTTTTATTGGTCCTTCGTGACCAATCCAATCTTCCTTTGGTCCCCCGTGACCATTTTGAACTTTTTCTTGGCCCCCGTGGTCAATTCAACCTTTTCACGCCTTTGCGCGTTTTCAAACGGATACCATCGCCCTCGTGCGAGTCCGTCCTTTTTCTTTTTAAACCTTTTCATGCCTTTGCGCGTTTTCCAACCTTTTCACGCCTTTGCGCATTTTCAAACGGATACCATCGCCCTCGTGCGAGTCCGTCCTTTTTTTATCAAGCCCTTTTTACCTTCATTAAGCTACCCACACAATGGTAGTAGGTAAAAAGCTTTTCATCGGTCTTCATTAAGCTATCCAAACAACGATAGTAGACCGCGTTTCCTTTTTTTTCAATCAAACTTTTTCGCTCGGGCGCGATCAAACCTTTTTAATTAAAATCAACCAACATAAAAACTTTTTTCTACCAAAGAACTACATAAGCTTTGAATTCTCCATCGCACCAGGAGATACGTAGGAGCATGATTCACATCTTGTCAAGCCCATTAATAAAAAACTTTCTTTTTTCCCCTTCATCATATTTTCTTTTTCCCTTTTAATATATATTCAAGCATGCAAGCAAAACGAGAAAAACACTTTAGCCTTAGCTAACTAGGAGGTTCCCGTTGGGTACAACGGATGTGAGGGGTGCTAATACCTTCCCCTTGCATAACCGACTCTCGAACCCAAAATCTCTAACACTAAGGTAATTTCGAACTTTTTTCCTTTTTTCCCCGAAAAATTAAAAGTTCAATCGTGATTTAAAATTAGTGATTCAACACTTCTCAATAGCTTGATATCCAAAATTCGACGCGACAAAAATGGCGACTTCACTGGGGAAGCTACTTTGTTTTTATAGCGAGTCAAGCCTATCCTAGTAGTTTTTCTCGTTTTGCTTACATGCTTTTTTTTTTATCCTTATCTGCTTTTCTTACTTTACATTTATATATTTCATATTGCTTTATGTTTATATACCAATTGTGGGGTTGTTACATGAGCGATGTTACTCCACATTGTTCGGGTTAATGCCGAACGTGTGAGGCTCTCTACCCGAGCTTTGTGAAAAAATTAAGATAGACTTGGGGCTTGTGTAGTATTGGCCTTCCTGACGTATGTCTCGTAGGGATCGATATGAGAAACCCGCCTAGAGTAGATTCTCTTGGAAGTATGGTTGTATTGCGTGTATATGCAACAGCGATTATAAGTCCTTGGTGAATCCGTGACTCTAGGGACCTTTTAGAAAATTTCATCTCTAGAGCCTACATGTGAGGATGGGGGGAAATTTTGAACATTCATATACCAAACCCCTGCATACCATAAACATTTGCATTCATGAAATTTTTTTTGCATAAACAAAAAAAAAAGGGCATTTTTTCATATACATCGCATACATGCATTAACATCATGCATAACATGCATACATTCGTTTTCGAGTCCAAAACTCATTTCCCTTCTTATCACCAAGGATTTCTTACAATCCAAATTGAGTCATCAGTGTTCGCATTTCATTCGCAACACCACGTGTCATCCCCGTCGAGGAAAGTGGCTCGTCGTCCCAAAACAACCCACACATACAACACCCGAGCGAGTATAAGGAGAAAGATGGAACACTTGGACCAAGAGAACCAGGAACTCCGAGGGGAGTTAACATCCATGCGGACCGAGATGGAGAAATTAACGGAATTAGTAAAATTACTAGCGGCCGCACAAATTCCATCAACACCTCCTCCTCCCTCCAGCTTTCAAGCTCACATATCAGCATCTACTTCGGCTCCAACATTACATGCTGATGCTCAACAACACACTAGACCCCCCGGTTGTACATGGGGCATGCCATTCGACTTTGGTGAGGAATTCATCCCTACTCCCACTACTCTTCAAGAGATTCCGGTACCTCAACCCGAGGTTACCTTCCCCCAGGCTACTGCAGCCTTTTCCCCAATTAACAAAAGCCCAATTCTCATTGGCACTCACATGTACTTAGTACAAAAGTTATATCATACAGTTTGCGTTGTTAATATATTTATTCGTTGAATCATTTAGAACCAGCCAAAATGTGAGGAATCCTCAAAATCATTATACATATGCAGGAGACCAGCATTTTTTGTTTAACTCGATCTTTTTATGTTAAATCTGAATGTTGTTTTAAATTGCATGAAAGCACTGACATGATCGAGGCATTTTTTTGAATATGAGTAAAAACACTTGACCACAAATAGCCCACCCTGTGAGAAGTGAGTATTTATTAACCCCTTTGAGCCTAATGAATCAAAATCGTTAACTATGAACTGCCAACTTTCATAAGCTCAATTGCTTAATGAAATTGCCGGAGTTTGTAAAAAATTCAGTTCATAGTTGAATCGTTATTGAATTCTGATATTTTTCTTTCATTTTGAACCCTTAAACCATTATGATTATTGTCTTTGCCAAAAGAAAAGGGGAACATTCAATTAGGGCATCAATATTGTGACTAAATTGAAAAAGGAGCTTGTGAAAGTCAAGTAATGGTGAATTTTGTGATTGATCTTGACAACAAGAAAAAAAAGAAGGTGGATTGTAGATCTCACCATCTAGGACTTGAGACCCTAAGGACAAGGATGTAAACCCCTGGAATAAGGCTGGACGCCCTCCAGGAGGGCGCAGGGCCTACTTTACTGTCACAAATAGCCCCAGGTAACCTTCCTAAAGGGCACCCGTTGGGGGCGCCCTTAGAAGTTTACAAGGGCGCCCTGGTCATGGTTTTGGCCCTTTACGATCTGGGCCCAAAACCATGACCGGATAGGCCCAAGAGAGGCTACAAATAGTAACCTTGGGATCATTCCCGAGGCATGACCTAAACACAGCATAGAAACCCTAGTTTCCAGAGATTGTACTCACAGCCAGTACAGTTGGCGCCCACCGTGGGGCTACGGTAAAACTTACCTAGCCACCGTCTCCAAAAGAAAAACAGTTGATCCACGGCCCCCTGAAAGTCATCAGAACGCTGTGAATCCACCATATTTCTTAGGAGCAACCTTAAAGCCTTCGAATCCGCCGCGATTCACCCCAAAATCTACCCCTAACTTTCATCAAACATCCAACCCATTCCTTGTTTAGAACATCAATTCCCCCCTGAGATTCGCAACCTTGACTGTTAACCTTCCGTCACCAGCCCTAAACCTTCAGAACCGACCCAAAACGACCATCATCATCGCCGTCGATGGCGGACCCAGCAGCCCTAGAAGCCTTATAGCAACAGATCCAGCAGCTTCGTGACCACAACGAAGCCTTGCAAGCAACCATGGAAACCATCCAACAGCAGCAGCACGCCGAAGGAAATGGATCTCAACAAGATGAATCGGTCGATCCTGATCCTCAACCCTTCTCCGCTGAAGTCTGGAACGCGCCGGTTCCAGAAAACTTCAAGCCGCCCTCGCTTTCGTCTTTCGACGGAAAGAGCGATCCGGTGGAACATGTAACGACTTTCAACACCCATATGGCCATCATTGCCGCTGCCGACTCCCTGAAATGTAAGCTACTGGCAGGGACCCTCAAAGACACCGCCCTCAGGTGGTATATGAACCTCCCTCGGTTTTCCATCGTCAGCTACCAGGATATGACACGCAAGTTGACGCACCAGTTCTCAGCAAGCCGCCACCGCAAAGTCTCGTCTACCAGCCTTTTCAACGTCCGTCAAGGACCCAACGAGTCTCTCCGCGAGTATCTCGCACGCTACAACGACGCCACCATCAAAGTCATTAACCCAAACCAGGAATTGTTCGTGGGAGCCTTCCAGAACGGCCTCCGTGCTGGACAATTCAACGAATCGCTGGCGCAGAAGCCGGCTGACTCCATGGAAGAAATCATGTCTAGGGCAGAGTGTTATATAAAAGGAGAAGAGAGCAACGCAGAAAAGAAAGCAAGGGATTCCAGGGAGCGTGCTCCCTACGGATATGATCATCACCGCAATTATTACCCACCCAACAACTGAGACAGAGCGCCATACAAACGCCCCGTCCAGGATAGGCGCGCACCCCTCCCGGAATCCTTCACGGCCCTCAACACCCGCCGTGAACAAATCTGGAGGGATGTTTACCATTCCAGAATCATTCCTGAACCTCAACCACCGAGAGGAAATGTCATGGGGAACGACAAGGAAGCCTGGTGTAAATATCACCGCATCAAAGGACACACCACAGATGATTGCATCCACCTGAAAAGAGAGATTGAGAAGTTGATTCAGAACGGCAGGTTAAGAGGATATGTGAAGGAAGGTAGAGAGGGAGACAGGCGTCCCCCCGAAGACCCCCAGAGGGAGAAAGATGTGGCGAAAGAAGGTGAACGCCACACCTTGAACACCATATCTGGCGGCTTCGCAGGAGGAGGGGAGTCCAGCACCTCTCGGAAGAAATATGTGAGGCAAGTAATGTTGCTTGATAACCAAGCCAAGAAGGAACCAGAACGCCAAACGGATATCACTTTCTCAAGTGAAGACCGCAGAGGAGTGATCCTCCACGATGACGATCCCATGGTCATCACTGTGCAAATCTTCAACTGGGATGTCAAGAGGGTGTTGATTGATCCCGGCAGTTCTGCAGACATCCTTTATTATTCTGCCTTTGAGAAAATGGGGCTTGACGAGGACCAGTTGCAGCCCTTCAAAGGAATACTGGCCGGCTTCACAAGGGAGCAGGTGCACGTCCGGGGATACATCACATTGAAGACAACATTCGGTACAGGTAACAACGCCAAAACCATCAGGATTAGGTATTTGGTAGTCAACTCGCCCTGTTCTTACAACATCATCATAGGCCGCCCGGCCTTCAACGTCCTCGACGCCTATCTTTCCACCAAATTCCTCATTATGAAATATCCGTTGAATGATGGACGGGTGGGCGCTATCAGAGCAGACCAGAAGGTGGCCCGAGAATGTTACCACAACAGTTTGAAGCTACAAAAAGAGAAGAAAGGAAACAGTAACATGAAAACACATCGAGTTCATTGTCGCAAACCTAGAAGAAGAAATTCATATGGAGGAGATCAAGAAGGTTGAGGAAATAAGTACTCCTTTGTTGATGCTCCATTCAAAGCCAGCCAACTCAAGTGCCAATGCTGAGGAAGAAGATGCGGAATTCGAGGAGATCAAGAAGGTTAAGGAAATAAGTACTCCTTTGTTGATGCTCCATTCAAAGCCAGCCAACTCAAGTGTCAATGCTGAGGAAGAAGATGCGGAATTTGGCGGGATCAAGAAGGTTGAGGAAACAAGTACTCCTTTGTTGATACCACATGCTGAACTAGCCAACTGCGGTATGATGAAATAGCTGAGCACAAAGCAGGAAGAAACTCGCCACAACAACTCAAAGGCGAGCTAGAGGAAAAACAAAGCCACTTTAATTTTTACTGTCTTTATCTTATATATTTCGGCGTCTTTGTACAGCTATGTAGTAAAGGAGTAAGGGGCACTCTTTTCCCCCCGCAGTAATGGGGGTTTTTAATGAGGCCCCGGTTTTTTGTTACTATTATATATATATTGCTTGTTTATCTTACTTTCGTTGCCTGTAGCAGATCACCAATGCCGAATCTTAAATGAGTTCGCCGTATGATCCGTTAACCCCAAAGGGGTTGCCACCTAATTCCTTAACCCTAAAAGACAGGGCTCTAAGACATCGTGAGCTTGAAAAGAGATCGCCACCTAATTCCTTAACCCTAAAAGACAGGGCTCTAAGACGTCGTGAGCTTGAAAAGAGATCGCTACCTAATTCCTTAACCCTAAAAGATAGGGCTCTAAGACGTCGTGAGCTTGAAAAGAGATCGCCACCTAATTCCTTAACCCTAAAAGACAGGGCTCTAAGACGTCGTGAGCTTGAAAAGAGATCGCCACCTAATTCCTTAACCCTAAAAGACAGGGCTCTAAGACGTCGTGAGCCAAAAATAAGGTCGCCGCCTAATTCCTTAACCCCAAAGAGGGCTCTAAGACGTCGCGAGCCGAAAACAAGATCGTCGTCCAAACGATAAAAGAGACCCCTTAAAGAGGGACCCTAAAGCATCAGGCGCTAAAAGAAACAAACCTACAACTGCCAACATTAGTATGAAATGAACGTGATCACCGCCCAAGAGAGGCCTTCCGAAATACATAAATTTAAAGAAAAACGGAAAGCTTAAAAGAGAATGATACATCATGAATACAAATTCGAGAAGGGTACTGAGTTTAAAAAGGAAATTAAATTACAACAAGCGAAATTAAGGTTCGTCCACTAGGACGCCATCTACAATAATTTTAAAAGGATCAAGGGCGGAAATATCGACGCCAGGATGGAGAAGGGCGACTTGAGCCTTGGCTCTTTCAAAGCCAGCATCGAAGTTCAGAGCCAGCTCGCCCTTCGCTTCGGAAACCTCAGCCTTAAGCTGACCCTCCCTTTCGGCTCTAGCCGCGACATAGTTTTGTAGCTTAGCAATGACCCCGTCCTTTCCAGCAAGATCCGCTGCATAACCAATCTTCAGATCGGAGATGCGTTTATCACATTCAAGCTTCATCGCCTCCCTGGCCTCTTGCACCTCTTTTTCCCTCGCATTCCTGGCTTCCTCCACCTCTTTCTCCAACGCCCTCACCGTAGCTTGGAGAGCCTCCTCATTCTGCACCACTTCCTCATACTTATAGTCCACAAACATTATAGTCCACCGAGTCTAAAAGCATTATAGTCCACAAACAATGGACTCCTATATCCTTCGTCATAAAGGGCACAGCGCCCTGGTTTCCCGACTCCGCGTCTTCTGGATTAAAAACCCGCCTTTCCTTCACGTAGGCGCCGTAGTCAAAGCCTTTATCCCAGAAAGACGGCACTGACCTGCTGGTTTTGATGGCGTCAATCAAGGAAGGACAAGGCGTCTTCTTTCCCTTTTTCTCCGCCGCCGCCTTTCCTTTATCGTCTTTCCCGGGCGACGCTTTATCGCGCGTAGCCGCCAGGAGGCACTCAGCTTGGACCTCGGGCGGATGATCAGCTTTTCTCTTCGGCTTGCGGGTAACAAGTCCCGCAGGATCAGTGGCCGCCATCCCCTCAGCAGCTTTTTTAGCCTTCATTTCTTCGAGGTATCTTTTCCTTTCCGCCGCAGTCATGGGCGCCATATCCTCTACAGAAAATAAAGCAGAAAAGTTAAGAGGACAAGAAAATAGAAAGAGAAAGTATATGCACAGATATATAAATTTGACTCACGTAGGTACTCGTCTAAGCTATCTACATCCCCTTCCCTATTCAACAACTCCCGGATGTTCATAGGCAGCATTTTGTCCAAGAAACAGACGACGCCTTGGTCATATGCGTCCAGCTTTTCATAATCAAAACCCATGATGGACGTCGGAGCACTCGTCCAACATGTGGGAAACCTCAGCTGGCCATCCACCCATGCAGTAGCTGCCTCACAATCTTTTCGTCCCCGGACCCGGAGGAACGTTTGTCTCCAATTCTTGTAATGAGAGGCGTAGGGCGGGAACAACCTCTTACCAGGATGCGCGCTGACGGACACCCAAGACTGCTTATCTACCCCCTTCGTGCCGTAAAAAGCGAAGAAGGATCCAACTGAGGGATGGAAACCCAACCCCTCACATATAATCTCAAAAGCGCGGATAAAAGCCCAGCTGTTCGGCTGCAGCTGAGAAGGCGCAACATTTAGACAGTTGAGTATGTCAACTTCAAAGGGTGTGAAGGGATACTTCACACCCAGATCTTCAAAAACTGTCGTGTACATATGGAACATCTCACTCTTCACACTCTTCGGCCTCTGGGCGCACACTTTCTCACTTGGGCGACAAGGTTCCAAGACCACGTCCTCCTCAAATCCCGTAGAGGACACGTGTAGCTTACTCCAAAAAAACGCCACCCGTTGGGGATCCACGTACACAGACTCTGAACGAAGCACCTCGTCGGCGAAACTCTCTTGTTCTGAACCACTAGAGGACGCCATGTAACAATTTCCTTTCCTACAGAACGGACCTGGGTGAACAGAACGAACAATAGAGTCAGATGAATTCCCACTACCACTCCCTCCTTCACTCTCGTCCAAATCACTCGAAAACTCCGTCAAAAGGGAGTGGCCGTAGTAGGCCTTATCAAACACCATCCAATCAATGGTTCCATCTGACCGCTTCGCATGCCTAACACTTTCCCTCCACAACCTACACCTCTCCTCCGAATCAGCTGGGGATAACTCCCTACCCGCCTCATCGCACTCCCTAATTACCACCATACTACTGCTTTAAAATAAAAAAGAACGAGATCGAATAGGGTTACCTGGAGTTAGACAAATGAACCGTTTGAGAACGAACAGGGACTCCGAACAATCCGCAAACTGCAGGCGCAGAGATCCACAAAGACCGTAACCGCTTGAACGATGGAAAACGAGTTGGAAGAAAAACACGGAGGTAAAGGAGGGGGATGTTGGAACAAAATGTGTTTAACAAGCCTCTTATAAATTAAGGGGAGATTGTTGAAACATTTATGTGTAGACATATCTCTCTTTATGGTTTTGATGATAATAAAGTATTAAAGAGAAAATTGGTTATTTGCTAATGCTTTGTTCAAGTGTTTTCAGAACCATGTGCTTTATGATCAATTATTATGAATGGTTATGGAAGAACAAGCTTAGAGCAAGGAAGGAAAGCTAAGAAGCAATGTTGCAAAGCTAGAAGGAAACTGGGTCTGAAGAAGTACTCCTGAAGAAGTGCTCCTGAAGTAAGAGCTTCTGAAGTGGTCCTGAAGAAGTGCTCCTGAAGTAGAGCTTCTGAAGTAGTCCTGAAGTGCAGCTTCTGAGTCTGAAGGCAGCTTCTGAAGTCTGGGTGCTTCTGAAGAAGTCAACGCAAAGTCAACTCCTGAAGCCAGCTTCTGATCCGTACAAGCCAGCTTCTGATACGGCAGCTTCTGATGCACTGTTCACAAGAGAAGCTTCTGAAGCTGATGTGGCATGGAAAGTGACCAGTACTGTGCGCATTTAATGCCTGGATATGTCAGAACAACTCAATGGAACAGTTGTCTCCCTGACCCAAACATTCTCCAGCTTTTAAGGTAGGCCATTTCAAAAAATGGCTGCTGCTCTGTTTTGTTTGAAAAAGTGCAGCATACTTTTGCAGAAAACATAGCTGGATTGCAACGGCTCTTTCCTCAAATCAAGCAAATCTTCAACAGCTATATTTCATCTATAAAAGGAAGAAGATTTGAAGAAGAAATTGTCTAAGACTCTTGAAACGTATTGCTGAACCTATGCTCTGTTTTCTGTTGTAAAACTGTCAAGTTCAAAACTCTTAGAAATTCTCATAGTCTGTGTAACTTAGAATTTCTTAAGGTTAAGAGTCTTAACCTGTGTTGTATTAAGAGAACACCTCTGATATTTTATCAAGTGTTCATCCCAAACTATTTCATTTGTAAACCAGTTTGGTCCTCAAAGTCTCAGTCTGTATACTGAGCATTTGTAACCTCATTCCTTTGTGGTCTGAGTCAGAAGCCTCTTGACTTAGTGTCTTGAGCATTGAAAAGTCTCTTGACTAAGTGTCTTGAGCATTGGAAGCCTCTTTCTTAGTGATTGAGCAGTGGAAGCCTCTTCCTTTGTGGTTGAGCACTAGAAGCCTCTTCCTTGGTGGTTGAGCAACTGGAAGTCTCTTTCTTAAGTGATTGAGCAAGTGTAATCTTCAGATTATAGTGAAACTCTCTTGTTGGAAAACAAGGGGACTGGACTACTTCTCACATTGAGAAGGAACCAGTATAAATTCTGTGTGTCTCTCTTCCCTATCTCTTTTCTTTATTTGATCCACTGCATAACTCTTGATAACAGTTCAGAACTGATTCATATCAGCTTCTGAACTTAACCTTAAGTTTGAAAAGAAAAGATATCAAGTTTTTGAGTCACACAATTCAACCCCCCCCTTCTTGTGTGTGTGTGTGTGTTTTTCTCACCTTCAGTTGGTATCAGAGCTCCGGTTCTGATATTAACACTTAACAGTGTGTCAGTAGGATCCTGAGAAAAACATGACCTCAACTAGTGGTTCACCTCCACCCTCTCCCAGAAATCCACCATCTCCCAGAAATCAAAGAAATGTACAGTATGACTATGGTACTGAAGAAAAGAAGTCTAGGTCACACAATAAACCTCCTATGTTTACTGGTGACCCAGAAAAATTCTCTTGGTGGAAGAGTAAAATGTATAGTCATATTATTGGGGTTGATGATTCACTATGGGACATCATAGAAGATGGAATCTCAATACCAGTTGATGAAGAAGGTGTTGCTGTCAACAGAAGAGCTCTAAGTGATGCAGAAAGAAAAATCTATAGGAAGCATCACCATGTCAGAGGTATCATTGTGGATTCATTACCTCACACTGAGTATCAGAAGCTGAGTGACAAGTCCACAGCAAAAGCCATCTTCATATCCCTTTGCTCTAACGATGAAGGTAATAAGAAAGTTAGAGAAGCTAAGGCAAACATTCTTGTTCAGCAATATGAACTGTTCAGAATGAAAGAGGATGAAAATATTGAGACTATGTTCTCAAGATTTCAGACTCTGGTTTCTGGACTTCAGATTCTGAAAAAGAGTTATACCACAGCTGACCATGTGAACAAGCTCTTAAGAAGTCTGCCATCCAAATGGAGACCTAAAGTGACTGCTATTGAGGAAGCTAAGGATCTGAATACTTTAAGTATTGAGGATCTTATAAGCTCCCTCAAGGTGCATGAACTGGGACTCAATGAGGATGAGTCTGGTAGAGAACCAAAAACATTGGCTCTGAAGTCTAAAAGAAAACCTGCTAAAGCTTTGAAAGCTATTGAATCTGAAGAAGAGTTTCCTGAGGGAAATTCTGATGAAGATTCAGATGCTGATGAGCTTGCAATGATTTCAAAAAGACTTCAGTATCTAATGAATAGAAAGAAAAAATTCTCTAACAGAAGCAGTAACTTTAGAGGATCTGGTTCTAGTTCTAAGAGGGATATTCAGAAGGAGAGTTGCTACAACTGCAAAAAGCCTGGCCACTTCATTGCTGACTGTCCTGATCTTCAGAAGGAAAAATCCAAGGAAAAAACAAAGAAGTCCAGTTCAAAGTCCAGCAGTTTCAGAAATAAGCTTAAGAAGAGTCTCATGGCTACATGGGATGATCTGGACAATGAGTCAGAATCTGATGAGGAAGAAGCAAACCTGGCCCTGATGGCAACTGCATCTTCTGATACTGAATCATGCTCAGACTCTGATGAAGAAGATGAGGTATACTCTGAACTCTCTAGATCTGAATTGATTGAAACAGTTAATGATCTTATGAGTCATCTTAAAAGCAAGTTAAAAGAAATCAAATCTTTGAAAAATCAAACTAACTTGCTGTCTGAGGAAAATCTTAAACTTCAGAATCAAATTTTTGAATATGATGAAGAAGTTGAAGAACTCAGAAAAGAGGCTCACAAGAAATCTGAAGAGGTTCCTAATGAACAGGAAATAGCTCTTCAGGATTTCATGTTAACTGGGTTCAATAGAACTAAAATTGCCTCCATGATGTATAATATGATCAGAAACAAAGGTGAAGGCATTGGCTATGATTCATTTAAACCTTCAAATGAATTAAACTCACCTTCATGTTCTGATGATATTTTAAAAGGCAATGGTATATGCTTTGTGCCTGCTTCTGATAACTCTGAGAAGTTGAAAGTATCAGAATCTGAGACTAGGTTTGAAGTTCTGAACAACTCAAACTCTGAAGCTTCTGAACCAAAGGATAGGATTAAGGCAGATGTTAAAACCTTGCCTAAATCTAAGCCAAAAGGTCCTAAGCCTAAGAGTAAGAGGAAATCAGACTCTGAACCTGAAAAAGTTCAGAATCTGAAGTGTTCAGAACCTGGAACTAGTAAGTCTCAGAATCTGAATAAATCTGATTCAAATTTTTCTAAGACCGGGTTTATTAAAACTTCAAAATCTGTTAAACCAGTCAATATAAAACATTTTCAATCTCAGAATGTTAGGCAAAGCAAGCCAAAGCAAACCTATCAGTTTTCTGCTTCAAACTGTTTTAAGAAAGGCAAAACTGAAGCTTGCCTTGTGCCTGAAGTAAACAAAGTAAGAATTCTGAAGAGATCAGAACCAAAGTGCTCAATGGTTCAAACTCTAAAGGATTCAGAACCAAAGACTCTCAAGTCCCAGGTTCTGAAGAAATCTGAGTCCAAACCATTAAGAACTCAGGTTCTGAAGAATTCTGGTTCTAAAACTCAGACTTATTCAAGATATAAGGATTCATATCCTAAATATCAGAACAAGTCTGAACATCATAACTTCAGACACAAGTTTAAAAAGCCAAAACCTTTCAGGACTAACCCCAAAGGACCCATGAAAATCTGGGTACCTAAGTCTGAGATTATTCAATTGCAGATATGCTTGTCATCCAAAGAAAAGGAAAGGTCCTGGTACCTGGACAGTGGATGCTCGCATCATATGACAGGGGACAAGTCTATGTTCCAAACCCTAACTCTGAAAGAGGGAGGAACTGTGGGGTTTGGAGGAAGTCAGAAAGGAAAGATCATTGGTACTGGTAAGATAGGTAATTCTTCCCTGTACATTGATAATGTTTGGCTGGTAGATGGACTGAGACATAACTTACTTAGCATAAGTCAATTATGTGACAGTAATTATGAAGTCCTGTTTAATAAGAACACATGTACTGTAATCAGTAGCAAAGATAAGTCTGTAGTGTTCAGAGGCAGCAGGAAAAACAATGTTTACAAAATTAATTTTTCTGAATTGGTTCAGCAGAAGGTAGTTTGCCTTCTGTCTGTGAGAGATGAGAAATGGGTCTGGCACAAAAGGCTGGGACATGCTAACTGGAGACTCATCTCTAAGCTTAGCAAGTTACAGCTGGTCAGAGGCTTACCCCAGATTGATTATCACTCAGATGCTCTATGTTCAGCATGCCAAATTGGAAAATTTTCTAAAACTTCTTTTAAATCAAAGAACATTGTTTCCACCTCAAAACCTCTAGAACTCCTTCACATTGATTTGTTTGGTCCTGTTGGAACAGCTTCAATCAATGGGAAGAAGTATGGACTTGTAATTGTTGATGATTACAGTAGGTGGACTTGGGTTAAATTCCTCAGAACTAAGAATGAAACATATGATGTGTTTTTCAAATTCTGCAAACAAGTACAAACTGAAACTGATTTGAAAATTTTGAAAATCAAAAGTGATCATGGTGGGGAATTTGAAAATGAACCTTTTGAAAACTTTTGTGAAGACCATGGAATTCTCCGTGAGTTCTCATCTCCTAGAACTCCACAACAAAATGGAGTTGTAGAGAGAAAGAACAGGTCTTTACAAGAAATGGCAAGAACCATGATTCATGAATCTAAAATTGCTAAGTACTTTTGGGCAGAAGCTGTAAAACACAGCATGTTATATTCAGAACAGGATCTATATCAGACCCATTCTGAATAAAACATCATATGAATTGTTTAAAGGAAGAAAATCAAGTATTTCTTATTTTCATCAGTTTGGTTGTACATGTTACATACTAAACAATAAAATCTACCTAAAGAAATTTGATGCCAAGGCTCAAAAGGGTACCTTTTTAGGATACTTAGAGAGATCTAAGGCATACAGAGTGTATAATTCTGAAACACATGTTGTTGAAGAAGCTATACACATTAGGTTTGATGATAAGAAGCCTGGTAATGAAATACCAGAGCTGGTTGAGAGTTTTGCAGATGTCAGAATCTCAGAAGAACCTTCAGAAGATGAACCCAGTTCAGGTTCTGATGAAGGTTCAGAAGCTGAAAACAATGAAGAATCTGAGAAACTCTCCAACAATGACACTACTCCTGGAGCTAATCAAGATCAGCATGGTTCTGAACAAATCCTTAATGGTTCTTCAGAAGCTAATCCACCCAGAACCTCATTCAAGTACAAGTCTTCACATCCTGAGGAATTGATCATTGGAAACAAGAACAGTCCAAGGAAGACAAGATCAGCATTCACTCAGAATGAGTCCATGCTTGGCCTACTATCCATGATTGAGCCTACAACTGCTGATGAAGCACTTGCTGATGATGGTTGGATTGTAGCAATGCAAGAAGAGCTGAACCAATTTCAAAGAAATGATGTATGGGATCTTGTTGCAAAACCTGATCAGAAGAACATCATTGGAACAAAATGGGTGTTCAGGAACAAGCTCAATGAACAAGGAGAAGTGATCAGAAACAAGGCTAGATTAGTAGCTCAAGGGTACAGCCAGCAAGAAGGAATAGACTACACTGAAACTTTTGCTCCAGTAGCTAGACTGGAAGCAATTAGGTTACTTCTTTCTTATGCTATTAATCATGATATCATCTTGTATCAAATGGATGTTAAGAGTGCTTTCTTAAATGGTGTGATTTCTGAAGAAGTATATGTTAAACAACCTCCTGGTTTTGAAGATGTTAAATATCCAAACCATGTTTTTAAACTCAAGAAGTCTTTGTATGGTCTGAAACAAGCTCCCAGAGCTTGGTATGAAAGGCTAAGCAACTTCTTGATTAAAAATGATTTTGTAAGAGGTCAAGTTGACAATACACTTTTTAGGAAAACTGTTAAGAAAGAAATCTTAATTGTGCAAATCTATGTGGATGATATCATATTTGGTTCTACTAATGCCTCCCTTTGCAAGGAATTTTCAAAGTTAATGTAGGATGAATTTGAGATGAGCATGATGGGTGAGCTGAAATTCTTCTTGGGAATTCAAATCAACCAATGCAAAGATGGTGTTTATGTTCATCAGTCAAAATACACCAAGGAGCTTCTGAAGAAGTTCCAGCTGGATGATTGCAAGCTGATGACAACACCAATGCATCCCACCTGCACCTTAAGAAAAGAGGACAATGGCTCTAAAGTAGATCAGAAGCTGTACAGAGGTATGATAGGTTCTCTCCTATACTTAACTGCTTCTAGGCCAGATATTTTATTTAGTGTATGTCTGTGTGCCAGATTCCAATCAGATCCTAGAGAATCTCATATGACTGCTGTCAAGAGAATCTTCAGGTATCTGAAAGGAACAACTAATTTGGGACTTCTGTATAAGAAATCTCTAAATTATAAGCTAGTTGGATTCTGTGATGCTAACTATGCTGGGGACAGGATTGAAAGAAAATCCACCAGTGGAAACTGTCAGTTTCTTGGTGAGAATCTGATATCTTGGGCCAGCAAGAGACAAGCAACCATTGCTTTGTCAACAGCAGAAGCAGAATACATCTCAGCTGCAAGTTGTAGCACACAACTGCTCTGGATGAAACATCAATTAGAGGATTATCAGATTCATGCAGATAATATCCCAATTTATTGTGATAATACTGCTGCTATATGTCTGTCTAAAAATCCAATTCTGCATTCTAGAGCCAAGCACATAGAAATAAAACATCATTTTATAAGAGATTATGTTCAGAAGGGTGTTTTAGATATTCAGTTCATTGATACTGATCATCAATGGGCTGACATATTCACAAAACCCTTACCAGAAGAAAGATTCAATTTTATTAAAAAGAATCTGAACATGCATTTCATCTCCTGAAAATGTGCTTGAATCTGAATGTATTCCTTGATTCTGAGTTTATCATAAGCTAAGACTTATCAAACACTCATCTTCTGAGAGTTTGAATAAAGTTAAGCCTGAAAAACTTCAGAATCTGAAGGATCAGAACCTGGATTTTCTGACTTCTGCATCTGATAAAAAAATCTAATGTTGGTCAGAATCTGATAAGTATGGATATGGGCAATGATGATTAAAGCTTTGAAAGTTTATACTCTAATCCTCCCAAAGTCATCAATTTAAAAATGTGATTTTCTGCTCTGGTACTCATTGTTAAAATTGCTTGACAAACAATTTTCAGTTAGTATCAGTTTTGTTTTCAAACTATTTACACAGACACATTTTTCAAATGCTCAAAGTGTTTCGGACAATGTTCAGCTTTAAGAACTTATTTTATCTTGGTATCAGTACTGACTTGCTAATTTAGTATCAGACGCTAAGTTAAATCTTCATATTTTGAAATCAGGTTCTGATACAAGTTCAACAGTCCTAAAACTGTATTTTGGTATCAGACTCTGAGATAAAATCCTCAATTGGTATCAAGCTCTGATATAACCTATCAGTTGGTCTATGATCTTAACTATTTTGTTTTAAACATGAGTTAGACCTGCTCTAATCTGAACTATTTTCTTTAAACCAGCTCAGATTTGCTCTGATACCCTCTTGCAAGATTTGCTCTGATACCTTCTTGCATGTTTTGGTTCTGATACTGAACAAAAATATACTGAACAAGTCATGTCTGAACACAGAATGACCTGATCAGAAGCTCTAAACCTTTTTTTCCTGCTTCTGAACAGCATTCTATTTTAATGCAAGTCATATACTCATTAAAAGTCAAGTATGCTCTGATTCTCATCTTTGCTACTTGATTATCAATATGATTGCATAAATATCTCACAAACTTTTGTTCAACCCCCTCCTATATGCTTTGAACCTTTTCTTTGACATGTTTTTCAAACTCTTTTACAAAGGGGAGATTGAACTGCTCTGATACCTGTTTTCAAACTCTTTCCAAATGCTTTTCTGCTCTGATACAGATGTTTTCAAACTCTTGTGTCAAAGGGGGAGAAATTTTCTGTGTTGGGTGATTAAGTAAAATTTTTTGTTGATGACAAAAGGGGGAGAAAGTAAAACAAGTATTAAAGCACCTGAGCTCAAATATAAGTTAAAATTCTGTCAGTATATTAACTTATGAAAGGGGAGTAAAAGGTATTAAAGCCTAAGGTTCTTGTGTGAACTATTGAACAATTCAACCCCCCTTACATAAGTTGAGCTCTGATACAATTCTGACTGAACTTAACTTATGAGAACAGATTTTAACTCTTAGCCTCTGAAGTGAAATTCTGGCTCTGATACATTTCTGTGAGATACATTACTCTTAGTGAGTAAATTGAATTTAAAATAACTTTGATAAGACTCAGGGAGCTTACAAAACTCATCCTGTGGATTATCAGACTTAGGGGGAGAGCTTACAAACCTCAGAACCTGAAGTCAACAAGTCATTTTGAATTCTGAGTGTAAATTTCACCATATTGTTTTAAGTTAAGCTTAATTAGCATGGATAAGAATCAAGGCGAGCTTACAAACCTAACCTTGAGGACTGTCAGACCTAGGGGGAGCTTACAAACCTCTCCTGAAGTCAGATTGTTAATTAAACTTAACAACAATTCTGAAATTTTCACATTTGTGTTTTTAACTGAACTTAATTAACTTGGATCAAACTCAGGGGGAGCTTACAAACCTTACACCCTGTAGTTAACCTGTTGATTAAGTTAACAACAATTTTCTGATTTAATACTTATGTTTGTCATCATCAAAAAGGGGGAGATTGTTGGAACAAAATGTGTTTAAAAAGCCTCTTATAAATTAAGGGGAGATTGTTGAAACATTTATGTGTAGACATATCTCTCTTTATGGTTTTGATGATAACAAAGTATTAAAGAGAAAATTGGTTATTTGCTAATGCTTTGTTCAAGTGTTTTCAGAACCATGTGCTTTATGATCAATTATTATGAATGGTTATGGAAGAACAAGCTTAGAGCAAGGAAGGAAAGCTAAGAAGCAATGTTGCAAAGCTAGAAGGAAACTGGGTCTGAAGAAGTACTCCTGAAGAAGTGCTCCTGAAGTAAGAGCTTCTGAAGTGGTCCTGAAGAAGTGCTCCTGAAGTAGAGCTTCTGAAGTAGTCCTGAAGTGGTACTCCTGAAGTGCAGCTTCTGAGTCTGAAGGCAGCTTCTGAAGTCTGGGTGCTTCTGAAGAAGTCAACGCAAAGTCAACTCCTGAAGCCAGCTTCTGATCCGTACAAGCCAGCTTCTGATACGGCAGCTTCTGATGCACTGTTCACAAGAGAAGCTTCTGAAGCTGATGTGGCATGGAAAGTGACCAGTACTGTGCGCATTTAATGCCTGGATATGTCAGAACAACTCAATGGAACAGTTGTCTCCCTGACCCAAACATTCTCCAGCTTTTAAGGTAGGCCATTTCATAAAATGGCTGCTGCTCTGTTTTGTTTGAAAAAGTGCAGCATACTTTTGCAGAAAACATAGCTGGATTGCAACGGCTCTTTCCTCAAATCAAGCAAATCTTCAACAGCTATATTTCATCTATAAAAGGAAGAAGATTTGAAGAAGAAATTGTCTAAGACTCTTGAAACGTATTGTTGAACCTGTGCTCTGTTTTCTGTTGTAAAACTGTCAAGTTCAAAACTCTTAGAAATTCTCATAGTCTGTGTAACTTAGAATTTCTTAAGGTTAAGAGTCTTAACCAGTGTTGTATTAAGAGAACACCTCTGATATTTTATCAAGTGTTCATCCCAAACTATTTCATTTGTAAACCAGTTTGGTCCTCAAAGTCTCAGTCTGTATACTGAGCATTTGTAACCTCATTCCTTTGTGGTCTGAGTCAGAAGCCTCTTGACTTAGTGTCTTGAGCATTGAGAAGTCTCTTGACTAAGTGTCTTGAGCATTGGAAGCCTCTTTCTTAGTGATTGAGCAGTGGAAGCCTCTTCCTTTGTGGTTGAGCACTAGAAGCCTCTTCCTTGGTGGTTGAGCAACTGGAAGTCTCTTTCTTAAGTGATTGAGCAAGTGTAATCTTCAGATTATAGTGAAACTCTCTTGTTGGAAAACAAGGGGACTGGACTACTTCTCACATTGAGAAGGAACCAGTATAAATTTTGTGTCTCTCTCTTCCCTATCTCTTTTCTTTATTTGATCCGCTGCATAACTCTTGATAACAGTTCAGAACTGATTCATATCAGCTTCTGAACTTAACCTTAAGTTTGAAAAGAAAAGATATCAAGTTTTTGAGTCACAAAATTCAACCCCCCCTTCTTGTGTGTGTGTGTGTGTTTTTCTCACCTTCAGGGGAAAGGATAAGAGAAATCTGAAAGTAGGAGGAAAGGTAGATCCGTTTCAGTTTAAAGTAAAAAAGCCTGGGAAAACGCGCAGATGATGTCATCTAAGTTGACACGATTTCCAAGAACCGTTGCGATGCGGACACGTCAGCGAGAGCGAACGGTCGCCTCACGTCAGCCGTCGGATTCCACTAAGAGGTGTCCTCAACACATAGTTTAAGAGGCGTCCTCAACACGTCAAAGTAGCCATTTCTACACGAAGTTTAATCACTTCGCCTTATATCAAGACTCGTGCTTGTTGGGCTAATATAATATGAATACGCTCGTTGGGCTAGCGCCCACACTCTCGACGGAATAGTGCCCATAAGGCACTCAAAAAACGGAAACGTGGGGCTAGTACCCAGGTTGGGCTAGTCCCCGTGTTGGGCTAGTACCCACGCAGGGTTTAAGCACCCGTGTTGGGCTAGCACTCATCGTGGGCAAGCACCCATGTTGGGCTAGTAACTCATAAAATTTTTCACACAGACAGACCCCCTCGTTAACAGTTTAATCACTTCTCCTTGTCCCAAGACTCGTGCTTGTTGGGCTGTGGACTGTAGATCTCACCATCTAGGACTTGAGACCCTAAGGACAAGGATGTAAACCCCTGGAATAAGGCTGGACGCCCTCCAGGAGGGCGCAGGGCCTACTTTACTGTCACAAATAGCCCCAGGTAACCTTCCTAAAGGGCACCCGTTGGGGGCGCCCTTAGAAGTTTACAAGGGCGCCCTGGTCATGGTTTTGGCCCTTTACGATCTGGGCCCAAAACCATGACTGGATAGGCCCAAGAGTGGCTACAAATAGTAACCTTGGGATCATTCCCGAGGCATGACCTAAACACAGCATAAAAACCCTAGTTTCCAGAGATTGTACTCACAGCCAGTACAGAAAGAAAGAAAGAAAAACAAACCAAGAAAAAGAAAAAAAAAGGAAAAAATCAAAGAGTTGTCAAGATCAAAGAAAAATATTTGTAAATCACCAAAAGTTGTGATTGAATAAGGAGGAAGTGTGTAATTTAGAAGGAATGTTCCTCTTTGCTTGGCCTTTTTGAATTCAATTTCCCCACATATGACATTTCTTTTGTAACCAAGCCAAATTACAACCCTCAAAAGACCTTGTGATCAATGCTTTTGTTCTTTTAGAAACGATGATTAGATGGACACATAACTTGATCGGAATGTTAGCAAACTTGCCAGATGAGTGTTTAATACCCCCCACAATTAATATTCAATTTGTTCATTTATTTTTACAAAAATGTGTGTTAGGTTGATTCATTGATAAATATGTTATTAACTTGAGCTGTATGATATAAATTTTGTGCGCAATCTTGGATTAATGGGAACATCAGAATTGTCCATAAAAGCCCAATTCCCATTGGCACCCACATTACCAACAATAACCCAATTCTCATTGGCACCCACAATTTCAAACCAAAGCCCGACCTCGCTCGGCATCCAAACATAACCAAAGCCCGACCTCGCTCGGCATCCAAACATAACCAAAGCCCGACCTCGTTTGGCATCCAAACATAATCAAAGTCTGACCTCGCTCGGCATCCATTCATAACCAAAGCCCGACCTCACTCGGCATCCAAACATAACCAAAATCCCGACCTCGCTCGGCATCCAATCATAAAAAGCCCGACCTCGCTCGACATCCAATCACAACCAAAGCCCAACCTTGCTCGGCATCCAATTCTTAATCCAAGCCCGACTTTGCTCGGCATCCAATCACAACCCCCAGCGTCCAACATGACGTCTGTCATCCCACATGTCAGCATAATTCATGCATCATATCAAACTCATTCATTAACATGCATCTCATACTCATGTCATGCTCTCCCCCACAATTCATCATGCCCCGAGCAAACAATCTCCAAGTGTCATCCCCAGTCTGTCTGGTCCAGTGATGTCACCTCCTTTATGCCAAGCGGCAGTTCTTTAACGAACAGCTTGTGCATTTTTCATCATATCCTTGTACCAAGGGGCAGTGCTTTAGCAAACAACTTGTGTATCCCTAATACAAATCAATCCTTTATACAACATTCCCAATACAAGTCGTACAAATCATACATTCATGCATATACACATTCATGCATACAACATACAACAATATCATTCATACATGGCTGCTTTAACCACCATGAGTCTCACCAATCAATCATAAACAATTTGTAACCTTCATTTCCCCAAGTGTCATCCCCAGTGTGCCTGGTCCAGAGATGTCACCCTTTTATGCCAAGTAGCAGTTCTTTAACGGACAGCTTGCGCATCTTTTGTCATGTCTTTATGCCAAGTGGCAGTTCAAACGAACAACTTGTGCATTTTTATCTTGTTATGCCAAGTGGCAGTTCTGTAACGAACAGCTTGTGCATACTCCCCAGTGTTATCGCCAGGTAGCAAGTTCAACAAATGAACAGCTTGAGCGTATCTTTATTCTGTCTATGTGCCAAGCGGCAGAGTTCTTTAACGAACAGCTTATGCATCTTTTCTCCCCAGTTGAAGTAGCAGTTCTGTAATGAACAGCTTGTCAGCATCTTATTCCAGTGTCGTCAATGGCAGTTCGGCAACAACCCGAACAGTTGACATCCTTTTATTTCTTGTTGTCAATGGTAGTTCCGCAACAACCCGAACAGTTGACATCCTTTTATTTCTTGTCGTCAATGGCAGTTCGTCAACAACCCGAACAGTTGACATTCACCTTTATTTCTTGTCGTCAATGGCAGTTCGGCAACAACCCGAACAGTTGACATCCTTTTATTTCTTGTCGTCAATGGCAGTTCGGCAACAACCCGAACAGTTGACATCCTTTTATTTCTTGTCGTCAATGTCAGTTCGGCAACAACCCGAACAGTTGACATCCTTTTATTTCTTGTCGTCAATGGCAGTTCGGCAACAAACCGAACAGTTGACATCCGTTTTATTTCTTGTCGTCAATGGCAGTTCGGCAACAACCCGAACAGTTGACATTCACCTTTATTTCTTGTTGTCAATGGCAGTTCGGCAACAACCCGAACAGTTGACATTCACCTTTATTTCTTGTCGTCAATGGCAGTTCGGCAACAAACCAAACAGTTGACATCCTTTTATTTCTTGTCGTCAATGGCAGTTCGGCAACAAACCGAACAGTTGACATCCGCTTTTATTTCTTGTCGTCAATGGCACTTCGGCAACAACCCAAACAGTTGACATTTACCTTTATTTCTTGTCGTCAATGGCAGTTCGGCAATGGCAGTTCGGCAACAACCCGAACAGTTGACCTCTACCTTTATGTCTTGTCGTCAGTGGCAGTTCGGCAACATCCCGAACAGCTGACATTTACATTTGATACGAATTTGAGTGCTTGAATTCGTAAGGTAGCGGAAGCAATCAACCAATAACGAAGATACTAGGTACCACCCTTATTAGTTGAATTCTGCTAAGTATTTTTGGATAGTTTTCATAATTTTAGTGAAATAATAAAGGATAGGCAATGTTAGACTACACCAATAGTTTAACAAAGAGATTAGCACTCAACACCAATTGAGCTAATCGGATTATTATCAAGACGTCACTTGCTAATAACCATTCGAAAATGTAGACACAAATTCTGGGCAAACTGAATTGTTTTATTGCATAATATTCTGATTACAATGTTTAGCAAGCATGGCATATATAGCCGAAAATACAATGCAAGGATTAATAAAAACTGGTAATAAAGTACAGCAATTATACTAATAAAATGACATTATTCCATCAGCTATGTAACTCCTGTTCCAATGATTGGTTGGGCGAAATTAAGGCCTTGAATGCTCCTTATTTTGCCTTTTGTAACTGCTCAGAATAGGATTTAAATGGCTGATTTATTTGGTGATTAAAATGACGTCCAGCAATAATTAAATGGTTAAAATAACCAAGTAATTAAACTCAGTCCTTGATGATGATTAACAAAGGATCCCACTCCACTAGCTCCTTGGTGTGCGCTGATTTCAAGCTCTTTTGGGTCAATTTTCGCATCATCCCCTCCCCCTTTGAAAGGAATTGACCTCAATTCTTGAATACCATCATCATCCAAATATGGTGAGAGATCTCCTACATTGAAAGTCGCATGTACTCCATATTCTCCGGGCAAATCAATCTTGTATGCATTGTCATTGATCCTTGATATAACTTTGAAGGGACCATCAGCTCTAGGCATGAGCTTATTCTTTCTTTTGCTTGGGAATCTCTCTTTTCTCAAATGGACCCACACAAGATCACCTTCGTTGAACAACTTAGGCTTATGGTTCTTAGACCTTTGCTTGTAGACTTCATTTACAGCCTTGATTCTTTCTCGCACTTGCTCATGTAGTTTCATCATTGATTTGAGTTTGGACTTTGCATCTGGATGAACTAGTTCCTCTTTTGGCATAACCACCAGGTCCAATGGCAAGTAAGGATTCACACCATAAACAACTTCAAAAGGAGAATGATTAGTAGCATATGTAGGGGATCGGTTGTATGCAAATTCGGCATGAGCTAACTTCAAGTCCCAATCCTTTTGAGTTTTACTAACCAAACCACGCAGCAAGGTACCAAGAGTTCTATTAGTTACCTCCGTTTGCCCATCGGTTTGAGGGTGATGGGAAGTACTGAACAGCAACTTAGTACCCAATTTCCTCCATAATGTATTCCAGAAATAACTCAAAAACTTTGAATCACGATCGGAAACAATAGTTTTAGGAACTCCATGCAAGCGCACAATCTCACGAAAGTACAAATCAGCAACGTTACTAGCATCATCTGTTTTGTGACAAGCTACAAAGTGTGCCATCTTTGAAAACCTATCAACAACAACCATAATTGCATCCTTACCTCGCTGTGTGCGGGGCAAAGCCACAATGAAATCCATGCTCACGTCCATCCAAGGACCATTAGGTGTTGGTAATGGAGTATATGCTCCTGGTTTGAAAGAACTCTTCGCCAAATGACAAGTAACACACTTGCTAATGACCTTTTGCACATCTCCTAACATCTTTGGCCAATGAAAATGTTCTTTTAAAATCTCCAGGGTTTTTGTAATGCCAAAGTGACCAGCCAAACCTCCACCATGAGCCTCACGAACTAGTAACTCACGAATTGCATGCCTTGGAATGCAAAGCCGATTCTCTTTGAACAAAAATCCATCCTGCACTATATACTTTCCAAATGCTCCATTTTCACAGTTAGAGTATATTTCACCAAAGTCTACATCATCTTTATAATAGTCTTTCAAAGTCTCAAAACCAAGTAAGCGAGTTTCGAGAATTGAAATCAAAGCATACCTCCTTGAAAGGGCATCAGCCACCACGTTACTCTTACCATCTTTGTACTTTGAAGAGAAATTAAAAGATTGAAGAAATTCAACCCATTTAGCATGCCTTGGACTCAACTTTTGTTGTCCGTTGATATACTTTAGAGACTCGTGATCTGAATGCAACACAAAGTGGTTAGAACGCAAATAATGACTCCAATGATCAAGAGCTCTTACAATGGCATAGAACTCCTTGTCATAGGTGCAATAGTTCAATCGAGCTCCTCCAAGTTTCTCTGAGAAATACGCTATAGGCCTTTTGTTTTGTATCAAAACAGCTCCAATGCCAACCCCACTAGCATCACATTCGACCTCAAAGGGTTGAGTGAAGTCGGGCAAAGCTAAAACAGGAGCTTCACAAAGCTTTAATTTAATTAATTCAAAAGCCTTTTGTGCTTGCTCATTCCACACAAACGCACCCTTCTTCAAACATTCAGTAATAGGGCTTGTTATAGTGCTAAAATTCTGGATAAAGCGTCGATAAAATGATGCAAGACCATGGAAAGATCTCACCTCTGAAACTGTTGTAGGACTCGGCCATGTTTTGATAGCATCCACCTTTGTTGGATCAACCGATACTCCATCTTTAGACACAACGTATCCAAGAAACACCACACTTTCAACCAAGAAGTCACACTTCTCCTTCTTCCCATAGAGTTTTTGTGCTCTTAGGGTCTCAAAGATTTGCTTTAAATGAGTGAAATGCTCCTCGCTAGACCTGCTATACACCAAAATATCGTCAAGGTAAACAACAACAAACCTACCCAAGAAGGGCTTGAGTACTTCATTCATGAGCCTCATGAAGGTGCTAGGTGCATTCGTGAGTCCAAACGGCATAACCAGCCATTCATATAGACCGTGTTTGGTTTTGAACGCCGTCTTCCATTCATCACCTTCACGCATTCTGATTTGGTGATATCCACTCCTTAGATCGATTTTTGAGAATATAACCGACCCATGTAACTCATCAAGCATATCATCTAACCTTGGAATAGGAAAGCGATATTTGATGGTTATGTTGTTCACTGCCCTACTATCAATACACATTCTCCATGAACCATCCTTCTTAGGAACCAGCAACGTTGGAACAGCACAAGGACTCATTGATTCACGCACATAACCCCTGCTGATCAGTTCTTCAATTTGCCGTTGCAACTCCTTTGTCTCCTCCGGATTACATCTATAGGCAGCTTTGTTTGGTAATGGAGCTCCGGGAATTAGATCAATTTGATGCTCAATCCCACGAATAGGTGGCAAACCAATTGGTAATTCAGTTGGAAACACATCTTCATACTCACCCAAAACAGCCTCCAATTGTTGTTTAAGAGGAGTTTCGATATCATCCTGTTTAGTATTCTTTGCAATCAACAGGTAAACTAATTCACCATTATCAATAGCATTTTTCACTTCATTTTCAGTAGCAAACATAGTGAGGCTAGGCTGTTTACCTCTTTGTGTAGTCATGGAACGAACTTCACTTGATGCCATAGGTTTCAGCACCATCTTCTTGCCCTTGTAGTTCAATTCATACTCATTTGATCTTCCTCTATGCGTCACATCTCTATCAAATTGCCAAGGACGTCCCAGAAGTATATGACTCGCATCCATAGGCACCACATCACACAAGACCTCATCAACATAAGACCCCATGGTTAACCCCACATTAGTCTGTCTTGTAACTTTTATACTACTCCCATTGTCCAACCAATGTAGTGTATAAGGTTTAGGATGTTTTGTTGTAAGTAATCCTAACTTAGACACCATTTCAGTTGAAGCTGCATTGGTACAACTACCTCCATCCACAATGACACTACACCATTTATCCTTCACTTGACACTTGGTATAGAAGATTTGATTTCTTTGATCCCCCTCCAAGGGTGCAGTTTTAGCTTGTAAAGTTCTAAGCACCAAAGTATCATAGATGGGAGGTCCATATTCTTCTACTTCATCGTCGACATCTTCGACAATTTCAAGCCCCTCCACGTCAACATTGCCACCAGATTCTTCCTCTTCCTTAATCAACTCATCACGCATGCTAATCGCTTCTCTAAGGGTCACAACTCTTTGATTAGGACAGGCTCTAGCAAAGTGTCCAAAGCCTTGACACTTATAACACCTAACCGTTGACAGGCTAGTCTCTTTGGATGCAGCACCAGATTGTTTAGGAGTAGGCTCAACCTGTTTTGGTTGAGTCACATTTGGTTTAGTGCTAGGGGCTGCAGCTGCGCTACCGGACACACCTCCCTTGGACCACCCACTTGAACCACCAGCATTATACCTGCTCTTATTTTGATTTTCAATTTTTAAACACAAGGTGCACAAAGTGTTGAAGTCAGAATAATTACATAGCTCAACAGCAAATGCTATGTTCTTATTCAGACCACGAAGAAAACGACTCATTTTTTGCTCTTCATTTTCCTCCAATTCACCCATTAAACACAGGTTTTCGAATTCATCAATGTACTCAGTAACACTCATTTTTCCTTGTACTAAATCTGAAATCTTTTTGTACAAGTTCAATCTGTGGTTCGATGGCACATACCTTTTGCGCAACTTTCTTTTCAAGGACTCCCAAGAACTGATTTTCTCCTTCCCATCTCGTGTTCTTCGAGCCTTCAAGCCCTCATACCACAACGATGCACTTTTGCTAAGTTTCAGAATAGCATACTTACAACGCTTCTCATCATCAAGATCCTTGAAGTCAAACATTCTATCGATCTTGCGCTCCCATTCCAAATAAACCTCCGGGTCTGCACTGCCATTGAATTCAGGTAGCTCGGTGATTTTGAATTCATCCACGTTTGGGCGTGGTTCATTCCTTCTAGCCCTCCATCGTTCATCTCCCAGATTGGCGCTCCTTAAGGCTTCACGCAATCTGTCCATGAAATCATCGCTGTTGTAATCCACCATTGTCACGTAACAAGGATTCAGAGCCGAAGCTCTGATACCACTAATGATACGAATTTGAGTGCTTGAATTCGTAAGGTAGCGGAAGCAATCAACCAATAACGAAGATACTAGGTACCACCCTTATTAGTTGAATTCTGCTAAGTATTTTTGGATAGTTTTCATAATTTTAGTGAAATAATAAAGGATAGGCAATGTTAGACTACACCAATAGTTTAACAAAGAGATTAGCACTCAACACCAATTGAGCTAATCGGATTATTATCAAGACGTCACTTGCTAATAACCATTCGAAAATGTAGACACAAATTCTGGGCAAACTGAATTGTTTTATTGCATAATATTCTGATTACAATGTTTAGCAAGCATGGCATATATAGCCGAAAATACAATGCAAGGATTAATAAAAACTGGTAATAAAGTACAGCAATTATACTAATAAAATGACATTATTCCATCAGCTATGTAACTCCTGTTCCAATGATTGGTTGGGCGAAATTAAGGCCTTGAATGCTCCTTATTTTGCCTTTTGTAACTGCTCAGAATAGGATTTAAATGGCTGATTTATTTGGTGATTAAAATGACGTCCAGCAATAATTAAATGGTTAAAATAACCAAGTAATTAAACTCAGTCCTTGATGATGATTAACAAAGGATCCCACTCCACTAGCTCCTTGGTGTGCGCTGATTTCAAGCTCTTTTGGGTCAATTTTCGCATCAACATTTTACCTTCTTTAGGCTACCATCACAACGGTAGTAGGTAAAATGTTTCCCCAGCGAATAATAGACTTTGTCTTCTCTTACCTTCATTAAGCTACCATCGCAACGGTAGTAGGTAAGATGAAATGCCCGGTGAAGCCACCAAGGTAACCTTGGTCTATTGTCTTTATTAAGCTATCATTCTGGTAGTAGACAACCCTTTCCCCAGTGGAACCTTGTTACCCCCAGTAGAGTTGGATCCCGTTTCTTTAACGAACCCGGGTATCCCTTTGTCTCTTTTTATGCCCCAGTCGGGTCATCTTTGCCGTCTTTGCATTCATACTTGCATTACGAGCATTCATAGCATTTGCATGCATACATTCATAGCATTTTCAATTCAAGAAAAATTTAGCCAAAAATGGTGTACTTTGTATTTAAGTCTCTCCGACCCGTCAATTTCAAAATTTCACTTTCAATCTCCGCGGCGAAGAAACTTAAATAGGGGCATCTGTCATACCCCATTTTTTGACTCATATTTTTCTTTGTTTATTATTATTCATCATTTCATTTTCAATTTGTTATTTTTACCTTTTATTACCTTTTATTATTTCATCTTTATTTTTGGATTTTTATTTATTAATATTTATCACCATTAGCATTACTATCATTTTTATTAATATTATCATTATTATTATTAATAGGCTTAATTGCATGTTTGGTCCCTTATGTTTATTTTAGGTTTCAAGTTGGTCCCTATTGTTTTAAAAGTTTCAATTTGGTCCAAAACGTTTATTTTAGGTTTCATGTTGGTTCCTTTTGTTTTAAATGTTTTCAAGTTGGTCCCTTATGTTTGCAACGTTAGCATAAGTTAGTCCCTTTCAAGTTGATTTTTTACACCTGAAAGTAGGATTTTCTATTAAAATTTGAGCTCCAATTATGTTCACATTCAGATTCAAATTGAAATTGCATGGAAAACGACGAGAATACCTCCTAGAACATGTTTTGGACCAAATTGAAACTTTTAAAACAATAGGGACCAACTTGAAACCTAAAATAAACATAAGGGACCAAACATGCAATTAAGCCTTATTAATACTATTGATATTGTCTTTTTCATTAATAATATTATTATTATCTTTTTTTATTTTTTATCAATGCTTTATTATTATTATTATTTATTATTATTATCATTATTTTTAATTACTAATATTATTATCTCTTTCATCATTATTATTGTTATCACCTTTATTATTATTATCATTACCATCATTGTTATTTTCATTATTACTATTATTATTGGTTTTTACTTCTTTTATCTTAAAGAATATAAAAAAGAAAAAAAAGGGGAGTTCGCAGAGCAAAGTTCCCTTCGCTCTGCGAACTCTGCGTTTTTTTTGCAGAATTTAATTCCTTTGATTTATCTTTCTTTTGTTTTCATTATAGTTATAATTGTTATCACCTATCATTATTATTACTGCTATTGCTATCAATTGTGGCTGTTTAGGTCCAGCAAAGCAAGAATTGAGGCATGTGCCATTAAAGCCAAGGTAAGAAGGTTTTTCTTCCAAGCCAAGCAAGTTGGCTGCCCTTGGGCAGCTCTCATCCCTCCCAATTGACCTGCTAATGGCCCTAAGCTTGCCAGCCAGCTACTTGCTTGTTTTCCTTCCTTCTTTCTCCCCCAAAACCAGTCAAACACAGCTGCATCTCAGTTGCTCAAAAGCTGTTTTGCTGCCCTGTTTTCAGCTGCCATTTCTTCCTTCTCACACCAGCCACATGTTCCCTTTTGTTTCCCCCAACCTCTGTACATGGCAGTGCATGTTTTCCTTGCTTGACTCCTCAAGATTGCAAGGATTGATCCCAAGAACAGCCCAATTGCAAACCAGCCCTGTTTTTCACTTTTTCATCATCATTGCTATCATAAATCAGCTTCATTAATGGCTGGTTTTGGCCAAAGTCTTGACCAAGGTTACAAGGCAATGTCACCTCTTCACTTTTGCATTAAATGCAAAGCAAAGTAGCCTGGTTTTAGACCACAAAGCAGCTGGATTCTAGAGATTTTCATCATTGCAATAGATTTGGTTTTGGGCTATAAAAGGAATGCAATGCATGAGGATTAAAAGAGTTGAAAATACAGAATTTTGAGAGAGAATAGAGAGTTCAATACACAGATTCTTACACTTCTCCCAGCAAAAAGATCAGTTCTTAGAACAACCTAATTGTTCTTGCTCATCAACTCTTCCAACTTTGCAAAATCACAATCAACCAAGTCCTTTCCTATCTCTTGCCACATAAGCATTGCTAGGAGTTCTGTAAGTATCGCTAACTCTTTATCTTTCATTTTTCATTGTTGCTTGCATCATTTACTTTGTTTAAATTCATTTTGCTCAAAAAACCACTTTTGAAACCTCAAAGGAATCTCAAATTTGCAAAAACACTAAACTGAGTTGTTGTACTCCCTTTCTTGCTGTTTTTTTCAAAGGTTTTCAATCCCCTTGAGGTTCTGAACCTTAATCAGAAGCAGCTTCTGAACAAAAGTTCAGAAGCAGCTTCTAAACAAAAGTTCAGAAGCAGCTTCTGAGTTTCAAAATTCGCAAAGTTCGCAGAGCAAAGTCATGGTCGCTCTGCGACCATGACAAAACTTAGGTTCGCAGAGCCAAGTTCAGGTTGCTCTGCGAAAGTTGCAGAACTCAGAACCTGAGTTCAGGCTCCTAAAAAAGCCAACTTTTGAGGTTCTAACCAAAAAACTCAGAACCTAAGAGGATTGAAACTCAATTTATTCAAAACATAACAAAACTTTTGCATGATGTTGTAAATTTCACAAGTTTGAGCAATAATTTTGAATAACTTGTGCTACAAGTTACGTTCATTAATTTCCCAAAATCAAACTCGAGCAATAAGCCATGTTCATTATTTTCAAAACCAATCTTGAACAACAACCTTGTTCATGATTTTTCAATCAAAACATGAACTTGAGCCGAACTTGTTCATCTTTAAAACCAAACTCAAATTTGAGCCGAACTTGTGCATTTTCCAAACTCATGCATATTTTCATGAACTTGTTCAATTCAAACTTGAATAACGCTTGTTCTTAAGTTCCAATAACTTAAGCAACAAGCTATGTTCACTATTTTCAATAAACTTGAACAACAATTTTGTTCATGATTTTCAACAACTTTGTTCTTAAAGTTCAAACACTTTTGAACAAAGCATGTTCCTTTTTGCATCATGAGCTTGAAACAAAACTTGATGCATCCTTTCAAAACTCGAACAACATTTGCTCAAGGTTGCAACAACTAATTTGAGCAACAAGCCTTTTTTTAAACTTTTTCACCAAGTGTTTTGTTCCTTTGAGATTTCTTTGAATTTCAACATCAAACAAAAACTTGAATGAAAAAGGAATGGTTGGATGTATTTCTCTCCATTCCCCGGTTGCACGAATGTTTGACGTATGTCTCGTTGTTCGGGCAATCGTCATTCCATTTTCAACGCGCTCGATGCGCCTTACCCTTTTATTGGTCCTTCGTGACCAATCCAATCTTCCTTTGGTCCCCCGTGACCATTTTGAACTTTTTCTTGGCCCCTGTGGTCAATTCAACCTTTTCACGCCTTTGTGCGTTTTCAAACGGATACCATCGCCCTCGTGCGAGTCCGTCCTTTTTCTTTTTAAACCTTTTCACGCCTTTGCGCGTTTTCCAACCTTTTCACGCCTTTGCGCGTTTTCAAACGGATACCATCGCCCTCGTGCGAGTCCGTCCTTTTTCTTTTTAAACCTTTTCACGCCTTTGCGCGTTTTCCAACCTTTTCACGCCTTTGCGCATTTTCAAACGGATACCATCGCTCTCGTGCGAGTCCGTCCTTTTTTTATCAAGCCCTTTTTACCTTCATTAAGCTACCCACACAACGGTAGTAGGTAAAAAGCTTTTCATCGGTCTTCATTAAGCTATCCAAACAACGATAGTAGACCGCGTTTCCTTTTTTTCAATCAAACTTTTTCGATCAGGCGCGATCAAACCTTTTTAATTAAAATCAACCAACATACAAACTTTTTTCTACCAAAGAACTACGTAAGCTTTGAATTCTCCATCGCACCAAGAGATACGTAGGAGCAGGATTCACATCTTGTCAAGCCCATTAATAAAAAACTTTCTTTTTTCCCCTTCATCATATTTTCTTTTTCCCTTTTAATATATATTCAAGCATGCAAGCAAAACGAGAAAAACACTTTAGCCTTAGCTAACTAGGAGGTTCCCGTTGAGTACAACGGATGTGAGGGGTGCTAATACCTTCCCCTTGCATAACCGACTCCCGAACCCAAAATCTCTAACACTAAGGTAATTTCGAACTTTTTTCCTTTTTTCCCCGAAAAATTAAAAGTTCAGTCGTGATTTAAAATTAGTGATTCAACGCTTCTCAATAGCTTGATATCCGAAATTCGACGTGACAAGGTTCATACATGCTGCTACTCATGTTCCACTGATGAGGAAACCTAAGAACAAACCTCAGGAGTCCAAAGACAAGAAGGCATCTGATCCTTGGATATGTCATCATTGTGGTAAAAAGGGACACATTAAACCTTTTTGTTACAAGCTGCATGGATACCCCAAGCATTTTCACCACACAAAAGTGCAACCAGCTGTGAACAAAAACAAAATCAAGAAGGTTTGGAGACCAAAGTGTGAAGGTGTTTCTCAGAGGCTGAACAAAGGAGAAGGAAAGGCTGTTGCTAATGACAACAAGCCCAATCCTGTAGCACAGAAGAGTTCTGGTGCTGGACCATCTAAAGTCTGGACAAAAATGATGGTTTCTGTTCCTGATCAGAAGGCTCTAGTTTCTAGTAAGTCTGAAGATGGTGTGACCTGTGTTCAAAAGAGAATTGCTGAACTTGAGAAACAGATTGCTGGGAAGAAGGTTCTGAATGTGCCTGAGGCACATCTGAAATTGTTTCTGCTGGAGATATGTTTAAAAGTAAATGAAAAGCAGAGATCATGGTACCTGGACAGTGGTTTCTCGCGTCACATGACAGGAGAAAAGTCTATGTTCCAAACCCTGACCATGAAAGAGGGAGGAACTATGGGATTTGGAGGAAACCAGAAAGGAAAGATCATTGGTACTGGTAAGATAGGTAAGAACTGAAGTTCTGCAGAGAATGAACAATGTCTATAAGATTGACTTTTCAGAACTGGTTGATCAGAAGGCAATTTGTCTTCTGTCACTGAGTTATAAGAAATGGGTATGGCACAAAAGTTTGGGACATGCTAACTGGAGATAAATCTTTAAGCTTAGCAAGTTATAACTGGTCAGAGGCTTACCAGACATTCACTATCACTCAGATGCTCTTTGTGGAGCATGCCAGAAAGGAAAAATTGTTAACACTTCTTTTAAATCCAAAGACATTGTCTCTACCTCTAGACCTTTAGAACTACTTCACATTGATTTGTTTGGGCATGTTAGTACAACATCAATCAATGGGAAGAAGTATGGATTGATAATTGTTGATGACTACAGTAGATGGACTTGGGTTAAATTCCCCAGAACCAAAGATGAATCATATGATGTGTTCAGTAACTTCTGCATGCAAGTACAATCTAAAAAAGAACTGAAAATTTTGAACGTCAGAAGTGATCATGGTGGAGAATTTGAAAATGAGCCATTTGAGATTTTTTTGTGAAAAACATGGAATCATCCATGAGTTCTCTTCTCCTAGAACTCTACAAAAAAATGGAGTTGTAGAAAGAAAGAACAAATCCTTACAAGAAATGGTCGGAACCATGATTCATGAAACTAACATTGCAAAGTATTTTTGGGCAGAAGCAGTTAACACAACTTGTTATATTCAGAACAGAAACTATATTAGACCTATTCTGAATAAAATAGCATGAGTTATTCAAAGGAAGGAAACCAAGCATTTATTATTTTCATCAGTTTGGATGTACCTGTTACATTCTGAACAACAAAGTCTATCTAAAGAAATTTGATGCTAAGGCTCAGAAGGGTATCTTCTTAGGATACTCTGAAAGATCCAAAGCATACAGAGTGTATAATTCTCAAACACATGCTGTTGAAGAATCTATGCACATCATATTTGATGACAAGAAGCCTGATAATAAAATATCAGAGCTAGTTGAAAGCTTTGTGTAACAGCCCGATTTTCGTATTTTATTTATTTATTTATTTATTTATATGTGTTTAATTATTTATTTTGGTGAAGGAAGTTGAAGGGTATTTTAGTAATTTGGGGGCGAGTGGCATAATTGTATTATGTTAGAAGTTTAAAATTTGAATTTAGAGAGAGTTGTGGTAATTAGTAAATGTGGAAGGTTTAAGTGTAGTAATTGTGTAGAGAAAATAATTGTGAGTTAGAAATAACTAAGTCCACTAAAGAGTTTAACTAAGCCCATTAGTATATAAGAAAACAATGTAGTGTTAATGAATTTAGGTCATTCATTATTCACAAACCTAGAGAGAGGTAGAGAGAGGATGCAAGAGGAACTTGGTGAAGAGGGAAGCCTGAGAGAAGAGCAATTTCAAGCGGGTTAGCAAGAGAAGTAAAGAATCAAGGTAAGGGAGAAGATTATCTTCATTAATTAGTTTTAATAAGCTTGGGGTATGTTTGGGGGTTGTAGCTTATAAATAATTGTTGTTGAATTGATGTGATTTTCGTGCTCATTTTTATTGATTAAATTAAGCATGTCAAAACTTGATAATTTCATGCTTTCTTCATCTTAAACTTCATTTTTCATTATGATTAATTGATATTTTGATGAATTTTGATGTTTGTGATGATTAATATGATGATCAAGTGCTGTTAGATGATTAGGTAATTGATTATGAGCATGGGTATGTAATTTGTTTGAGAAATCATGAAGTTATTTGGAATAAGTTGTGAATTAAGTGATTTTGGTAAAAGTGCTTATTTGACTGAATTTTCTTAATTTGTTGTTGTTACTATGTGTTAATGTTAAGATTATGATTGTGAGCAAGAAACTATGTTTATTGTGTGGTTTGTTGTGAAATAAGATGTTGTTGTTGTTGGTGTTTTGGTGAAAATGACTTAATTAAGTGAAAATGAATAAGTTGTTGTTAAAATGAGAAAATTGTTGTTGGAATAGTTGTAGTAGGTGTATGTAGTGATGTGTAACATGTTGGAGTGAAGTTATTTAAGTTGGGTGTGTTTGTTTGCTAAGTTTTGAATAAAAATGGATTTTGAGACGAACTTTGAAAATTAACCGAAAACCTTGTGAAATCCATATCAATTGATGTGTTGTTGTGTAATCATTGTTCAATATGAGTGTATTGATCATGATTAATATCCGTAAACTGATTTTGGGTCAAGGGGAATGAAAAATGGGATTTTCGGGTGAAATTTAGGGGATTCCCGTAAGGGAAAAATCCTATTCTGGTTGCCCAGAACTGGTGCAACTCGCTCAGCGAGTGAAATCTCGCCACTGTGAGTTAGGCAGATACAGCATCTGCCGTTTTGCGCATTTTGTCCTTCGGGGGATGTTTCCGGACATCCCTGGACACCCCTTTCGTGCTATTTTGATGTTGTTTGTGATTTATTGAATGAATGATGCTTGCTTGCATGAACCTTGATTGAATTGATTTAATTAGGAAGAAATGGATGAATTATGAAGTAATCTTGGAGATTTATTTTGAGTTGTGAAATGTATGCAAGTGCTAGATGTCTATGCTGATGTGATTGATGATGTATTCTGACTTTGAAAGGGAATTAGTGATGATGATGTAGAATGTTGGTTTAATCATGAAATGTGATTTAAGTGACGATGATATGTGATTAAATGATGATGTTATATGCTAAGAGATGAAGTGACGATGATGTTTGATTAAATGATGATGATACATGTTATGTATTAAGTGACGATGTTTGATCATAAGAAAGTTTATAAGATATGTGATGATGTTAATAAGTGATGATGTTAAATAATATGAGAATATATGATAGTGATGATGATGTTGTTTTCGAGTCTTATGTGTACTTGATGTTGAGTCGAATATATGGTCACGCATTCATTCATGAGTTAAGTCCAGTGACGATGGTACATCTAGTGTACAAAGTGACGACGGTATATTTAGTATACAAAGTGACGATGGGATTACTCGGTAAGTTCTCATATCCAAAAAGCGATGATGTTTGGTACCACATGCATTTAGAGTCGTTTAGGAACATTGCATAAGTATGAGTCTTACGTATTAATCTATTGATGAGAAGTTGTGCATCTAATTGGTAAATGTGCATTGAAGATGTGATATGATGAATTGTCATAATTGACTTGATAATTGTTTATCGATGAGAGTATGAATTAAATGATTGTAAATGATGAATTGATATGAAGGTGTAGTTAGACTTGTTTGAGAATATGAATATGGGTTACATGTTCTTGAATTTCGGATAACTAAATTTGTTATGTTTGAATATTGTGATGATATGAATGTTGTCTAAACTACACTTGTTTACTAATCCTTATTAATGAATGTATATCTTACCCTCCAGTGACTGTTGTTCCCTCATCCCTTGTGGATGTAGATTTGCAGGATTGAGTACTTTGATATCGGTGAGTCGTGATGGGTTGTGGCTTGACACCTAGCTCATGTTTTTCTGCTTTGCTTGAAGATGTCTAGTGTTAGGAGCTCTGATTAGGATGTCTTTTGGGGATTTTATTTTCGTACTCTGTTGGATTTATTTTGAGTGATCTTTATGATCCAGATAAATATGTATTATTTTGAGATGTTTTGAGATGACCCGAGATGATTATTTGTATGTTGACATATTCAGCTGTGATTTGTTTATTTTTATTGATGAGATTTTCATATTATATGTTTAATATGAGTTATATGAAGAAATGTAAGATTTCGATTGCATGTTAGATGTTTATTTATCGTTGAATTGTAGTCTCGGTCTAGTCCGGGCTAACACTTGGTGAATATCTTGTTGTATGCGACATGAATGTGTATATACTGTCGATGTTTTTCTTGTCTAACTCGGTAGAAACGATGTTGCGATTGCCGAGGCGATGACCATGATGGCACATGAACTAGCTCAAGCTAATGATGTTGCTCACGTTCATCACAATCACCAGGGAGGAGCTGGTGAGTTGTGTTTAGACCGTTTCTTGAGGAACCAGCCGCTGAAGTTCAAGGGAAGGCACGACCCTGAGGGAGCTCAGTCTTGGATGATGGAGATCGAGAGTGTGCGCTCTCTGTAAGACCCTAGATTTTGTGTACAGTGGTTTGTAGAGCGTTAGCGGTGGCTACGTGTCTTAGAGTTTTAATGTTAGTGTTTTGTGTTATATTTTGTGTAATATAACTGTTTTTGCTGTTTTTGAGCCTGTTTCGCGCTTGTACGCCGAAAAGGAATGAGATTTGGTTTATGAGTTTCTTTTATAAATAGGAAGTTTTCCATGAAAATAGTTTTCGGAGGTTTGACTTTATTTGAGTTTTTGATAAACGAAGAGAAGATTTTTATCAGTCGTTTAAAATTTTGCAGTCTCCGAATCTCGTGAAATTTTAGAGATGAGTTTTATATATCGGCGCGAGTTGGAAAATGCTTTCAGAAAAATTTTAGAAGGCACGGTTTAAAAGTTCAGTCGGAGAAACTGTTTTAGCGATAATTTTTGGAAACGAAATTTTACGGACGTTTATTCCGTATACTGTTATTTTTGTATGTTTTGCTTGTCGCGACGCGCGAGAGCTGAACACGTGAGTTGTTCTAGAAGCTTTGAAATATCTAGATATTTATTCTAAGTTGCTTAGTGACCAAGACTTGATCAATGGCTAGGATTAAATCATAGAAACTTTTACTATTTGATCCAAGGGCTAGGGTTTAGCCATGGAAAGTGTTTTTTTGATCCAATGGGTGAGATTGAACAAGAGGAAATAGTTAGTATGAGTAGTAGACTTTTGGGGACTTAGTGAAAAGTTCATTTCCAACCTTTTTCATCTTCTTCTTGCTCACGTAAAAGCCATTCCCATTGTCAAAGTTCTTCAAATTTTATTTTCTCCATTGTTGGACCTTGGAAGCTTGGAAAAATTCTAGAGAAAGTTGTAGAAGTTGTTTGCTAAGGTAACAATCTCTTTTCCTTGTCTTAGCTGACCAAACCATTATGGTTTGATGTATTTTGGTTTTATGATTGTGAGAAAAAGTTGGTAGAAACTTGTTGTATGATGCCTTGGATTCATGGAAGTTGTTCATGAATGCCTAGCCTTAAGCATAGGTCTTGTTAGGTTCTTTCCCTAAGTTTCATGAGTTTTGGATAGTTAGGGTTTTTGAGGAAAAGTCATATTGATCAAGAACATGTTTTGATTTGTATTTGAGAAAATGAAAATGGTTTTTGAGTTTATGAGGAAGTGGGATTGTATAGAAAAAAGTTTTGTTTCAAGGATGTGAAAAATTTTACCTTGTGGACTTAGAAAATTTTTGAAGAAAGTCCTTGAGTTTTGCTTTAATGTTGTTTTGATTGGAAAAGAAATTTTTGTAACATGTGTTTATGGTGTGTGATTTCCATTTGCTAAAACCTTGTTAATGCTTGTTTTCAAAGGCTTGATTAGTGATTTGTTTTGGTGTCGTAAACATGTGAAATGTTGTAATGTGTTTTGAAAACGGAAAAAAATGACGCAATCGATTTCGTGAACATTGATCAATATAGGAAGGGTTGTAACCATTATCCGAGAGAGCTAGGGGTACCTTGTTTATCCTTAGATTTTTGGGTTGGGTTAAATTCAATAGAATGCTATGGAAGTGTTTATTGATTTCGTACGTTGTTTGTTAGGAAACGCGAACTCGTAGTGTGGAACGATTTGATTGTTGTAAGAGCTTGCCGAGGTAAGGGCTCCACTTTATTTCCGTCTTTCACTGAAATTGGACATGCTTGAATTATTTTGTTGTGATGTATTCTTGAGTGAATTACATGTCTAATTTCGTGTATTCTCGTGATGAGAACGTGTTTAGAATTATATGTGTTGTTTACATATAAATTGGGAGAAAATATGTATGCATAATGAATTGATACATATGCTTGAGTTATTGTTTTACACATGTCTAGTGGAATGTATGTGTAGACTTGTCGTTGTGGTAATCACATGTTAAGAGAATATGTGTGTGTTGTTGCATTAGCATATGTAGAGAAAGCGTATGTCATGCATTCATGGTTATGCGTTTCGCCAAGAGGGCTGCGCCGGTGTTATCCCACCGTTATTGAGTTGGTATAGAAGAGCTATACCTGGTGTTATTCCACCAATAGTAGGAGGTGTTATCCCACCTAAGACCTACGACCTTCTATAGAGAGGTTTTCCGGAAAAAAGTCATGCATGTGGAGTCCAGAGAGAGCTGGATGACCACGATCATTTTAGAGTCCGCATTATAGGCTATGTGTGCATTGCTTATAATATGCTTGAGTATCGCAATTGCTATGTGTTGTGCCTGGATTTAAGGAACCCGTTGGTGGGGAGTATTATGTGTTTATAATGAGTTTTCTCTATTGGTAAATGAGCTTTGATGTGGTTTGTGTATAAATCTCTCGCACTGGATATATATATATATACTTGTATTTTGTGGTGACCCTTGCATATTTGTATGAACGGGATTATCCCACCCCAGATGTTAGGGATCCGTCTGAGATGCTTGGAGATGAGGGTGGTGGTTGCAGTGGCCATCAGAGTTAGGAGGGAGCTGGAGTCTCGTTAGCTAGACTATGCGCCGGTGTTAGTGTACACCGTGCTTTTGTGTATAGGCATAGATGCTAGTTTTATTTTGAGATACTTGTGCTTGATGCACCTTTTTATTTTGGACTGTAATATATTCAGGTGTACACTTGCTTTGTGAAGCCCTATGATGTTTATATATCAGTTTTCTTTGTACATTTAAATGCCGGCTCAATTAAATGTTTTATGCGCACTCTGATCGAAACTAAAATGATTTCAAAGCTTGTTTTATTTGAAAAAAAAAAAATAATACCCCTTTTTGAGTTTAAGAAAACGGGGTGTTACACTCTCGTTAAAAAAACGCATAACCTCGAGCGTTCGCAAAAGCTAGCAAGGCTGTGTGAAGTCGCCACCAAAGTTTTTGTTTAAAGGGAACGTTGATAAACCCTTAAGTTTTTTATTTTAAAGGGAAACGATAATAAAACCCTTGACGATGAGGAAAGGATGGTCATCGCAACCATTACCGGGTTCGGGAGTCGATTACGCAAGGGGAAGGTATTAGCACCCTTCATGTCTGTTGTACTCAACGGGAACCTCCTAGTTAACTTAGGCTTAGAATGTTTTTAAATGTTTTGCTTGCATGCTTGAAGATAAATAAAGATAATAAAGATGAAAGGGGAAAAAGTTTGTTTTTTATTATTGTGCTTGAGAAGATGATGATCTTGCTCCTACGTATCCCCTGGTGCGATGGGGAATTCAAAACTACGTAGTTCTTTAGTAGAAAAATGTATTTGTTGGTTGTTTTTAAATGAACGATGTTTTAACCGTATTCTTGCGATCAAACGTAGCTTGTATGCTCACGCGTGGGAGGCTTAAGCGTTTGCTTAAAACCGCGCTAGAAATGTTAAAAGCATGTCCGTTAGGGAAAAGGGTTCGGATTGGCCGCGAGGGGACAAAAAGATTAAAATGACTCAACCGAGTCGAAAAAGGTTCGATTGATCCGACGGGATCAAGAAAAGGTGCAATGGACTCAACCGAGTCGAACATTGACCAAAGTGACTTAACCGAGTCGAAAAGGGGGTCAATTGATCCAACGGGATCAAGAAAGGGTGCAATGGACTCAACCGAGTCGAACATTGACCAAAGTGACTCAACCGAGTCGAAAAAGGGTTTGATTGATCCAACGGGATCAAGAAAGGGTGCAATGGACTCAACCGAGTCGAACATTGACCAAAGTGACTCAACCGAGTCGAAAAAGGGGTCAATTGATCCAACGGGATCAAGAAAGGGTGCAATGGACTCAACCGAGTCGAACATTGACCAAAGTGACTCAACTGAGTCGAAAATTGAATCAAATGGTCACGGGGGACCAAAAGGTTCAAATTGACCACAAAGGGCCAAGAATTGGTTTGGTGTGGTTGGGTGCGTAAAAAATAGAATGACGATTGTCCGAACGACGAGACATACGTCACGCATTCGTTCGATCGGGGAAATGGAGAGACATACGTCAAACCACCCCTTTTTCATTCAAGTTTTGTTTGAATTTTAAGAAATCCCAAAGCTATAAAAACACTTGGTTTAGAACTCAAATGAAAAGGTTTTAATTGTTCAAATTAGTTGTTGCAACCTAATGAACAAGTTTACCTTGTTTATGCATGAAAATGAGCAAGTTTTGCACCAATTTGTGAAAAACGCACAAGTTCGGCTCAAGTTTGAAAAAGGTTTTGAAAAGTGAACAAGTTCGGCTTAAGTTCACGTTTGATTGAAAATCATGAACAAGGCTTTTGTTCAAGTTTAGTTTTGAAAATGATGAACTTAGCTTATTGCTCAAGTTTGATTTTGGAAGTTTATGAACGTAACTTGTTTCGCAAGTTATTCAAAAAGTATTGCTCAAACTTGTGAATTTTCCAATATCATGCAAAACTCTTGATATGGTTTGAATAAAATGAGTTTCAATCCTCTTAGGTTCTGAGTTCTTGGGCTAGAACCTCAAAAATTGGCTTTTTAGGAGCCTGAACTCAGATTCAGAGTTCTGTCACGGTCGCACTGCGACCAGAGCTTCGCACTGCGAACTCTGCGAAATTTTGAGTTCAGAAGCTGCTTCTGAACTGGTGTTCAGAAGCAACTTCTGAACAATCTCAGAACCTTTAGGGGAGTGAAAAGCTTTGAAAATTGGCAATAAAAGGAGCTGAACAAACCAGTTTAAATGTTTTGCAACTTTGAGATTCCATTTTAAGTTCAAAAGGGGTTTTTTGTGCAAAATGAAATTAAACAAAATTAAAGATGCAAGCAACAATTCTAAATGAAAGATAAGGATTTTAGAGTACTTACAGAACTCCTAGCAATGCTCTTGTTGCAAGGAAATGGAAAGGACTTGAATGGTTGAAGTTTTGCAAAGTTGGGATGTTGGAGGTTTGGAGGATAATAACACTAGTGTTTGGCTACTATCTCTTACTCTTTGTATGGTGCTTTGAAGGTTTGAATGTTGTGTATTTAGTGCTGTTTCAAGTGTTTTCAATTGTGTTCAATTGCTAGTAAGTCTCTCTTGAATCCTTATGCAAGGCATTGCTTTTATAGGCAAAAACCAAATCTAATGTCACCATGAGAAATCTCTAAAATCCAGCTGATTTGTGGGCTAGAATCAGGCTAATTTGCTTTGCATTTAATGCAAAAGTGAAGAGGTGACCTTGCCTTTCTGCAATGGTCAAGACTTTGGCAAATCCAGCCATTAATGCAACTGATTTTGGATAGCAATGATGATGAAAAAGTAGAAAAACAGGGCTGGTTTGCAATTGGCTGTTCTTGAGATCAATCCTTGCAATCTTGAGGGTTTAAGCAATAAAAACATGCACTGTAATGTGCAGAGGTTGGGGGGAAACAAAAGGAAACATGTGGGCTGGTGTGAGGAAGAAGAAAAGCTGCTGAAAACAGGGCAGCAAATCAGCTTTTGGACAAGTGAAAATCAGCTGTGTTTGACTGGTTTTGGGGGAGAAAGAAGGAAGAAAAACACACAAGCAGCTGGCTGGCAAGCTCAGGGTTATTAGCAGGTCAATTGGGAGGGACAAGAGCTGCTCAAGGGCAAGCCAACTTGCTTGGCACATGCTTGGTTGGAAGAAAAACCTTCTCACCTTGGCTTTAATGGCACATGCTCCAATTCTTGCTTTGTTGAGCCCAAACAGCCATAATTGATGATAACAATGACAATAATAATGATAGGTAATAATAATAATAACTATAATGAAATTAAATCAAAGAAATTAAAATCTGCAAAAAATTCGCAGACTTCGCAGTGCGAAGGGGACTTTGCTCTGCGAAGTCCTCATTTCTGAAATGTTGACTTTTTTGTTGACTTTTGTTGACTTTGACTTCTTTCCTTTTTTTTGAACTTTGTTTTTTTTTTGAAAAACCCTTGGGACAAAATTAGGGTACAACAGAGAGGATATTTAGAACGATGGTCACTGATGATGCTTAGAAGGTGCGGTTGGCTACGCATATTTTGAGAGCCTTTCTCGTTTTTTCCTGCATTACAATGCATTTGGATCGGGGGCATCTAAATGCATTAAGTTTGAAAGTGGTCTTCGTCCGGAGATTAAGACGCTTATCGGTTACCAAGAGATTCGGGTGTTTTCCACTTTAGTGAACAAGTGTCGTATACTTGACGAGGATAACAAGGGAAGGGGAAGGGAAGTGATCGTTGGAAGCCTTATGGTGGAGACAAAGGGAAGAAGAATGCTAGTGGTGGAGCTACCCAAGGTGGAGATGACATAAAGTGTTTCAAGTGCGGAGTAGCTGGTCATAGGGCAGTTGATTGCAAAAGCACTCCTTTGGTTTGTTACAAGTGTGGGAAAAAGGGACATCGTGCTGTGGAGTGTAAGAGTAAGGAGATGGTTTGCTTTAATTGTGGTGAAGCGGGTCACATTAGTCCTAAGTCTACAAAGCCGAAGAAGGAGAAGGCAAGCAGGAAGGTTTTTGCATTGAGTGTGGAGGAAGGAGCTGAGGCAGATAATTTGATCAGAGGTATATGTTTTATTAACAACACTCTTTTGCTTGCTATTATTGATACCGGTGCGACGCATTCGTTCATTTCTCTTGATTGTGCTAAGAAGTTGAATTTAGTTTTGTCCCCTATGTCGATAGGAACGGTCATTGATACCCCAGCTAATAGCTCAGTGACTACTTCCTTGGTTTATGTTGGTTGTGCTGTTAATTTTGGCGATGTGGATTTTAAGCTGAATTTAGTTTGTTTGCCTTTGGAGCATATGGATGTGATTTTTGGAATAGATTGGTTGCTAATTTTTGGTGTTAACATTAACTGTTTAACCAAGAGTGTGACTTTTCCTAAGCCGAAGGAGCGGGAGGTAGAAGAGTTTTTGTCTGCAAGGCAAGTAGAAGCGTCGTGGGCATAGAGTCTCAAGTGTTTGTGATGTTGGCTTCGTTGAAGGTTAAGAGTGAAGTCCAAGTTGGTGATTTGCCGGTAGTGAATGAGTTTGCAGATGTTTTTCCATATGACATTACCGACTTACAGCCGGAGAGAGAAGTAGAGTTTATGATCGATGTTGTACCTGGAACTAGTCCTATATCGACGCCGCCATATCAGATGTCTGCTTCCGAGTTGGGTGAGCCGAAGAAACAGTTGGAGGAGTTGTTAGAGAATAAGTTCATCAGGCCTAGTGTTTTGTTGTGGAGCGCGCCAATGTTGTTGGTCAAGAAGAAAGATGGTAGTATGAGGTTGTGTGTGGATTATCGGCAGTTGAATAAGGTGACGATTAAGAACAAGTATCATCTTCCAGGGATAGATGATTTGATGGATCAGTTGGTTGGTGCTAAAGTATTTAGTAAGATTGATTTGAGATTCGGATATCACTAGATACGAGTGAAGTAGGAGGATGTGCCTAAGACTGTGTTTCGAACGAGGTATGGACACTATGAGTATTATGTGATGCCCTTTGGTGTGACTGATGCACCCAGTGTATTCATGGAATACATGAATAGAATTTTTCCATCCTTATTTGGATCAATTTGTGGTGGTGTTTATAGACGATATCTTGGTGTATTCGAGGTCTGAAGAGGAGCATGCAGAGCATTTGAGGATCGTGTTGCATACTTTGAGAGAGAAGAAGTTGTATGTCAAGTTGTCGAAGTGTGAGTTCTGGCTGCGAGAAGTGAGTTTTCTTGGTCATGTTATTTCTAGAGGTGGAATAACAATTGATCCGTCGAAGGTGGATACGGTGCTGTAGTGGGTGTTGAGTATTTTGAAGTTGGCTGCATGTTTTGGTAAATTCAATGTGTTCAAGCAAAGCATCTCCATGTATTTAAGAAGTCTTCAGAAGCAAGAATTCGAATTTGAAGAGGTTCAGAAGCTGTTTTGGCCTTCAGACGCACTTTGGACCTTCAGACGCAGGAACAGTGCTTCAGACGCTGAAATGCCTTCAGACGCACTACAGTGCTTCAGACGCACTATTCCTGAGTTGACCAGCGTTGACTTCTTCAGAAGCTGGGTTTTTAAGTGTTATTTCTGTGCGAATCTTTGAGAGATTTATTAAGGATTTATTATGGCTGAAGGGTTCTAGAATGTTGATTGATTTGATGAAGATTTTATGAAGATTGGCCTCGTCTTTATGCTCAAGTATATTTACTGAAGCAATCTTTGAGAGATACATTGAAGAATTATTTGTTTCCTTTTCAAGCCATTCTTAATTCAGAAACATATCAATTTAGAAGATTGATTTTAGTTTAATGCTGCTTGCTGAAGCCTATTTAAGGAGATTGTTGCTATTGTTAAAGACTTACGAATCATAGAGTTTTATTCAGAGAATTGAGTATTTGCGTTTTTGAACTTAGGTTTATTTGTACACCACTCAACTGAGTTGGTTTAGAGTTTATTGAGTTGTAATTCATTCTAAGCCTTTAGGTACGAATGAAGTCTTTGTGATTGAAGTGTTTATTCAAAACTGGGTAGTTTTCAGAATTGTTAAGTAACTGGTTGTAGTTGCTTGATTAGGAAGTAAGAAGGGGGGTTCTTATACTCAAGGTGATTGGGTAGAAATCAGTACTATAGGAGATTAAGTCAGAAGACTTGGAACAGGGGGTCTGTGTCTTGAGTCTTAGGATTAATTCCAATAGTGGATTTCCTTCCTGGATTGGTATCCTCCAGACGTAGGTGGCATTTGCACCAAACTGGGTTAACAAATATGTGTGCCTCTTTATCTTTCTGCACCTTTATAATTGCTTCTGAACTGGTTTTTAATTGTGCTCTGTTTTAATTACCACGTGCTCTGTTTTAGTGTTTTGAACCTTAACTGCCAGAATTTCAATTGGAATCAGAGCAGGCACCCTGCCTGTGATTGGGTGAGCTCCAGGGAAGTGTTTTCTGGCAAGCATGGACAGAGAGGGAGGTTATGTCAACAGACCACCATTGCTGGATGGCACGAATTATGAATACTGGAAATCCAGAATGTGTGCATTCCTGAAATCAATTGACAGCAAAACTTGGAAAGTTGTGCTCAAAGGTTGGGATCATCCAGTTGTTTTAGACAAAGATGGGAACAAAACTGAGGGGCTGAAACCAGAAGAAGAGTGGACTAAAGTTGAAGATGATCTGGCTCTTGGAAACTCCAAAGCCTTAAATGCCCTTTTCAATGGTGTTGATATGAACATGTTCAGATTGATCAAACAGTGTACTGTTGCAAAGGATGCTTGGGAAATTCTGAAAACCACTCATGAAGGAACCTCTAAGGTCAAGATGTCCAGACTCGAGTTATTTACGACTAAGTTTGAGAATCTGAAGATGATGGAGGATGAAAGCATACAAGATTTCTACATGAATGTGCTGGATATGGCAAATTCCTTTGAGTCTATTGGGGAGAAGATGTCAGATGAGAAGATAGTGAGAAAAATTCTCAGGTCACTTCCCAGAAGGTTTGACATGAAGGTTACAGCTATAGAGGAAGCTCATGACATCACCACTATGAAGGTTGAGGAGATGATTGGGTCTCTACTGAATTTTGAGACTGCTTTTTGTAAACAGCCTGAGATGAAAGGGAAAAGAGTAGCTTTTGCAGTCAATTCTGAAGCTGATGATCAACAAGAGTCTGATGAAGATGATGATGATTTATCAGAAGCTCTAGTGTTGCTGGGAAAACAATTCAACAAAATTCTAAAGAATGTTGACAGAAAATCCAAAACCAAAGGTCAGAACTTCAGATTCAACAACAAGAAGCAACATAGTGATGTGAAGAAGACCAAGACTGAGGAGAAGAGTAATCAAGCTAAAGGTGTGCTTTGAGTGTGAGGTTCATGGACATATCAAGTCAGAATGTCCTACTTTTCTTAAGAAGCAGAAGAAGAAGAGCCTAGCTGTTTCATGGTCTGATGATGATTTTGAAGAAGATGTTGCAAGTGAATCAGCTAAGTGTGATACAAGTCTGATGGTAAAGTTAATATCTCAGAAGTCAGTAGCTAATTCAAAGTCTGAAGCAGTTTTAGAGTCTGAGGCTTTTTCAGAGTCTGACTCAGAGTCTGAAGCTTCATTTGTGTCTGAAGTTGCTAAAACCTCATATGATGAACTGGCTGACAACTACAGAAAGCTATACACCAGAAGTGCAGAAGTTTGCAAGCAAGTTCTGGATCAGAAGGAGACAATATGTCAACTGGAGGCTGAGAAAGGTGAACTTTTTGTGCAGAATTCAGAACTGAAAGAAGAAGTAAGCCAGCTAAATTCCCAACTTGAGAACATGAAAAAGCAGGTCAGGATGATGAATACTGCTACTGATGTGCTGGATGAGATTCTGGAGAATCAGAAACAAGGAAAACAAGCTGGTTTAGGTTGTATTGATCAGACTCAGAACCCCAAACAGATGAATCCAGTTAAAAAGTTTGTTCCTGCCACTAAAACTTATAATCCTATGATTGGGACATCTAATATGAGACCTCAGAAGCAAGCCCAGATGCAAGGTCAGAAGCAAGCCCAGATGCAAGCTCAGAAGCAAGCTCAGATGCAACCTCAGAAGCAACCCCAGAAGTTTAACAGAAACAAGAGAAGAAATCATCCCTGGATCTATCATCATTGTGGAAAGAAGGGGCATATTAAACCTTTTTGCTTTAAGTTATATGGCTATCCTGAACATTTTCAGTATAGAAGAGTGGAACCAGCTGCTATTAGAAACAATGTTCAGAAGGTATGGAAACCCAAAGTCAAGAATGTTGGCCTTATAGCTCATACCTCTTTGAGAGCCACCTCTAAAGAAGACTGGTACTTTGATAGTGGGTGTTCAAGACACATGACTGGTGTGAAGAAGTTGCTGAGTAATGTAAAACCTTATTCCAGAAGCTATGTGACATTTGGTGATGGAGCAAAAGGTGAGATTCTGGGTATTGGTGACTTAGTCAGTGAAGGTTTGCCTAGACTTAATGATGTGTTGTTGGTGAAAGGATTAACTTCTAATCTGATCAGTATTAGCCAGCTTTGTGATCAAGACTTAAAGGTGAATTTCAACAAAGAAGAATGTGTGGTAACTGATCAAGAAAGTAAGGTTCTGATGAGGGGATGCAGATCTAAAGATAATTGTTATTTATGGGTGTCTGAAGAAGAAAGAAGCCTGACTTCCTGTCTTATGAGTTCAGAAGAAGAAGTCAGACTCTGGCACCAGAAACTGGGTCATCTACATCTGAAAGGCATGAAGAAAATCCTGAGTACTAAAGCTATCAGAGGTATACCTAATCTGAAGATCAATGAGGACAGTGTTTGTGGTGATTGTCAAATTGGAAAACAAACAAGAAAGACTCATCCCAGATTGGTACATCAGGTAACTACTAAAGTACTAGAACTATTACATATGGATTTAATGGGGCCTATGCAAGTTGAGAGTATTTGAGGTAAAAGATATGCTTTTGTAATGGTTGATGATTTTTCAAGATTTACTTGGGTCAACTTTGTGAGAGAAAAATCAGATACATTTGAAGTATTTAGAGACTTGTGCACTCAGTTATAAAGAGAGAAGGATTGTGGTATTGTCAGAATCAGAAGTGATCATGGCAAGGAATTTGAAAACAAGAGATTTTTTGAGTTTTGTGCTTCTGAAGGTATAAAGCATGAGTTTTCTGCACCTATTACACCTCAGCAAAATGGTGTAGTTGAGAGGAAGAATAGGACATTAGCAGAATCTACAAGAGTCATGTTGCATGCTAAGAAGCTACCATATATGTTCTGGACTGAAGCAATGAACACATCATGTTACATACACAATAGAGTTACTTTGAAGAAGGGAACAACATCTACTTTATATGAACTTTGGAAAGGAAGGAAGCCAACAGTCAAATATTTTCATGTTTTTTGGAGCAGATGTTACATTTTGGCTGATAGAGAAAATAGAAGAAAGTTAGATCCTAAGTCTGATGAAGGTATATTTCTGGGTTATTCAGTGAACAGCAGAGCTTATAGGGTGTTTAATTCCATAACCAAGGTTGTGATGGAGTCCATCAATGTTGTGATTGATGATCTGTCTGCTGAGAAAGATAAAGATGAGTCTGAAGTGGTTCCTGAGTCTGAAGCATCAGAAGAACAATTGCCAGAAGCAGAAAATCAAGCAGAGTCTGAAGAAGCAGAAATTCATGCAGATCAAGTTCCTACTGGTAAAGGACCATCAATTAGAGTTCAGAAGGATCATCCTAGAGATTTAATTATTGGAAGCCTGGATCAAGGAGTCAGAACAAGAAGATCAGACTCAGCTGCTACTGATTCATGTTTTGTATCAAAATTTGAACCCAAAAATGTAAAGAAGCCCTAACTGATGAATTTTGGTTTGAAGCCATGCAAGATGAGTTGAATCAATTCAAAAGAAGTGAAGTGTGGTATCTTGTTCCAAGACCTGAAGGTTTAAATGTGATTGGTACTACGTGGATTTACAAGAACAAAACAGATGAAAATGGTACTGTGGTCAGAAACAAGGCAAGGTTAGTTGCTCAAGGTTATACTCAAGTAGAGGGACTTGATTTTGATGAAACCTTTGCACCTGTGGCCAGATTGGAGTCCATAAGATTACTGTTGGGAGTATCATGCATTCTCAAGTTCAAATTGTTTCAGATGGATGTAAAGAGTGCATTTCTGAATGGTTATCTGCAAGAAGAAGTCTATGTTGAATAGCCAAAAGGGTTTGTGGATCCTAAGTTTCCAGATCATGTTTACAAGTTAAAGAAGGCTTTGTATGGATTGAAGCAAGAACCTAGAGCATGGTATGAAAGGCTTACTCAATTTCTTGTGACTCAAGGATACAGAAAGGAGGTTCTGACAAGACTTTGTTTGTAAAAGATGAAGATGGAAGTCTGATGATTGCTCAAATATATGTAGATGACATAGTGTTTGGAGGGATGTCAAAGATAATGGTTCAGTTGTTTGTTCAGTAAATGCAATCTGAGTTTGAAATGAGCTTAGTTGGTGAGCTTACTTACTTTCTTGGACTGCAAGTCAAGCAAATGGAAGATACAATTTTCATTTCTCAGAGTAAATATGCCAAGAATATTGTGAAGAAATTTGGAATGGAATCTGCTAGCCATAAGAGAACACCTGCTGCTACTCATCTGAAACTGACTAAAGATGAAAATGGAGTTTCAGTTGATCAAAGCCAGTACAGAAGTATGATTGGGAGCCTACTGTACTTAACTGCAAGCAGACCTGATATTACTTTTGCTGTTGGAGTGTGTGCAAGATATCAAGTTGATCCTAAGATGAGTCATTTAACACAAGTTAAAAGGATCTTGAAGTATGTCAACAGTACAAGTGATTATGGAATCATGTACTCACACAGTTCAAGTTCTGAATTGATGGGATATTGTGATGCTGACTGGGCTGGAAGTGCAGATGACAGAAAGAGCACTTCTGGAGGATATTTCTTTTTGGGGAACAACTTGATTTCTTGGTTTAATAAGAAGTAGAACTGTGTCTCATTGTCTACAGCTGAAGCTGAATATATAGCAGCTAGGAGTAGTTGTTCACAGTTGGTATGGATGAAGCAGATGTTGGAGGAATACAACATAGAACAAGGTGTTATGACACTATTTTGTGACAATTTAAGTGCTATAAACATTTCTAAGAACCCCATACAGCACAACAGAACCAAACACATTGATATCAGACATCATTTTATCATAAATCTTGTGGAGGAAAAGATAGTTCAACTAGAACATGTGGATACTGAAGAACAAATTGCTGATATTTTCAGAAAAGCCTTGGATGCCAAACAGTTTGAGAATCTGAGAAGCAAGTTGGGTGTTTGTCTGCATGAGGACTTATAGTAATTACATCAAACTGGATGTGAGGAAGATAGAGTACCTGCCAGATTTGCTAATGCTGAATGTGATCAGGAGTCTGAGTATGATACTGGGATTGATTTTGAAACACATTGTGTAGTTTTTATTCCCTATGTGAAGTCTGAGGTTTGTCATAATTTTGTGGCTAAAATGGGGGAGAAAAACTTATGTTTAAGTTCAGACTGGAGCTGTTCAAAGTGTGTTTCCTCATAATGTACTGTGTTTCAGAAGCTGACTAGTTTTGTTCAGAATTATTTTTCAGAAGTTGACTAGTTTGATCAGAAGCTGACAGAATTTCTCAAAATTCAGATGCATTACATCAAGAACTGTGAAGATATGCTTGAGGGGGAGTTTGTGTCTTAGGGGGAGTGCATGAGTGATAAAATCCTGAGTTGTGAGCTGTTTGTCTTAGTATTCCTGAAGTTTTCAGTTTTAGAAGAAGTTCTATGTCTCAGAAGTTTCTGCAGTTCAGAATTAGGCGAGTATTGTATGAGTGCTGAGTTGCAGGGGGAGAGTAGTGTGTATGTTGCTGGTTGGTATGTGTTTGTGAAGCTTCAGGGGGAGTGTACATGTGATGATCAGAGACTGAGTGTTATCAGAAGATGTTCGGTAGTTTTGTATGTTATCACAAGCTGAAGTGCTTCAGGTTGTTCAGAAGCTGAAGTTGGTTGGTTTTTCATGCAAACATAGCATTTGTCCGCTGCTTATCTCTTTGTTATGTTTGATTTTGTGGAGTTCTTCATTGCTGAATTTACTTGTGTTGAATTGAAGAGCTTGTTTTTTGTGAAACATTGATTTTAGCCAAAAATTTGCCAAAGGGGGAGATTGTTGAGTATTTTGAAGTTGGCTGCATGTTTTGGTAAATTCAATGTGTTCAAGCAAAGCATCTCCATGTATTTAAGAAGTCTTCAGAAGCAAGAATTCGAATTTGAAGAGGTTCATAAGCTGTTTTTGCCTTCAGACGCACTTTGGACCTTCAGACGCAGGAACAGTGCTTCAGACGCACTATTCCTGAGTTGACCAGCGTTGACTTCTTCAGAAGCTGGGTTTTTAAGTGTTATTTCTGTGCAAATCTTTGAGAGATTTATTAAGGATTTATTATGGCTGAAGGGTTCTAGAATGCTGATTGATTTGATGAAGATTTTATGAAGATTGGCCTCGTCTTTATGCCCAAGTATATTTACTGAAGCAATCTTTGAAGAATTATTTGTTTCCTTTTCAAGCCATTCTTAATTCAGAAACATATCAATTTAGAAGATTGGTTTCAGTTTAATGCTGCATGCTGAAGCCTATTTAAGGAGATTGCTGCTATTGTTAAAGACTTACGAATCATAGAGTTTTATTCAGAGAATTGAGTATTTGCATTTTTGAACTTAGGTTTATTTGTACACCACTCAACTGAGTTGGTTTAGAGTTTATTGAGTTGTAATTCATTCTAAGCCTTTAGGTACGAATGAAGTCTTTGTGATTGAAGTGTTTATTCAAAACTGGGTAGTTTTCAGAAATGTTAAGTAACTGGTTGTAGTTGCTTGATTAGGAAATAAGAAGGGGGGTTCTTATACTCAAGGTGATTGGGTAGAAATCAGTACTATAGGAGATTAAGTCAGAAGACTAGGAACAGGGGGTCTGTGTCTTGAGTCTTAGGACTAATTCCAATAGTGGATTTCCTTCCTAGATTGGTATCCTCCAGACGTAGGTGGCATTTGCACCGAACTGGGTTAACAAATATATGTGCCTCTTTATCTTTCTGCACCTTTATAATTGCTTCTGAACTGGTTTTTAATTGTGCTCTGTTTTAATTACCACGTGCTCTGTTTTAGTGTTTTGAACCTTAACTGCCAGAATTTCAGTGGGAGACGCCGAAGTCTATTTTTGATATTAGAAGCTTTTTGGGTTTGGCCGGTTATTATCGGAGGTTTATTGAAGGATTTTCGAAGTTGGCTTTGTCGTTACATGTTCTTGAATTTCGGATAACTAAATTTGTTATGTTTGAATATTGTGATGATATGAATGTTGTCTGAACTACACTTGTTTATTAATCATTATTAATGAATGTATATCTTACCCTCAAGTGACTGTTGTTGTCTCATCCCTTGTGGATGTAGATTTGTTGGATTGAGTACTTTGCTATCGGTGAGTCGTGATGGGTTGTGGCTTGACGCCTAGCTCATGTTTTTCTACTTTGCTTGAAGATGTCTAGAGCTAGGAGCTCTGATTAGGATGTCTTTTGGGGATTTTATTTTCGTGCTCTGTTGGATTCATTTTGAGTGATCTTTATGATCCAGATACTTATGTATTATTTTGTATGTTTTGAGATGACCTGAGATTATTATTTGTATGTTGAGATATTCCGCTGTGATCTGTTTATTTTTATTGATAAGATTTTCATATTATATGTTTTATATGAAGAAATGTAAGATTCTGATTGCATGTTAGATGTTTATTTATCGTTGAATTGTAGTCTCAGGGATCAGGGTCCTTACACTTTGCAGACATTCAGCTCTCAGAAGATGCTTCAGAACCTGATTAGAATCTAGAGTCCGATGAAAGTTAAGAAGCAGGTACTCTTCTAGAAGCTGAAACTCTTCCAGAAGCTAGTCCAGAACTAGAAGATTCTAAAGAAGTTCATAATGAATCTCCAGAAGCATATCCACCCAAGAATACCTTCAAGAACAAGTCTTCACATCCAGAAGAGTTAATCATTGGAAACAAAGATAGTCTAAGAAAGACTAGATCAGTATTCAGACAAGAACATTCTATGTTGGGTCTTTTATCAATGATTGAACCTACTTTTGTTGATGAAGCACTTTATGATGATGGATGGATAGTTGCAATGCAAGAAGAACTCAATCAGTACCAAAGGAATGATGTCTGGGAGTTAGTTGCAACCAAATCACAAGAACATTATTGGAACAAAATGGGTATTCAGAAACAGGCTGAATGAACAAGGTGAAGTTGTCAGAAACAAAGCCAGACTTGTTGCTCAAGGTTACAGTCAACAAGAAGGAATTGATTACACTGAGACATTTGCTCCAGTTGCAATACTGGAAGCAATAAGGTTACTTTTATCCTATGCAGTTAAACATGGTATCACTCTATATCAAATGGATGTTAAGAGTGCATTTCTGAATGGTGTCATTTCTGAAGAAGTTTATGTCAAACAACCTCTAGGTTTTGAAGATTTAGAACATCCAGACTTTGTCTTTAAACTCAAGAAATCTCTATATGGTCTTAAACAGGCTCCCAGAGCCTAGTATGAGAGATTAAGTAATTTCTTGCTAGAAAATGATTTTAAAAGAGGTCAAGTTGACACAACATTATTAAGAAATATCCTTAAGAAAGACCTCTTAATTGTTCAGATATATGTTGATGATATTATATTTGGTTCTACTAATGTCACTCTTTGTAAAGTATTTTCTAAGCTAATGCAGAATGAATTTGAAATGAGCATGATGAGAGAATTGAAATTCTTTCTTGGAATTCAAATCAACCAATGCAAAGATGGAGTTTATCTACATCAATCAAAATATACAAAGGAGCTTCTGAAGAAGTTCAAGCTTGAAGATTGTAAATTGATGTCAACTCCAATGCCTCCAACCTGCAACTTCTTCAGAGGTATGATAGGTTCTTTGTTATACCTAACAGCTTCTAGACCAGATATTTTATTCAGTGTATACTTATGTGCAAGATTTCAATCAGATCCTAGAGAATCTCATTTGACTACTGTTAAGAGAATCTTCAGGTATCTGAAGGGAACAACTAATCTTGGACTTCTTTATAAGAAATCCTTAGATTATAAGTTGGTAGGATTCTGTGATGTTGGCTATACTGGTGATGGGATTGAAAGAAAATCAACCAGTGGAAATTGTCAATTCCTTGGTGAGAATCTGATATCATGGGCCAGTAAAAGACAATCAATTATTGCATTGTCAACAGCAGAAGCAGAATACATCTCAGCTGCAAGTTGTTGCATTCAACTACTCTGGATGAAACATCAATTAGAAGACTATCAGATACATGAAAACAACATTCATATCTTTTGTGATAATATTGCTGCTATCTGCTTGTCAAATAATCCAATTCTGCATTCAAGAGCTAAACAAATTGAGATAAAACACCATTTTATTAGAGATTATGTTCAGAAAGGTATTTTGGATATACAGTTCATTGATACTGAACATCAGCGGGCTGATATATTCACAAAACCCTTAACAGAAGAAAGATTTGATTTTATAAAGAAGAATTTGAACATGCATTTTATCTAAGAAAATGTTGACTCTGAATGAGAATTCAGACTCTAAAAGAATTCAGAAGCCAAAAATTTATCAGACTCTCTTTACTGAGAATGTGAAGAATTTCAGCCTCTGAAGTCTAGAATCTGGATTAGTTGCTTCTGATAGGCTTATAAATGGAATGGTTTTGTAACGACTGTATGTACAGTTGTCCCACTAATAAACGAGTGTGTCTGAGCAAGTCACTGACGTGGTTAGTAATTGTTGGGTATTAACTGTTGGGCAATGATGATTATGCATTGAAACTTGTCTCGCGCCCCCTTTTGTCATTAATGTTGTGTTTGTTTGTCATTACTTTTGAATCTAAACAGTTTTAACAAAAACACTTAATCACAATCACACCAAACACTTCACTACTCACACTTCGTTCTCTCTCAACCTTCGCGCAAAAACTCTACTTTCTTTCAAAAAATTGCTAGAAACCTAAAACCTTCATAATCAAAATGGCCAGTTATTCATCATCTACTCAGAATCTACCAATCAATGTTCAATCTCAAGATGCTATTTTTATCAAGCCAAAGACCATGCATCTCAATAAGAGTTCATGCATTTTCAACAATGGAGACCTTTCCTCAACATGCTTAATGGACTATCCTATACAGAGCTTGTATAAGGTTTCTGGGTCAAAAGTGAGGTGTATGACAGAGAAGCTGAAAAAGGGAAGAAGCTTTGAAGATTGCTGAGAATCCAAGACTGAAAGGGAAGTCAAGGAAGGAAATGGGTCTGAAGGAATTCACAGAACTTGAAATAAGGTCTGCTGTGATGGGAATCAGTGTTACCATCACTGAGGAAATTATTGCAAAAGCAACAGGAGCCAAAAGAGGTGGACTCTTTATGACTAATACAAAGAAAACCAGTTCATGGGTGCCTCTGACCAAGAAGACTCTATTTGTAGGAAGGGAGTCTGAAAAGATTATAGATATGGAAGCAGAACACATAGTAATGCATAAGCAACTTCTGTCTTGTATAGTTCCAAGATCAGGAGGGTCTGACTACAAGTCTTTTAACTTCATGCATATGTTGACTTGGTGGATTCTAAAGAAGCCAATAGATCTTCATGCCTACATCTTCCACCATCTCTGCACATCAATCAAGGAGAGTCAGAAAGGAAAAAGGCATGTACCCTACACCAGACTCCTTTCAGAAATCTTCTATCAAGGAAGACTGGTGGAGAGTCTGATATCCCTAGGAGTAGGATCAGACAGTGAACTTGGAGTATGCAGTGGCCCCATCATACCAGGAGCTACTCTTGGGCACATGAAAATCATTCATAAGAAGGAAGTAATCACTTCAGAATCTGATGTTCAGTCCAATCTGAAGTAGAATGATTACTTGGTAGACTTTCCCCTCATATCCAAACAGGACAACAAGGAAGTGCTGGCATATTTTGTGGCTGAGAATTTCAAGGAGACGGGTGAAGTTATTACTTGGGACATGATCCCTGATCACCCAGATGAACCCTGGAGACCAGTCAAGATGAGAAGGTTGAGTCTGAAACTGAAGAATCTGAAGTTGAGAAGAATAATAAGAAAAAGAAGGTGTCCAAGTCTGATCTGGCACCTGTGCCTAAAGTTGCCTTTGAGGATGCTCAACCTCAGAAAAAGAAGAAGGCATGTGTTAAACTTATTCAGAGGAAGCTGGTTCTGGAAGAATCATACTCTGATACTGAAGATGAGCTGATAAGTGCAAAGGTTCGGGAGAATACAATCAAGGCTGCTCAGGATGTAGTTGAATTAGCTGAAAGTCTGAAGGGCAAGTCTGTAGATGCATCACAGAAGATCATGACTTTTGTACTTGCAGTGAAGAAGAAGTCTGAGACTTCAGAAGCTGCAGATACTACTCAAGATAAAGGTAAATCTGCAACCTTCTCTTCCCAACCCATTCTTATTGACTCACCCTTAGCATCTGATGATGATGAGGCCTCTGTTAATAAAACACTACACCCATATCAAAGCCTCCCCCAAACCTAAAACTTCCAAGAAACTACATATGCCTGCATCAGTTCTTCTACCCCCTCAACCAAACTCTTGTGATTTCCTGCCAGACTCTGAGGAAACTTTAATTGTGTCACCAGTGCAGACTTGTTTGCCTGGTGATTCACCTTTACTGATTCCAAGAAGCTACTGTAATGGGGAAGAGTTAGCCCATGGCAAGAAAGCTATAGAAGACAAATTTGGATTAGCCAGTACTAAGGCTTATCTTCAGAAACATGCCAAAGAACACTCCTCTTCACAAACATATTCATCCTCTCCACAACCTAGTTCCTCTACCATAGATGTGTTATCACAACATCTAGGTGGAGAACTACCTCACCCTGTAATCTCACCATTACCTAAATCAGCCTCTGTAACAACAACTATTGTAGTTGTTTTAGAAATCCCATCCTCCACTGAAACCATTATTGAACCCATAACATCTGAACCACAGAAATCATCCCCTTCTCTCACAGTCTCTGATACAGTGTCTGACACTCAGTCTGTATCAGAAGACAAGCCTATATTTGTTGAGCCATTAAATCTAGCCAAACTTGAACCAGAACTTGAACATCAAATTTTAGCTTCTGATGATATCATGACTGAAGCATCAGAGTCTGAAATCATTCCTGAATCCTAACCAAAAAACTACCCAATTTCTACTTGTAGCCTCTAATGACAATCAGACTTTAGTTGAATCAGAATCTCATTCTTATACAACTATGGAGATTCTAACAGATATCCCATCTTCTTCTACTCAAACAACTATCCTCACCATCCAACCTCCACCCATCCTTACCTCAAACATTGGGTTGCAAGAGGTCTGCAGAATTATCTTTGACAACCTGCAAGAGCTTCTGGACTCAAGACTTCAACCTATTCAACTGGTCAATTATGAAGATAAATGGAAGAGTATGAGAGAGCTTGTGAACACAACTCTAGAACAAATGCAAGTTTTGTCAGTTGCTTCTCAATAGAAAGCTTTTGACAGTTAGATCAAGGAAGTGGTTACCATCATGGAAGTTGTGCAACTCAGAAAGGACATCTCCAGACATATTTCAAACTCTGCCCCTTCTGAACAAGAAATTCCTGAAGTGCTAGAGGTTATGAAGTCTGGACTCTCCACTTCCAGGATATCTAAGTTCTACATCAAAACAAAGCAACTTATGATCAAGAGAATAGATCTGGAAGAACCTGATATGATTCAGTTTGTAGACAAGGTTCAATCAGACTTATTAGAGCAGATTAGACAAGAAGCTATGGAAGCAAAGTTGCTAGAATTGATGGAAGCTCAGAAGAACTTGAATGCCAAGCAAGAAGAAATGGCAAGGAAACAAGATGATATCCTGCTACAGCAATGAGACATGGCACAGAAGCAATCTGACATAGCCCAGAAGCAATCAGAAATGAATTCCGGAATTCAGGCTATACTTCAGATGCTGCAGAAGAATCAACAACCCTAGGATTCTTTTTCTTTTTGCACACCTTCTGTTTTTATGCAATATGTTTGCTTCTGAATATTTCTTTGTTTCTGAATATTTTGACTAAGTTATTTATACAATATTTGTTTCTGATCATTTTATGCTTGCCTTTGATTATACCATTTTATGTCACTTAAATACGTTTTTAACTCAAATCTTTTTGTTGATGCCAAAAGGGGGGGAGTAAGATTAATAGTTCATAGGCTCTGAGCTCAATTTAAGTTAATTAAAAATTTACTTAGGGAACCTTCTCTCATTTTTTAGCCTCTGAGTTAAATTCATGTGATGTACTTCTGATTGACGTTTTTTAAATGAATTTAATTAACTTGGATAGAACTGAGGGGGAGCTTACAAAACCCACCTTCTGGACTGTCAGACTTAGGGGGAGCTTACAAACCTCAGATCCTATAGTCAACTCGTTAATTAGATTAATAGCAATTGTCTATTAATACAGTTGTTTGTCATCATCAAAAAGGGGGAGATTGTTGGAACAAAATAAGTTTTGAAAATGCCTCTTAAGTTTTGATGACAACAATGTATTATAAGAACAATTGGATATGCTAATATTTGTTCAAGAGTGCAGGACCATAGATAAAAATTAACGACTTAATCATACATGCATTTTGAAAGAACAAATGAAGAGCAAAAGATTTGTTCATACACTGCAACTTTGTCTCCTCTGCAAATGGTTCATTCCATATTCAGGAAAGATTTCAAATTCCTTCCTTCATAATACGTGAACCAAATCAAGCAACAAATCAACTGCTGATGATCAAGCTTCTCCAATCGACTCTATGATGATTTGGCACCTTTCAACGTCTCTCTACTCCTCTATATAAAGGACTGAAGACTTGAAGCAAAATATATGACTCTACAATTTTTACAAGTGCCAGTACTCTGCCAAAATCTAAACGCATCTAACACTTAGAATTTCTTAACAATCTTCTCATCTTAGAAATTCAAAGTTAGAGTCTGATAAACTGTGTTGTATTTTGTGAGCACCTCTGATAGTATATCAAGTATTCATCCCAAACAAATTATGTGTAACTTTATTTGTTAGAAGTCTCTTACTTAGTGTTTGAGCATAAGAAGTCTCTTACTTAGTGTTTGAGCATTAGAAGTGTCTTCTTTTGTGCTTGAGCAATTTGTAATCATTGGATTATAGTCAAAAATCTCTTGTAAGTGACAAGGGGACTGGACTACTTCCGGATTGTGGAAGAAACCAGTATAATTGCTTGTGTCTTTCTCTTCTCTATCTCTTTATCCTTTCATCCGTTGCATTAGAATCTGAACTTGCTTCAGACTCTAAAACTCTGCCTCTGACTCTGAGCCTTTGATCCAGACTCTGAACTCTATCAGAATCTGAATCTTGTTCTTAGTCAAGTTTTTAAGAAGAAGAAAAAGGCAACACAATTCAACCCCCCCCCCCCCCCCCTTTTTGTGTTTTTCTCACCTTCACTCATTTCCTTTCATATATAAGGAGCTGAAGACTTGAAGAAACCAACAAAACTTTGCTGTTTTTACAAGTGCCTTTACTCTGTCAAATTGTTTACACCTTTGATTGTATATCCAGTGTAAAACCAAACAATCTTTTATTTGATTAAGTTAGATTGTAAGATGTCTCTTTTAGTTGTGATTGAGCATTAGAAGTATCTTGCTTGTGTGCTAGACCATTTGAAAGTCTCTTGCTTGTGTGTTTGAGCATTGGTAATCTTTAGTGATTATAATGGAAATCCCTTGGAAGTGCAAGGGGACTAGACTAATTTCGGTTTATGGAAGGAACCAATATAATTGATTTGTGTGTCTCTTTATCTTTCTCTCTTTGTGTTTATTTTACCCGCTGCGTTCAGAACTTGAGTCAGACTCTGAATACCTTCAGACTCTGACCAGATATAACACTTATAAGAAGTGTGAAAAAGCCAACACAATTCATCCCCCCTTCTTGTGTTTTTCTCACCTTCAAAGTTATACGATTAGAAAATTTTATTTTTGCATTCGAGATAAAAGAACCTAAAGTTCATATAAATCAGTGTTTAGAGAATATGAACCTCTAAACTTAATAAAATCCTATATATGTGAACTTGATGGCATATTAAATAGAAATGATAAAAGATATTTTATCATATTTATTGATGACTGCAATTTTGAAAAATAAAATTGATGCGCTTGACATTTTCAATTTTTGTAACAGAAATTGTATTTTTGTTAAAAAGAGTACCGAAGTCAAAGAACAAAATTTCTACATATGAAGTTTTGATGAAAAGACAACCAAACTTGTCTTATTTTCCAACTTGGGGACGACTTGTCTATGTTTGAATTCGAACCCCAAGAGAGTTAAACTCATCAGTAAAGTCTATGAATGTGTATTCATTGGGTATGCAATAAATAGCAAATCATCTAGGTTTTATGATCAAAATACTAAAGTGATAATAGAATCAAATGATATTGATATCTATAAAAAGAAATACCCCTGTAAATTAAAAAATAGTATGGGCAAAATAAATTCCATTTTTAAATTAAGAGCTAGTGGAGGCACTACATCTGATCACATTCTAGTAATCAGAAACAGTTATGAAAACATCGTACGAGATGTTATAGAACCTCAAAAAGGTAAGAAAGCAAGAATTTCTAAAGAGTATGAATTGGTTAATTATATGGTTTATACATTTGAATAAGATCCATTAAGTCTTAAAGAAGCTATATCTTCATTGCATGTTGAATTATGGCAAGAAGCTATAAATGATGAAATGGATTCTCTAGAGTCTAACTGAACATGACACTTAGTAGACTTGCCTCATGGGTGCAAAACAATTGTTCATTTTCGATTTAGGAAAAAATGAACTAAAACCTGATGGTTCAATTTCTAAGTACAAGGCTCACCTTGTAGAAAAAGGTTTTAGGCAAAAAGGAAAAATATAGATTTCTTCGACACTCATTCACTAGTCACTAGAATCATATCCATAAGGGTGCTAGTCCCTATAGTCGTTGTTCATAAATTGATAGTACACCAAATGGATGTGAAAGCTGCCTTTTTAATGGTGAACTAGAAGAAGAAATATATATGGAACAACATGAAGGTTTTATAACTCATGGACAAGAAAACAAGGTCTGTATGTTAGATAAATCTCTATATGGTCTAAAATAAATTTCTAAGCAATGGCATGGAAGCTTTTACAACCTAAAGATTCTGAATGAGTATAAAGTGAATGAAAGTGACAAATGTATTTACTACAAATACGAAAATAACATTTGCTTACGAAAATAACATATGCATGATCATATGTCTCTATGTAGACAACTTGCTCATATTTGGTTCAAACTTTTATTCCGTAAATTATGTGAAATCATTGTTGAGCAACAACATTGATATGAAAGACCTAGGAGAAGCTAAATTAATTCTTGGTATCAAGATTACAAGATCAAAAAAGACAATTTTCTTGGATCAATCTCACTAGGTTGAGAAGATCAATGAAATATAATTATTTTCACTACAAACCTACAAGCATGCCTTATGATCCAAGTGTAAAACCTTTTCAGAATACTAGAGATGGGATTAGACAAATAGAATATGCGAACATCATTGACAATCTAAGGTATGCCACTAACTGTATTAGACCCGACATTGCCTATGTCGTGGGACTCTTATGTAAGTTCACAAGTAGACAGACTAAGGATCATTGACATGTTATTGAAAGGGTCATGATGTTCCTTAAAAAGACTATGATTCTAGGATTATATTATGAGAAGAATCTTGATGTACTTGAATGGTACAATGATGCAAATAGGAACACCTTATCAGATGATTCCTAACGACCAGTGGAAACACATTGAGTATCACTAGAGGAGTTGTCTCTTAAAAAAATAAGAAACATACAATATTGACTCAGTTCAGTATGAAATGAATCTGAGATGAGAGCACTAGAAAAAACTAGTGAAAAAGAAAGTTTATAAGATTCTTGCTAGTTGAGATCCCCTTGTGGGAAAAAAAATGTTGCCAGTTGTGTTAATTCATTGTGATAGTACTACAACTCTTACAAAATTGAGAACCGTTACTACAATGGTAAGAGACTAGAGACCTAGCTACTCTCTCAAGGAACGATTAAAATATATCATGTACGTACTTATGAAAACTTAGTTGATCCTTTGAGGAAAGGAATAACTAGAAAGAAAGTCCTAAACACATCCAATAGGATGAGACTATTTCCTAAGGATCACGAGTGATGGAAACCCTACCTAAATGATTTGAGATCCAAGAAATAGGTTCAATGGGTAATAACAAGTCATGGACTGATAGAACATACTATGATAAAAACTAGAGAAACATGATTCCTGCAGCCACAGAAGGACGAGATAATAGAAACTCTTAATGAGATCTATACTATATGTGGATTGGACAACATAGCTACAAGAGTACTCTTGATAGACTCACCTATACGATTGTGGAACTGAGGCCGATTCCTATGGGATTTTGAGGTAAAATATCTAGAACGTTCGTCAAACTGGGATAAACTTGCATGGCCATAAACGCACAAGCTTTTAGAATACACCTTAGGAAAAGGTTGTATGCGGGTTCTATGTCCGAGATTGAGTAAAATGCTACGAGCAACTCTTGTTAATCGGAATTTTACTTGTTATGCAAAGGTTCAAGTTGTTGACGACACCTTTGTTTATTAGCAACCTTATAGAAACGTTTAGCGTTATTTTTCGAAACCATTTTTTAAATTCAAGTGGGGGATTGTTGGAACATTGGTGTGAAGTTGAAGTAATTTGAAAGGTTGGAAGATTAAACACCAAGTAATAAAACTTTGTGCTAGTCTGCTCTGAATTAAAAAAAAATAGAATGTGGGGCTCCCGCATAAAATAGAACAAACACATTAGTAGTGTTAAAATTGTGGTATTTAATTTTAAATACTTGATAATGATAAAAATAATAGTAATTATTATTTTTTATTCATAGATACCACTACCCACAATTTTAGCTTATGTTGGTAGGGATGAGATTGAGAATCCAACTAAGTTTTCTATATTTCCTTCATTCATATCCAATTAGTTTGTTTCCTCCACTTTTGTGGGTTTGTTTCTTATCCACTAGACTTGTTGAACTAATTAGTTGTTAAGTTGCCTTTTGCTCTTATGTACTAGAGTAACTGCTGCCGCAATTTTAGCTAAAACAAGTTACAAAATCTCTATATAAATAGAGGACTCCGTTCAGTTCCAACAAAAAAATAACACCAAAGAGTTCTATTGAGTTGTTGATGACAGAGAATCTTATGATATTTTTGGCTATGTTTTTAGTACTTTTCTTTGCATTTGAAGACAAATAAGATAAGAGTTAGAGGAGTTGTCAATGGTTTGAGGAACATATTGTATTGTTTTCACTCGAGTTGTTGCAATTCACTTTTAGAGTAGAAGGAGAGTAAGGAGCTATGTAATCAAAGTAATAAGGAGAGTAAGGATCTCCATCTTCCTCTTGTTCTCTCTAGGGTATGTTTTTCTGTTGTTTTGTTATGATGTTTGTTGCCATGAGAAACTAAACCTCTTTGATTAGGGTTCTAAGATGAACCCCTTCTTATTTTTTGGATTCGGTTATGCTTTTCTTGGTTATATGTTTTCATTCAGTTATGATTTTCTTGTGTCCGATTTAAATTTGTACTTGTCTATTCAATTGAGAATCCGCATCATCTTGAAAATTTATCCATAGTTGAAAAGTAGGATTGACAACCCGAAATTCTTTATATGTTCTTGACAATACCAATTACTTATTTCTCAATCATGTTAATGAAATTTAAGTTTGAAATCTAGGGTTTTCTACTCTCTTCTTTTGGAACGACGTAGTTTAACTAGGTTAACTCGTAGTATACGTTGCCGTAAGATCTTTAATGGAGTTTTAAATACTAGTTTCGTAAATCATCAGTAGACATCACATAACTGATTGTATCCTAAGTTAATTCCAACAAAGATGGAAGGGAGGATTCAAAGATTCCCTAATCGTCGTTAAACATCTGAATCTCAAACCTAATCTCGCATTGGGCAAGGCAATTAAACCTTACCAACATATTCACACCTCTTTTAATTTCATTCTTTAAAATAAGTTTTGCTAATTGCTAAGTTGAACGACAATCCATGTGGAGAACGATAAACTTGCTACTTTATTACTTGTTACGATTTGGTGCACTTGCCAATTTCGTCCATCGGTTGTTGAGAACTCTTTCTCTCTTCTCCCTCTTTCTGCTCGATGCACTTCGGAGTCACTTCCCCCTTTATTTTCCGTCCCTTCGGAATTAACAGTGTTCTTAAGATCATAGTCCCTTTTTAGGTATAAAGTCCCTCCAGAATTAAAAATGGTCTTAAGAGCATAACCCTTTCGATAATTTTTGTCTCTTCAGAATAAAAAATATTTTTAAGATCATAGTCTCTTTTCAGGAATAATGTCCCTTCGGAATTAAGAATGATCTTAAAAGTATAGTTTCTTTCGATAATTTTATACCTTTGGAGATATTTGAATGGTCATAGTACCATATCGGTATTTTGGAGAAGTTAGAGGTTAGAATGGCGATAACACCATATTTGAAAGGTCTCAGTACCATAATAGAATGGTCACAATATCATATTAGAATGGTTTCAGTATTAAATTTGAGTGAACTTAATAAGACATATTTTAGGGTGTGATTCTCGAACGATTAGCTACAATGCAGTCATTAATCGCACGGTTGTTGCTAGGCTTGTTTTATCCTGAAGACGGCGTGGTTGATAGTTTGTCTTGCACAACTTTTGAGCAGTGCCACGAAACGTCTTAACGAGAGCGACCTGGTTGTGACTCAACCTAATAACAACTTTGATAGAGGAAAATTCTTATTCAAAATCGACTTTGGAAATTCAAATATAACAGTTTAGAAATATAAAGACCAGCAATTTTAAGACAGAACAATTGGAATTTCATCAGTTCTTAATTAGATTAAGATGAGAAGTAACGACAAATAACCCTCTACATTTTGGTCCATCTTTTAAAATCCATCTTTCTTAAATAACGCGTGTATAAACCAAATGCTAAAAGAGATATTGTGATATGACCCGATTGAAATTAGCACTATTGTAAACGACGGCATTTGAGCTAAAAAAATGCGATGCTCTGAGTGTGGATAAAAAGCATAAAAGCTTTTCATGACATAGCATATTGTTCATACTCGAAATACTATTGATGGATTTCAAAAGATGGACCAAAATGTAAAGGGTTATTTGTCGTTACTTCTTATCTTAATCTAATTAACAACAAAGACAAATTAAGGTGAATAGGTTGGGTGGGCTTATATTAGAGTAAAGCACCCAAATTTGCAAAATCCATAAAAGTGTCATATCATTCAACATTTGTCATTTATGGCGACAAGTTGAATTTGAAACCGAAAGAGCATAAGACAAGGGTTGTTTGGACTGCTTACACGACATTCCAATTGGAATTTTGTAATACAAAATCCTTAAATTGAATTCATCCCATTCGTACAATTAATTTCATCCTCGACGTGTTTATATATAGCTTGGCATTGTTAAAGTCCAAGCTACTTCACTCATTGATAAAAATAATTAAGCTAGTTACTTGTTTTGCTTGCAAATTTAAGTAAATTGTAAGATCATGGCTACTTCCACGAGTTCAAGAGAGTTTCTTATCTTCATTTGTGTTCTAACATTGCTTGTAGTGAGGTCAGAGGCAAGACTTGTGCCTATGTTGTTCTCAACAAAGGACAAAGTGATCAATAGCAAATTTGGGTTGCGTGAAGTAATTAATGATGTAAGAAATAGTGAGTGGCTGCGGAAGAGGGCATTGCTAGGTGGAAAGCCAGAGAGAGTGTCCCCTGGAGGGCCAGATGCTCAACATCACTAGATATATCATATTAGTGTTTGTGCATACGCATAGCTTTTTCATTATATGAGATAAGATCAATGGTAAAGGAAATGAATAAAACAATGTCATTATGTCACATTAGGGAAAATGGAAAGGTGCTAATACTTGTATGTCTAGCTACTAATCACATTTGTGGTTTCTAATGCTTCTATGGCTGAATAAATGTAGTGATGGTGGAAGTTTCGATCATTTAATGGATGCCCCTTAATTGTATTTTATTTTAATTTTCCTATGGAAAATACTAAATGGTACGACAATGTTTTCGCAATAATTGCACGACACTACTAAATTGCGTCTCTTTTAATTTTTATGACTCAAAATGATTCATTTAGTTCCTGATTTATTCTTTTACAAGAAATCATTAAAGGTGAGAAAAAAACAAGAAGGGGGGAGGGGGTTGAATTGTGTCAGCTTTTTCCTCTTTTTAACTAAGTCCAAAGTCCAGCTTCTGATAGAGTTCAAAATCTGAAACAATATCGGAGTCAAATGCAGCGGATATAAAGAGATAGAGAGAGAGAGAGAGAGAGAGAGAAGAGAAAGACACAAATCAATTATCTTGGTTCCTTCCACAATTCGGAAGTAGTCCAGTCCCCTTGTCACTTACAAGAGATTTTCACTATAATCAAACAAGATTACAATTGATCAAGCACACAAGCAAGAGACTTCCAATGCTCAAGCACACAAGTAATAGACTTCTTACAAACAAAGAATACAAAGAAAAATTGTTTGGATTAAACACTTGATATACAATCAGAGGTGTTCACAAAATACAACACAATTTAGACTCTAAGACTTAAGAATTTCTAAGATGTAAAAGTTGATAAGAAATTTTAAGTGTTTGATGCGTATTTCAATTTGACAGAGTAATAGCACTTTTTGAGAATATTGCAGAGTCTTATTAATTATTCAAGTCTTTAATCATTTATATAGAGGTTGAAAAGAGACGTTGAAGAGTGCCAACGCATCATTTGAGTCGTTAAAGAAGCTTGATCAATCACCATTGATTTGTTGCTTGATTTGGTTAATGTCCTATGAAGGAATGAATTCGAATCCCTTCCTTGATAAGGAATTAACCGTTCTTTTGCAAAGAGACACAGCTGCAGCATCGTACAAATGCACATGTGAATGTTGGAGATAAGGTCGTACTGTTGTCCTTCATTGACAATGACATCCATTGACTTTCTGAACCTTCAGAACTTCCATAGCTTGAACTTGCAGAGGCTTCAACACTATTGGTCTTCAGCTTTCCTGAGTCTGGCTTCCAGAGTCAGACTATCAGATTCTGAGTCTTTAGCTTCTGGGATTGCCTTCAGAATCTGAGTCTTCAGCTTCTGAGTCTGGCTTCCAAAGCCTGAGACTTCAGCTTCTAGGGTTGCTTTCGGAGTCTGACTTCTTCAAATTCTGACTTAGAACTAAGCTTCTCTTGAAAATTCTTTGCTCCACATTTGTTCTTTCAAAACCAATACATGAATAAGACATTATAAATTTTTTGTCTATGGTCCTGCACACTTGAACAGATATTAGCATATCTAATGATCTTTTAATACCTTGTTATCATCAAAACTCAAAAGGCATTGTTTAAAACTTATTTTGTTCCAACAATCTCCCTTTTTTGATGATGACAAACACAAGTATTTAATAGACAATTGTTGTTAATCTAATTAACAAGGTGACTTTAGGGTCAGAGGTTTGTAAGCCCCCCTATGTCTGATAGTCCAGAAGGTGAGGTTTGTAAGTTCCCCCTAAGTTCTATCCAAGTTAATTAAATTCATTTTGCGCTTAAAACGTCACTCATAAGCATATCACATTAAATCCAGAGACTAAGAGATGAGAAGAAGGTTCTCCTAAGTCAATTTTAATTAACTGATTGGACTCAGAGCCTAAATAGCTTTATTATGTCTTACTCCCCCTTTTGTCATTACACAAATTATAAATAAGAGTAAGAAAAGATATGGATAAAACATGCATGCAATAAGAACATATCAGAAGCAAAAAAATATATCAGAAGCACAAATTATATCAGAGGCAAGTATTGTTTCAGAAGCAAGTAAAAAAAAAATTCAGAAGCAATAAAGGTGTGAAATCTAAGGCTTCTACTGCTTCTGCATCATCTCTAAAGAGAGCATTGATCCCAGAGTTCATCTGATCTTTCTTCCTTGCCATTTCTGCTTGAGTGTTTCCCATATCAGACTTTTCCTTTGCCATTTCAGCTTACTTGAAAACAGATTTTGTCTGCTGCTTGAGCATATCTTCCTGTTTCATAGCAAGCTCTTCCTGTCTTCTGACCAATTCAGCTTGATTAGCACTCAAGTTCTTATGTTCTTCCATGACTTCTAAGAGTTGTGCTTGCATAGCTTCTTGCTTAGCATTCTGCTCTAGCAGGTCAGCTTCCACCTTATCAGCAAATTTGATCATCTCTGGTTCTTCATGGTCCAGTCTCTTAACCACAACTTTGTCAGGTTTGACAAAGAATTTTGAGATCCAGGAATCTTGTAGATCAGTCTTCAAAATCTCAGGAACCTCTTTAGGAATTTCTTCAAAGTATGTAGAGTCTGAGATCTGTCTAGAGATGTCTTTCTTGAGCTCCACGGCTTCCATGCTAGTAACAACATCCTTGAACCAGCTTCTGAAGGCTTCTTGCTCAGAAGCTACTGAGATGACTTGGAGTTCATCTAAAGTAGTGTTCACCAGAACCCTTAAATTTTCCCATTTATCAGCATAATTGACCAACTGAATAGCTTGATGCCTTGAATCCAGAAGTTCCTGAAGGCTATCAAAAATAATCTTGCACACCTCTTGTAGGACAAGGTTAGATGTTAGATTGGGGGATGGTTTAATGGTTGAAGCAGGTTGAATGGAAGATGCGGGGATATCTGAGATAATTTGTACTGTAGTATTATAAAATAGTTCTGATACTACCATAGTCATAGTGTTATCATCAGAGGTTGAGGTGATTTGAGTGGAATCTGTTGTACCCTAATTTTGTCCTAAGCCTTTTCAAAAAACAAATTTCAAAAAAACAAAAAAAGAGAAAAGTCAAAGTCAACAAAAGTCAACCAAAAAAGTCAACATTTCAAAAATGGTGACTTCGCAGTGCGAAGTACACTTCGCAGTGCGAAGTCTGCGAATTTTTTGCAGATTTTTGATTTCTTTGATTTAATTCCATTTTTTGTTACATATCATTTTTATTATTGTTTTTATCATCATTCATGGCTATTTGAGCTTAGCAAAGCCAGAATTGGAGCATTTGCTATTAAAGCCAAGGAAAGAAGCTTTTTCTTCCAACCTAGCATGTGCCAAGCATGTTGGCTTGCCCTTGGGCAGCTCTTGTCCCTCCCAAGTGACCTGCTACTGACCCTAAGGTTGCCAGCCACCAGCTTGTGGACTTTCCTCCTGCTTTCTCCCCCAAAACCAGTCAAACCCAGCTGGTTTTCACTTGCCCAAAGCCATGAGTGCTGCCCTGTTTTGCAGCAGCTTTTCTTCCTCCTCACACCAGCCCACATGTTGCCTTTTGTTTCCCCCAACCTCTGCACATCACAGTGCACGTTTTTATTGCTTAACCATCAAGATTGCAAGGACCAATCCCAAGGGACAACCAATTGAAAACCAGCCCTGTTTTCATCATCATTTCTATCCAAAATCCATTGAATTAGTGGCTGGATTTGGCTAAGTCTTGACCATTGCAGCAAGGCAAGGTCACCTCTTCACTTTTGCATTAAATGCAAAGTGATTTAGCCTGATCCTAGCCCACAAATCAGCTGGATTTTGGGGATTTCTCATGATGAAAATTGATTTGGTTTTAGCCTATAAATAGGAGGCAATGCATAAGGTTTAAGACACTTAGAAAAAACACACTCACTTACAAACAACCAGAGAAAAACCAGCATTTGAACACTAGGAACAACACTCAACACTAGCAAAAAACCAGTTCAATCACAAAGTAATTGCACAAGTTCATTGCTCTTGTTCAACAATATCCAAACCTTCCAAACCTCCAACCATTCAAGTTCATTTCATTCCTTTGCAGCAGGAGCTTTGCTAGGATCTCTGTAAGTGTTCTAAGTCCTTACCTTTCACTTATAGTTGTGCTTGCATTTTAATTTTTCTCAAATCCTTTTTGCTCTAAAAAACCCCTTTTGAATTTCAAAAGAAATCCCAAGGTTTGCAAAACATCTAAACTGGTTTGTCCAGCTCTTTTCATTGCCAAAACTCAAAGCTTTTCACTCCCCTAAAGGTTCTGAGATTGTTTAGAAGTTGTTTCTGAACAACAGTTCAGAAACAAGCTTCTGAACTCAAATTTTCGCATTGTTCGCAGTGCGAAGTCATGGTCGCAGTGCGACCATGACAGAACTCAGAATCTGAGTTTAGGCTCCCAAACAGCCAATTTTTGAGGTTCTAGCCCAAGAACTCAGAACCTAAGAGGATTGAAACTCATTTTATTCAAACCATATCAAGATTTTTGCTTGATATTGAAGGATTCACAAGTTCGTGCAACACTTTATGGGATAACTTGCAAAACAAGTTACGTCTATAAACTTTCAAAACCAAAACTTGAGCAATAAGCTGAGTTCGTTATTTTCAAATTTAAACTTGAACAATGACCTTGTTCATGATTTTCAACCAAACGTGAACTCAAGCCAAACTTGCTCATCTTTTTCAAAACCTTTTCAAATTTGGGCCGAACTTGTGCGTTTTTTCCACAAATTTGTCAAAGCCTTTTCATTTTGAGTTTTAAACCAAGTGTTTTGATAAACTTTGGGATTTCTTAAGATTCAAACAAAACTTGAATGAAAAAGGGGTGGTTTGACGTATGGCTCTCCATTTCCCCGGTTGTACGAATGCGTGACGTATGTCTCGTCGTTCGGACAATCGTCATTCTATTTTCAAAAACATAAAACAAACCCAACACACCAATCTTGGCCCCCGTGGTCAATCCGAACCTTTCTTGGTCCTTCGTGACCAATTGAAACCTTTCTTGACTTCATTAAGTCATTTTCAATTCAATGTTCGATCCCGTTGGATCCTTTGAACCTTTTTTCGGTCCGCCGCGACCATTCGAGTCAATGCTAGATCCGGTTGGATCCTCTTTGAACTCTTTCTTGACTCCGTTGAGTCAATCGAAACCTTTTTCGGTCCGCCGCGACCATTTGAGTCAATGCTAGATCCGGTTGGATCCTCTTTGAACCCTTTTTCGACTCGTTTGAGTCACTTTGGTCAATGATCGACTCAGTTGAGTCCATTGCACCTTTCTTGGTCCCCTCGCGGCCAATTCGAACCCTTTCCTCGAACGGACATGCTTTTAACATTTCTAGCGCGATTTTAAACAAACACTTAATAAGCCTCCCATGCGCGAGCATACAAGCTACGTTTGATCGCAAGAATTAGGTTAAAACATCGTCCATTTAAAAATAACCAACATATATACGTTTTTCTACCAAAGAACTACGTACGCTTTGAATTCTCCGACTGCCGGGAGATACGTAGGAGCAAGATAGTCGTCTTGTCAAGCACAATAATAAAAAACAAACTTTTTCCCTTTTCATCATATTTTCTTTTTCCCTTTATTTATAGACAAGCATGCACGCAAAACATTTAAAAACATTTTCAGCTTTAGCTAAATAGGAGGTTCCCGTTGAGTACAACGGACGTGAGGGGTGCTAATACCTTCCCCTTGCGTAATCGACTCCCGAACCCGACAATGGTTGCGATGACCAGTCCTTTTCCTCATCGTCAAGGGTTTTATTATCGTTTCCCTTCAAATAAAAAACTTAAGGGTTTATCAACGTTCCCTTTAAACAAAAACTTTGGTGGCGACTTCACCACAGCCTTCCGAGCGTTCGTACACGTCTCGGAGGATTTTGAGTTTTTTAACGAGGGCGCACAGAATCATCTGGTTGGATTTCACCTTCTGATGCTTCAATCATGAGAACATCAGAGGCTACTTGAGTTGGTTCAGGTAAGGAAGAATGAAGTGGGATGGCTACTATAGGTTGGTCTTCTGATACAGATGATGTATCAGAGGTTGTTTTGGTGGTTGTGATAGATGGTGGATCAGTGTTTGTTGTTGTTGATGGGATTTCTGAGACAATGGCTTCTGTCATTGTTTCAGAGGTTGTTTGTGAAGTTTGGGTTGAGAATTGTTTTGGTAGTTCTCCACCTAGATGCTGAGACATCATGAAATTCTGGCATATCCTGGTTCTGAACTAAAAAATAGAGTCTGAAAAACAATAGTTCAGAAGCAGAAAATTAAACAGACAGAAAGTAAAGGAGCACAGAATATTTGTTAACCCAGTTCGGTGCAAACTTCACCTACATCTGGAGGATACCAATCCAAGAAGGAAATCCACTAAGTAGTATTAATTCTAAGACTCAAGTCACAGCCCCTGTTTTTCCAGCCTTATCACTTAATCACTACCCGTATAGACTTCTACCTAGGAACTCCTAGATATAAGAACCCATTTACTTCATATTCAAGCAATCACAGTCCCAGTGATTGTAAACACTAAACAATTAAGAAGACACTCTTCAAAACATAAAAACAGTCACTTGTGCTTAAAAGCTTTAAGTAATCACAACTCAAAAACAAACAACCAACTCTAACAGATGAGTGGTGCACAAAAACAGAGCAACAGCTCACAGACTCAAAAACACTAAGACTCTTTCAATGACAACTTCTGGTTTTTGATGTACATTCTTCAATAGCAACGCCTTCTATTTATAATCTTCAGCAGCACATAATTCTTGAATCAAATCTTCAAAGATATGTTTCCAGAATTCTTTTAGAAGCAAATAGAAGCACATATATTTCTGAATTATATTTTGCAAAGATTCCTTTGAAAATATATTCATCAATAAAAGAAACCAATCTTCAACAAAGATCTTCACGCAAAATAATCAGCCTTCTAGAAACAGCAGCCTCAATAAATCTTCAAACAAATCTTCAAAAGATACGCAGAAAGAATTAACAGAAAGAACTCAGAAATTCAGCTTCTGAAATGCAGCTTTTGAAGGTCAACAAAAGTCAATGTCTGAAGGCAGCTTCTGAAGGTCAACCGAAGTCAACCTCTGAACAGTGTGTCTGATGACCAGTTCAGCGTCTGATGAACAGTACCAGCATCTGAAGACCTTCGCAGAGCGCAGTGGCTTCGCAGAGCCAAGTTATCAGCTTCTGAAGTACTGTAGCTTCTGACCAAGCTTCTGAAGATGCACAAAATGAGATTTTCAGCTTCTGAAGACAAAATAACTTCTGAAGACGCATTGCTTGCACATTTTAATTTTACCAAACATGTAGCCAACATCCAAAAATACAACAATCTCCCCCTTTGGAAAATTTTTGGCTAAAATCAAATGAACCATAAAAACAAGTTCTTCATTCAACAAAAGAATCCAACCATGAAGAACTACACATATGTAGCAGAGTCAGCAGCGGAACAATTCACTCAATTTCATACAAAACACTCCCCCTGCAACATACAGCAGCAGTTTCTGAGGTACAGCTTCTCCCCCTGAAACACACAGTTCCTGACAGAGACGCAAAGAAATACTCCCCCTGAACCAGAGTCAGCAGAGAACAGAACACAGGCAGAAACTCTCCCCCTGAAGCAAACAGATCAGCAATAGCTTCTGACCACACATAGCACACATATTTCTCCCCCTTTTTAGCCAAAACAATTTTGACAAAACACAAGGAGCAAAAAAACATAACACAGAACAGCACACAAAGAATCAGCAGCAAAACATCAGCACAGAACTCAGCACAGCACAAGCAACAGGATCAGAACCACATAGTATCCACACACAGAAGAACAAAACAAAACTGCAGAGTACAGCACAATTGCAGACCAGAAACACAAACAGAAATCCAAGACAACAGTCACCAAATTGACAGTCTTCAGACTCAGCATTAGAAGTTGCTTAGTCTTCATTAGACACAACATCAGATGATGGTCAGTTGATGTGTGCTTCAGGCACATTCAGAACCTTCTTCCTAGCAATCTTCTTCTGAAGTTTAGCAATCCTCTTCTGCACAGAGAGTCTGATTTTAGCATCATCCTCAGATTCACTAGGATCCAGTCTCTTTGCTACACTTTGTTCAAGCCTATTTCCATGGGTTCATCATCAGACTCCACATCAGAACCTATGTCAGAACTAACTTCTTGAACTTCTTGGTCAGACACAGTATCCTGGGAATTCTCATCAGTCTCCTTCTCTTGCAAATTGTCAGAAGGTGACACAGCAACAGACTCACTGGCAGACTTTCCAGGAGACTTTTCTTGACAGGCTTTAATAGGGTCATCAGGTTGGATTAGGAATGTTTCAACATCTGGTACAACTTCATGCTCAGACCCATCATCAGAACCCACATACTTTTTGACTAACTTCACATGTGTTGCATCAGATGTTCTCTTGTGTCTTGCATTCATAAGAGCACAATTCTTCATTCTACTCTTGTCAACACTTTCACCTTTGTTGTTCCCATGAGATACTAAGAGGGCCTTGTTCCTAGTTACATTACCACCTTCAACAGACTTACTCTTATGGATCCTTTTAGTACCAATGGTATTCACCCCTTTAGGTCTCCATTCTTTCTTGACATTGCTTTTGTTCACAACTGGTTCCACTTTTCTAACTTGAACAAAAGTATGGCTGACCTTTGATTGAACAATGAGGTTTTATTTGTTGACAGTGCTTGGGGTATCCATGCAGCTTGTAACAGAATGGCTTAATGTGTCCCTTTTTACCACAGTGATGACATACCCAAGGATGAGAAACCTTCTTGTCTTTAGATCCCCTGGGTCTGGTTCTTAGGTTTATCACAAGTTTTAACTGCAGTATTGAACCTTGTAGCTGGATTTTGCTTTTTATTGTTCAAGGTCCTCTCATCAAATCCAATTCCATTTGGTTTCCCTTGGTTCTGACAATCCAATATCTCCTCTAGCATATCAGTACCAGTATTTAACATTCTGACTTGTTTCTTCATATTAACAAGTTGAGAGTTCAGTTGGGTTACCTCATCTTTGAGATCAAAAATTTAGTGCTAAATGTTCACTTCTTTCAAACTGAAGTTGACTGATAGTCTTCTTCTGATTTTCTAGTTCTTTTGCACACTTCTTTAGTTCTGATGAATAGTTCTTCATAAGAGGCAGCTGGTTCTTCAAAAGTCAATTCATCTTCTGAGTCCATTATGCCAGAAAATATCTTCCCTGGAGCTCACCCAAATACAGGCTAGGGTGTCTGCTCTGATGCCAATTGAAATTCTGGCAGATCCTGGTTCTGAACTAAAAAACAGAGTCTGAAAAACAATAGTTCAGAAGCAGAAAATTAAACAGACAGACAGAAAGTAAAGGAACACAGAATATTTGTTAACCCAGTTCGGTGCAAACTTCACCTACATCTGGAGGATACCAATCCAAGAAGGAAATCCACTAAGTAGTATTAATTCTAAGACTCAAGTCACAGCCCCTGTTTTTCCAGCCTTATCACTTAATCACTACCCGTATAGACTTCTACCTAGAAACTCCTAGATATAAGAACACACTTACTTCCTATTCAAGCAATCACAGTCCCAGTGATTGTAAACACTAAACAATTAAGAAGACACTCTTCAAAACATAAAAACAGTCACTTGTGCTTAAAAGCTTTAAGTGATCACAACTCAAAAACAAACAACCAACTCTAACAGATGAGTGGTGCACAAAAACAGAGCAACAGCTCACAGACTTAAAAACACTAAGACTCTTTCAATGACAACTTCTGGTTTTTGATGTACATTCTTCAATAGCAACGCCTTCTATTTATAATCTTCAGCAGCACATAATTCTTGAATCAAATCTTCAAAGATATGTTTCCTGAATTCTTTTAGAAGCAATTAGAAGCACATATATTTCTGAATTATATTTTGCAAAGATTCCTTTGAAAATATATTCATCAATAAAAGAAACCAATCTTCAACAAAGATCTTCACGCAAAATAATCAGCCTTCTAGAAACAGCAGCCTCAATAAATCTTCAAACAAATCTTCAAAAGATACGCAGAAAGAATTAGCAGAAAGAACTCAGAAATTCAGCTTCTGAAGGTCAACAAAAGTCAATGTCTGAAGGCAGCTTCTGAAGGTCAACCGAAGTCAACGTCTAAATAGTGCGTCTGATGACCAGTTCAGCGTCTGATGAATAGTACCAGCGTCTGAAGACCTTCGCAGAGCGCAGTGGCTTCGCAGAGCCAAGTTATCAGCTTCTGAAGTACTGTAGCTTCTGACCCAGCTTCTGAAGATGCACAAAATGAGATTTTCAGCTTCTGAAGACAAAATAACTTCTGAAGACGCATTGCTTGCACATTTTGATTTTACCAAACATGTAGCCAACATCCAAAAATCCAACACATCACATCAATGGTAGATGAAGAACTTAGGTTTGGTTTTAGGTTGAGAAGGAACAAAAGTATCAGAGAAGATAGCAGGTTTACCAATTTCAGATATAATCCGTTTTGTTAAATTCTACAGTAGCTCTTTCTTTAGCTATTCTATTTAACTCTGCTTGCTCTTCTTCTAATGGGTTGGCGATTCTAGGAAATATCAAAGGTTCTTCACTAGGAAGAACTGTTTGCATAGGTTGAATGTCTAGAGTTTCCTCAGAATCATGTTGAGGTTGAGAAGATGGCTTAGGTGAAGGTGTTTTGTTCTTTTTGAGGTTAGAATAATGTTGGCTTAAAGGCACATTATCTGTAGGTGAAGGTGTGTGTTCAGGTGAGTTTAAATGGATAGGGTTGGATAAAGAAGAGGGTACAAGATTACATGTGTTCTTAGATGAACCTTCAGCTTCTGATACACCAGCTTCAGACTTGACCTTTATGTGAGAGGCCAGAACCTTCTGAGCTTCTTTGGTAGAAGTGTTCTTGAGACTCTCAGCTAGATTTATGACTTGCTCCATAACCTTGATCTTCTTAGTCCTTACTGATTCTTCTAAATCTTCTTCAGCTTCTATGAGTATCAGCTTCCTCTGATAAGGTTTCTTCTTCTCCTTCTGAGTTTTCTTGCTGACATTTACTGATGAAGCTTTTTCAGAGGCTCATTTCCTTGTTCTAGCAGGAAGTACTTCAAAAGGGTCTAACTCAGCTACTTCTGAGAGTACTTCAGAAGCAGTAGGCTTAGAAGTCTTCTTCTTCTTGGCTTGCTTCTAAACTTTAGGATCAACAGCTCCTGAAGGTAACTTCCTCTTCTTGGGCGCTTTCCAAGGCTGTTCTGGATGATCAGGGATCATCTCCCATTGTATGGCAACTCCAGTTTCCATGAAATGTTGTGAGATCAAGTGAGCTAGCACTTCTGAAGGGTCTTCCATGGAGAAGGGTGGAAAGTCATCCATCAATGCAGTCAGATTGAGGATTGTTTGAAGGTCTTGATCAGTTGTGATGACTTCATTCTTGGGAATGATCTTCATGCTTCCCATAGTCAAACCAGATAGCACTTTACCCTTGCATGTGCCTAAATCTTCATTAGAACCTACACCCATATGTTGTAGCTTCTGAACCAGCTTCCCTTGATGAAAAATGTCAGACAGTAGTCTTTTGTAAGGAACATTCTTCTTTCCCTTTATTCCTTCTTTGATTGAGGTGCATAGATATTTGAAGATGTATGCAGGAAGGTTGATGGGATACTTATTGATGAGAAATGTCAATGAAATTCTTGTGATCCCAGGACATATAGTCTAGTACCACCTTCCCTAGGCATAAAGCATAGCAGAATCATCTTGTACATGATCCTATGCTCTTCCTTCATATCAGTATTCTTTCAGAAGGTCTTCCTTCATGTTGAGTGGCTTTGATTCTGGGAACCCACTCACTCTTCTTATCAGTTCCTACCATGAACATCCCATTCCTCCTTGCTCTAATAAATTTAGCAACTAGATATTCTGTAATGGTGACTCTGATTCCCATTACTGTAGACCTAATTTCAGGTTCTATGAAATCTTTCAGACCCATTTCTGCTCTTTTCTTCCCTTTCATATTCTTGTTCCCATGCCACCTTCTGAGCTTCTTCTCTTGCTAGAATCATCTTGATCATAAACTTCTCATTCTGACCGAGAAGTCCTTTACCAACTCAGTATAAGACGGATCCATTAAGCATCTCAAAGAATGGCATCCAATTCTGTAATTCAATATATCCCTTGACATCACATCCATTTACACTCAAAGAGTTGAAATCTAGCGCAGATTCAATGATCAGACTTAACTCATCCTTGCTTAAAATCATTGTTTTAGGCTTGATAAATGTCTTAGCTTCAGATTCTACTGTCATATCATGTTGTTAAGAAGATGATGAAGTTTCAGCCATTGATGAATGTTTAGGGTTCTAAGGAAATTTTTGAAATTTGGGGGTTTTTCGGAGAAGTTACAAAAACTGAATGTGTGAGTAGTGAAGTGAGAATGTGTGAGATTGTGACTAAGTGTTTGTGCCAAAATTGAACTTTTAGTATCCAGACAAAAAAAATAAAGTTAAAAAACAAAAACACAACATTAATGACATTGGGGGCGCGAGACACAGTATTCAAAGCACATTCATCATTATCCAGCAGTTATTACCCAACAGTTATTAACCACGTTAGAAACTCTTTTAGATACACTGTTTTATTAGTGGGACAGTTGTACATAAAGTCAGTTGCAGCCTTTTCCACTTATAAAACTTATTAAAAGCAAATAATCCAGACTCTAGACTTCAGAGTCTGATAACATCAGAAGCTGGAATTTCTTTAGATTCTAAGTTAAGAGAGTCTGATAGATTTTTAGCTTCTGAATCTCATCAGATTCTGAATTCCTATTTAGAGGCAAGAATCATTCTGAGATAAAATGTTGTTGGAACAAAATAAGTTTAAACAATTCCTCTTGAATTTTGATGATAACAAGGTATTAAAAGATCAATTGGATATGCTAATATTTGTTCATGTATGCAGGACCATAGACAAAAATTTATATTGATTTAATCATGTATTGGTTCTGAAAAAACAAATAAGGAGCAAAGGATTTTCAAGAGAAGCTAAGTTCCAAGTCAGAATCTGAAGGTCAGAATCTGAAGATCAGAAGCTTGAAGACTCAGACTCTGATGGTCAGACTCTGAAGGATAGCCAGACTCTGAAGGCAACCCCAGAAGCTAAAGATTCAGACTCTGATAGTCACATTCTCTGGAAGCCAGACACATGAAAGCTGAAGACATTTGGTATTGAAGCATATGCAAGTTCAGATATGGTGGCTCTGAAGTTTCAGAAGTTAATGGATGTCACTTTCAGTAAAGTACATAGTACAAATTGTACCTCCAACATTCTCATGTGCATGTATATGTTGCTGCAAGCTGTGTCTCCTTGGAAAAGAACGGTTCATTCCATATCAAGGAAAAGATTCAAATTCATTCCTTTATAGGACATTAATCAAATCAAGCAACAAATCATTGGTGATTGATCAAGCTTCTCTAACGACTCTATGATGTGTTGGCACTCTCTTCAACGTCTCTTTTCAACCTCTATATAAAGGATTGAAGACTTGAAGAAACTATAAGACTCTACAACATTTTGAAAAGTGTTAATACTCTGTCAAATTGAAACACACATCAAACACTTAGAATTTCTTAACAACTTTTATATCTTAGAAATTCTTAAGTCTTAGAGTCTGAACTGTGTTGTATTATGTGAACACCTCTGATTGTATATCAAGTGTTCAATCAAAACAATTTTTTGTGTATTCTTTGTTTGTAAGAAGTCTCTTGCTTGTGTGCTTGAGCATTGAAAGTCTCTTGCTTGTGTGCTTGAGCATTTGTAATCTTGTGTGATTATAGTGAAAATCTCTTGTAAGTAACAAGGGGACTGGACTACTTCCGGATTGTGGAAGGAACCAGGATAACTTCTTTGTGTCTTTCTCTTCTCTCTCTTTATCTCTTATCCGCTGTATTAGACTTCCGAACATTGTTTCAGATTTTGAACTTCATTAGAAGCTGAACTTTGGGATTAGTTTTCCCTTTTGTGTTTTTCTCACCTTCAGTTGGCATCAGAGCGCCTGGTTCTGTTGTTCAAACACTTAACAGTGTAACAGAAAAGATCCTGAGAAAAACATGTCTACTGGTGGTGGAACTGGAACTTCTGATACTGGAGATTCTAGAGTTGTGGCTTATGACTATGGTACTAGTACTGATGATAAGCCAACTCACACCCATAGACCACCTATGTTTACTGGAGATCTTGAAAAGTTTTCCTGGTGGAAAAATAAGATGTACAGTCATATCATTGGTGTTGATTATAGTCTGTGGGACATCATTAAAGATGGTATAACTATTACTGTTGATGAAGAAGGAGTAGTTATCGATAGAAAGAAACTCACTGATGCTGAAAGAAAGATTTACAAAAAGCATCACAAAGTGAGAGGTATCATTGTTGATGCTCTACCTCACAATGAGTATTTGAAGTTAAGTGACAAGCCTACTGCTAAAGCTATCTTAACTTCTTTGTGCTCAAACTATGAAGGTAACAAGAAGGTTAGAGAAGTTAAGGCTAATCTTCTTGTTCAACAGTATGAGTTGTTCAAGATGAAAGAGGATGAAAACATTGAGACTATGTTCTCAAGGTTTCAGACTCTGGTATCTGGACTTCAGATTCTGAAGAAAAGTTACTCAACTGCTGATCATGTGACAAGATTATGAGAAGCTTTCCTGCTAAGTGGATACCTAAGGGGACAGCTATAGAGGAAGCAAGAGATTTGAATACACTCAGTATTGAAGATCTTGTGAGCTCTCTTAAATGTCATGAGTTAGGACTCAATGAAGATGAACCTGCCATGAAATCCAAGTCTATTGCACTGAAGTCAAAGGGTAAGTCTTCAAAGGCTCTCAAAACTGATGAGTCTGATGAAGAGTCTACTGATGGAGGTTCTGAAGAAGATCCAGAAGCTGATGAGATGGCTATGCTTTCCAAGAGACTTCAGTAGCTGGCCAGAAGAAACAAGAGGTTCTCTAACAGAAGCAGTGGCTCCAAAGGATCTAGTTCAAGGAAAGAAGATCAGAAAGGTTGCTTCAACTGCAAGAAGCCTGGTCACTTCATTGTTGATTGTCCAGATTTGCAAATGGACAAGTCAAAGGAGAAGTCAAAGAAGACAAGCTCCAAATCTAGCACCTTCAGAGATAAGATCAAGAAGAGTCACATGGCAACATGGAATGACCTTGATAAAGAATCAGAATCTGATAAAGAAGATGAAGAAGAAACAAATATGGCTTTGGTAGCAACAACATCTTCTGATACAGAGTCTGTATCAGACTCTGAGGATGAAGATGAGGTATAATCTAAACTCACTATAACTAAACTTGTTGACACTGTCAAAGATCTTATCAGTCATTATCACAAGAAGTCAAAAGAGTTAAGAATTTTAAAAGAAAAGTTTGACTGGATGATTAAAGAAAATGATAAAAATCATCTTCTAATATCAGATTTGGAGGAAAAGAACTATGGCCTCATGAAAGAAATGGCTGATAAGAAGTCTGATAAAACCTTAAGTGAGCACGAAAAGGCACTTCAAGAGTTTATCATGACTGGTATTTGTAACAGCCCAATTTTTAGGATTTATTTATTTAATTTTTTATGTGTGTTTAATTGTTTATTTTGGTGATTTATTGAATTTTGGGAGTTAAAGGGTATTTTATTAATTTGAGAGTTAGTGGCATATTTGAAATATGTTAGAAGTTTAGAATTTGAATATTTGAAAATAGTGGTGTATAAAAATAAGGGGGTTTAAGTGAAGTAAAAATGTAGAGAAAAATATTGTGAATTAATCGTATGAAACCTTATTTTATTTTAAAAGGTAACAAACTTTGTTTTAAAAGATATATTTGAAATCGTAACAAACCTTATTTTATTTTAAAAGGTAACAAACCTTGTTTTAAAATATATATTTGAGATCGTAACAAAATTGTAACAAACCTAATTAGTGGGATAACAAACCCTAGAAACCTATTATAAATACATTAGTTAGTGGTGAGTGAATTAGGTTATTCATTATTCACAAAACTTTTGAGAGGCAAGAGAGAGATGGAGAGAAGAGGCTTGGAGAAGAGGAAAGCTAGAAAATCAAAAGGGAAGGAGAGGATTGCACTAAGAATAGCAAGAATAGCGAGGAAACTAAGGTGAGAGGGGAGATTATGATTAACATATAGGTTTAAGAAGCAATTGCGTGTTTGGAAGCTTTTAGATTATAGCTTAATTTTATGAATTATGATTAATTGTGTTGATTTTTGTGTTCTTTGTTGATGATTGAATTGAATGTGTTAAGTTGTTGATTTCATGCTTTTACTTCATCAAAACTCATGTTTGATTTTGTTAATTATGAACTTTGTGAAATTTGGTGAAATTAATGAATAACATGATAATTGGTGTTGTTTATGATTAATTGAATTGATTATGAGTATGATTATGTATTTGGGTTATGAAATTATGAGGTTATATTGTTAGGGTTAATTTGGAATTAGGGTTGTTGTTGTTTATGTGAAAATTGCTTAAATTGGTGAATTTGAATGAATTATTGACATAATTGATTTTAAGTTGATTTATGTTGTTAATTATGTGCTTATGAACATGTTGATGTGATTAGAAAGTTGGAATTGTTGTTGTACAAATCTGTTTGAGATTTTAAGTTGTTTTGGGAAAAAAATGGGTTTTTGAGACGAACTTTGAAAAGTAACCGAAAATCTTGTGAAATTCATATCAATTGATGTTTTGTTCTGTAAGCATTGTTCAATTTGAGTGTATTGATCATGGTTAATATCTGTAAATTGATTTTGGGTTGATGGGGATTTTTGGGCGAGTTTTAAGTGATTCCCGTAGCCGTAACCACTGACAGCAACAACTTTTTCTGTTACGTCTCTTTTTTTTTCACTAGTTTCTGTTTTGAACTGGGTTTTGATGTAAACATAAAAGTTGTAGATATGGATGTTATCTTTCAAATGCCGTTGGTCGGACTTAATTTCGATTTCTAAAACCTGAGTTATGATCAAAATACTACACATAGGTCATGACACATTTTTCGTGAAACTTTCGCATACTTTTTTCAATGAATTTTGAAACATCCTTAAAGTTAATAACATGTCTAAGGAATCATTTAGAGTTAATAAATGAGTAGGTAATTATGAAGTTGCGATCTTTAATGATGTTTGGTGTAGTTTGTGTGATTAAATCATGAAACTTAAATTATGAGAATGTTGAAGATTGTAAATACTTGATGTTGTGATGATTGTGATGTGTTGATGTTTACACATGATATTGATAATTCTATTGATGATGCTATTGATGTTATTGAATGATGTGTGATAATGATACATGTTATGTGTTAAGTGAAGATGTTTCAGTAAATGATGATGATGTTTAATTACTTGACTTGATGTGTGGCCTTAGTGATTTGATAATGCGTTAGGTGATGATTTGGTGATGATATGTTATATGACGGAGTGAATTGTATAACAAATAGTGAGTGTATTTGGTGAGCATTGTCGAGTCTCTTTGTGGGTCCATGCATTCATAAGTCAGTCTGGTGTGGTGTGTGGTGATTTCATTGCGGGGTTTTAAGATCTCGGGGATTTCATTGGTGATTGTTTGGTGAATTCATTGCGGGGTTTTAGATCTCAAGGAGTTCATCGGTGGCAGTACCGTAAAACATATAGAGTCGTGTTAGGTGCATTACATTCATAGAAGTCGTGTTTGGTAATGTTTTGGTGTGAATTTGTGCATTAAGGTGGTAAATGCTTAATTGATGAGTTCTTGTGATTGTGATTGAATTGTAAATGAATTGATGATACTTGATGAATCTTGAGTGTTTGATATATGATTGAAAATTGTGATTGAGATTATAATTGAATATGAACGTGATATGAATGTTGAATTATGTAACCAGGATTGTTTATTTAAATGTATATGTGATAAATGTTGATGTGGCTTGCCTGACATACATGAGTTTATTATTCCCTTATGTTGAGCATATATCTTACCCTCCAGTGGCTTTATTGTCGCCACATCCTTGGGTGAATCCCTCATGAATATAGACTTGCAGGTTGAGGAATAACTTATTCGTTAACATGACGAGGATGGCGTTTGCCTACTCGAGTTTATCTGCTTTGGAGTCTAGCTTAGAAGCTCTGATTAGGACTTGGGGTTTATTTATGTTATGCTATGAGATCTTTGGATCGAACCTTGTTGAGATTATATGTTAATTTATATGTTATGACCGAGACATGACAATTGCTTTGATGTTAATTATGTTTTATTCCGCTGCGATGTAATTTAATTGATGAAGTTTTTATCATAAATATTTGATATGAGACGTATGTTGAATTAGTAAAGTTCCAATGTAGGATAAATGTATGATTTATCTTTATATTTATGTTTTCGGGGATTGGGGCTTTACAGTATTGACAGAAGCAACGTAGATTATATGATTTATGGTGTTAAAAGGTACAAGGGAGTAGATATTGGCTTTCCAGAAGATTTGTTAAGTAAGCCAAAGAAAGCCAACCAACCATCTTGTTCTAATTACATTCAGAAAGGTTAGAAAGCCTATTTTGTGCCAGAAGCTGGTAAAACTGAAGTTCTGAACAAGTCGGAATCTAAGGCTTCTGAATCCCAGATTCTGAATAAATCAGAATCAAAGATTCCTAAGTCCAAGGTTCTGAATAAAGCAGAACCCAAGACTTCTAAGGTTCAGATTCTGAAGAGACCAGAACCAAAGACTTCTAAGTCTCAGGTTCTGATGAAGTCAGAATCAAAATCTTTGAAAGCTCAGGTTCTGAAGCGTTCAGTATCTAAAACTAAGATGAATTCAAGATAAAAAGATTTCAATCCAAGAATCTTGAATGAATCTAAGTCTTTGAACTTCAGGCAAAAAGCACAAAAGAAGCATAAACCATTTAAAACTAACCCAAAAGGACCCATAAAGATATGGGTACCTAAGTCTGAAATTGTTTATGCTGCAGATATGCTTAAGAGGAATGGAAAAGTAGAGATCATGGTACTTGGACAGTGGCTGCTCGCGACACATGACAGGAGAAAGGTCTATGTTCCAAACCCTGACCATGAAAGAGGGAGCAACTGTGGGATTTGGAGGAAACCAGAAAGGAAAGATCATTGGTATGGGGATAATTGGTAACTCTTTTATCTCTATTAATAACGTCTGGTTAGTAGATGGACTAAGATATAACCTACTTAGCATAAGTCAATTTTGTGATAGTGGTTATGAAATGATGTTTACTAAGAAAAATTGCACAGTAATCAACAACCCTGACAAATTTATTGTGTTCAAAGGAAAAAGGAAGAACAAAGTTTATAAAATAAATTTTTCTAAATTGGCTGATCAGAAGGTAGTTTGCTTTCTATCAGTGAGTGATGAGAAATGGTTGTGGCACAGAAGGTTGGGACATGCTAACTGGAGATTAATCTCTATGCTTAGCAAGTTACAACTGGTCAGAGGCTTACCAGACATTAACTATCACTCAGATGCACTTTGTGGAGCATGCAAGAAGGTAAAAATTGTGAAAACTTCTTTTAAATCAAAAGATTGTTTCTACCTCCAGACCCTTAGAACTACTTCATATTGATTTATTTGGACCAGTTGGTACAACATCAATCAGTGGAAAAAAATATGGATTAGTCATTGTTGATGATTACAACAGATGGACTTGGGTCAAATTCTTTAGAACCAAGGATGAAGCATATGATGTGTTTAGCAACTTTTGCACACAAGTAAAGTCTGAAAAAGAAATGAAAATTTTAAAAGTCAGAAGTGATCATGGTGGAGAATTTAAAAATGAGCCATTTGAATCTTTTTGTGAAAAACATGGAATTATCCATGAGTTCTCTTCTCCTAGAACTCCACAACAAAATGGGGTTGTAGAAAGAAAAAACATATATTTACAAGAAATGGCCAGAACCATGATTCATGAGACTAATATTGCTAAGTACTTTTGGGCAGAAGCTGTAAACACATCATGTTATGTTCAGAACGGAATCTACATTAGACCAATTCGGAACAAAACAACATATGAACTTTTCAAAGGAAGAAAACAAAGTATTTCTTACTTTCATCAGTTTGGATGTACATGTTACATCTTAATCAACAAAGTTTATCTAAAGAAATTTGATGTCAAGGCTCAGAAGGCAATCTTCTTAGGTTACTCTGAAAGACCCAAGGCATACAGAGGGTATAATTCTGAAACACATTGTGTTGAAGAATCTATGTAACACCCTAAATCCCGACGTTGATTTATTAAATAATACGAAACAATGGAAATATTTATCAACTTCAACAGTTGTCTTTTAGTAAGGCACTATTAAATCATACTTCAACAGCGGAAAATAATTCAACTTGTCTTAATAATAAAAATATTTATATCATCGACACCAACAATGGAAATATCAAAAGTTTCACAAGACTCTAACTTAAATGGAATTAAATTTCAATATTTTAACCCCAACCCTGGTGTTACAAATCAGAGTGTACGTTCATCAACTACATAATATTCACTAAATAAAAACAACGATACTAAATCTCCGTCGCCATCTTCTAAGTGTCCCGCAACTAGAACTCCTCGTCCTGGATATTTGTACCCCATGGATACAGACACCATAAATACAACAACAAAGGGGTGAGAATGCACATCATAACATTTAATTGGGATACATGAATCAATTAAATAAACAGTCATATCGTCATTACTCGTCATTCACCTCTTATTCACAACTTCATCAAGATTACACATCATCAACATATACGTCAGTTATACACCTTTAGTAAATACTTCATCCACTTATTATTAGTAAGTATAGCAGTTCTTATCATTAGCACAAGAATCATATATGACACATACCATACACACACCATCAATATATATATCACATACATGATGAAGGTGAGAAAAACACAAGAAACGGGGGTTGAATTGTGTTGGCTTTTTCTTTTCTTTCTCAAAAACTTTGGTTAGTTCAGAATCAGATGTTGATCAGATTCTGAAACTATTTCAGAGTTTTTTAGCAGCGGATAAAGAGTAAATGAGAGAGAGAGAGAGAGAGAGAGAGAGAGAGAGAGAGAGAGAGAGAGAGAGAGAGAGAGAGAGAGAGAGACAAGTAGTTTATCCTGGTTCCTTCCACAATCCGGAAGTAGTCCAGTCCCTTTGTCACTTACAAGAGATTTTCACTATAATCACAAAGATTACAATTTGCTCAAGCACAAAGCAAGAGACTTCCTATGCTCAAACACAAAGTAAGAGACTTCCTATGCTCAAACACAGAGTAAGAGACTTCCAGTTGCTCAAACACTAAGTAAGAGACTTCCTATGCTTAGACACACAGTCTAAGACTTTGAATCAAACAGATTTTACAAGAGAATAAGTTTGAGTTTGAACACTTGATATACTATCAATGGTGTTCACAAAATACAACACAGATTTAAGACTCTATTACTTAAGAAATTCTAAGATAGAAGTTTGTAAGAATTTCTAAGTTATTTTGACAGTTTTCAGATTTGGCAGAAATGTATCTCAGAAAACAGAGTATCACGTTTTCAATCTTATGAGTCTTAGTTTTCTTCTTCAAATCTTCAATCCTTTATAGAGAATTAAAGAGCTGTTGAGAAGAGTCAGTTTTCACCAAAGAGTCGTTGCCATAGAAGCTATGTCCAACATTAATTTCTTCCCTGACATTGTATGCAAAAACAGAGCAGCAGTTCAAAGGAATTTGAATTGTTTCCTTAAAACATGGAGAATGTTACGTACAGGGTGACAACTGTTACATTGAGCTGTTCTGACAGTACAGTACTTCACTGTTGACAGTTGCAAACGTTGACTGTTGAAACTCAGACTTCAGAAGATGTTCTTCATCAGAAGCTGATCAGAAGCTGGTCTTCAGACATACGGATCAGAAGCTGGTCTTCAGACGTACGGATCAGAAGCTGGTCTTCAGACGTACAGATCAGAAGCTGGTCTTCAGACGTACGGATCAGAAGCTGGTCTTCAGACGTACGGATCAAAAGTAGGTCTTCAGAACCTGCCCATCAGAAGCTGCTTTCAGAAGCTGCTCTTCAGACGCACTTCAGAAGCTGCCTTCAGATGCTGCTTCAGACGCTGATTCACTTCAGACTTGCAACACAAGCTTCTATATTTTCTTCTTGCTCTTAGCTTGTTCTTTCATAACCAATGTTAGATACCAATCTTTAAGTACATGGTTCTGCACACTTAGAATCAAGCATTAGCATATCCAATTTTCTTTTTAACACTTTGTTATAATCAAAACCCAAAAGAGAGTTGTTCATACATTTTGTTCCAACAATCTCCCCCTTTTTGATGATGACAAACACAAGTATTAATAGAAAATTGTTGTTAATTTAATTAACAAGTTAACTGCAGGGTATAAGGTTTGCAAGCTCCCCCTGAGTCTGATCCAGGTTAATTAAATTCAGTTTAGATCAAAAAGGTGAGAATTTCAGAATTGTTGTTAACTTTAATTAACAAGTTGACTTCAGGGTATGAGGTTTGCAAGCTCCCCCTGAGTCTGATAATCCACAAGGTGAGGTTTGCAAGCTCCCCTTGATTCGTATCCAAGTTAATTAAATTCAACTTAAAACAATAAGGTGAAATTATCACTCAGAATTATAAATAACAAGCTGACTTCAGGGTATGAGGTTTATCCAAGTTATTTAAATTCCATTTTAATTCACAGAATTGAAAATTCAATTTATCTCACATAATTTAAATCCGAGGCTAAGAGATAATAAATTGTTCTCATAAGTTAATTTAAATCAGAAATTAACTTATGTTCTGAGCTCAGAGCCTTAATACTTGTTACTTTTACTCCCCCTTTTGTCATCAACAAAAAGAAAATTCAGAAATTTTTAAGAGACAAGAGAGTTTAAAAGGTGTGAGATAACAATGTTCAGAGCATTTTTGTTCAGTACAATCTGTCCAGTATCACTGAACTATTTCAAGAAACTGAACACGGATCATTCTGTTCAGTATCACTGAATTCTTTCAGAAAACTGAAAAATAGAGCATTGGTTTAGTACTACTGAACTTTTTCAGACAAACTTGAAAGTTTTTAAATGGGTCTGAAAAACTGAACATTTATGATGAAAAAGTGAAAGTGTGGCTGTGTTTTTGTTAAAACATTTCAGAAAACTGAAAACAGAAAAACACAACTCATTTGCACATTGATGACTTTAGGAGGGGCAAAGTACAACTTTCAAAGCTTAATTCATCACTGCCCAGCAGTTATAACTTATCAGATTCTGACCAAGTGTTGGACAACTGTTCAGATTCACTCTCATTAGTGGGCCACGTGTAAAGTGTCCACTTACAATGAGTTTTATCAGAAGTCACAAAAATTCAGATTCTGAAACTCAGACTCTGATGTTTTCAGAGGCTGAACTTTCTTCAGACTCTCAAAGTGAGTGTCTGTTATGTTTTAGCTTCTGATGAACTTTAGATTCTCAGTTTCTTATTCAGAGTCAAGCAATTTTTTTAAGATAAAATGCATGTTCAGATTTTGTTTAATAAAATTAAATTTGTCTTTTGTGAGGGGTTTTGTAAATATATCAGCCCATTGATGATCAGTATCAATGAATTGAATATCAAAAACACCCTTCTGAACATAATCTCTAATAAAATGATGTTTAATTTCAATATGTTTGGCTCTTAAATGCAGAATTGGATTTTTAGACAAACAGATTGCAGCAGTATTATCACAGAAAATAGGAATGTTGTTTTCATGAATCTGATAGTCTTCTAACTGATGTTTCATCCAGAGCAGTTGTGTGCAACAACTTGCAGCTGAGATGTATTCTGCTTCTGCTGTTGACAATGCAATAATTGATTGTCTTTTACTGACCCAGGATATCAGATTCTCACCAAGGAATTGACAATTTCCACTGGTGGATTTTCTTTCAATCCTGTCCCCAGCATAATCAGCATCACATAATCCAACCAGCTTATAATCTAGGGACTCTTATACAGAAGTCCAAGATTAGTTGTTCCCTTCAGATACCTGAAGATTCTCTTGACAGCAATCACTACAAGAAAAAAGGTATTTTGCGACTTCTGAAATCATGGATTGCGACTGTTAGAAGGGTCGCAGATATCCCTTTGCGACTGTTCCCCAACAGACACAGAAATTGGGGTCGCAAAGGGTATTTTGCGACTGTTCAACCAACAGTCGCACCAACAGTCGCAAAGGCTATTGCGACCCCTCACAACAGTCGCAAAGTAGGCGTTTTAATCAAATTTAAATGGGTTTGCGACCCCTCACAACAGTCGCAAATGTTTAGTTTTTTTAAAAAAAAAAATAATGGGGCAATTTTTGTTGACAATTTTAAATAAATATACCCATAATGGATTCACCATATTTGGCTCAAAACACTGCCATATCCCAGCTATTTTACCATATAGCTTGACATGTGTGGATGTAACCACTACATATGCAATAAAACTATGTTTTGATAGATGAAAAGCTATAGAATATCCAGAGAAACAAAAAGTTTACAAGATTTAACATGTTAATTAACTGAATTTGTTTGTTGAAAGTTAAGAGGAATATTGGATGGGAACAAAAACAAAGACGTCACTTTCCTCACTCATTTGTACTCATGATTCAAACATAAGCGGAGGTGGTTGTATGTGAAGAGACAATATAGTGAGTAGTTGATATAAACGATGCTGTTGTTAGGAACAAGCTTTTGTCAACTATGCACTCTAGTGCGCCCTCTACAACACAACCACCACAAGCTCACTAAAAGTCTTCCATGTTCAGTGATTGTTGCCAAAGTCACTCAATTTATAGAACTTACTAGTTAGTAGCTGCATGAAACGCTGGGAATCCTTATGGTTTTATTGTGGTGGTTTAAGGTTTCATTAGTAGGTGGGGTTGTTGGTTTTATTGTTGTGGTTTAAGGTTTCACTAGTTGGTTTTATGTGTTGGATTTATTTAATATATTTATCAGCTGTTGCAACTTGCAACTCGTTAACATCCTATGAACTTTATCAACCTCAAATTTAATTATTAACCACGATTTTCAAGTACTGAAATCTATATGTAGTTGGAGTACGTAAAATCATGTTTAATAACATTTAAATTTTTTGCTAATAAAGTTTAGTTGATGGGTTAATGAATTATCTTATCTTGATATCGTCACTGACTATTTACTCTACTGCATTAACCACGTTTGAATTGTATTAACCATGATTCAAGTGTCCCATATTGCTGTTAAAATAACACCTAAAGCTTAATTTGGGTTTAATGTTTTGATGCATATTATTTTAGCCCCACTTATATTTGCCAAAATTTGGAAGGATGGTTAAATTGCATAAAGTTGAAGATACCTGGTAAATGGGACATGTCCTCTCATAATTATGTACATGACAATAGATGGCAATGTCCACCTTGTATTTCTGCCACAACTTTTGAAGGCTCTCTCTCCCCAATGGTTCAGCAAATGATCCCTCTTCTGCATAACAGATACAAGAAGAGTAACCAAGTACCCGGTGTGCAAGGAAGACTAGCCATGGCTGTTTTCGTCGGTCAACTGAAGCCAAACAATGTTCAATGAACTTGTATTGTTTTGTTCCTTCTCTCCAATCATGTTCAGTGTCAGCGACACAGAAGTGGAACATGCCATAGTCAATTAAATACCTGACAGAAGTAGAAAAATGTCACATGTTACAAACAAGTGACCAAATTAGTTGTGCATTCACAAAAAACATTGAAACCAAATGCATTAGTAAGCTTTTTTTTATAAAAGTACTGCATGTGTGTTTGGTCTGGTATTTGAGGAACATGATTTTAAATATACATTGTTTTGTAAAATCTGTTTACAGATGAGCTTAAAATTAAGTGATTCACGTTTTGTTACTTTTATCAATTCCAATCAAACTAGAGTTTAAAGACAATTTTATGTGATAGAAGCAAACCAAACACGTATTTTTTACTAAAAGCATATTTGGAAAGAGACAAAATCAATTCCACATGAAACCAAAACGATACATACTTAAAGCATAAGTGACAAGAGGATAAATCAATGCAGCATCAATTCAAAGTGGAAGTTTCACTATTCAATCATATTAATTATTAATGCTTTCCTTTTGTGTGATGATTCTAGTGAACGGTAGTAGTCATATATCTTCTTACCATTGTTAATAGGTATCCTTGAACTCCAATGTGATGTTTGTTCAATAACTCATGACAGCATTGAATCCAGAAAACTCATTATTGACGATAAATCTAAACTAATTTGGCTATTTTATGTTCTTTCTTGAATGAAGTTCTTATTCCTAACTAACTAAGGTACAATGAGCATCATTCTTCAAAATCCTTAATTTTATGATATATGAATTCAATTTTCATAGTAGTTCATGTTGGTTGTGCTCAAATCATGGAAAATCTATAAACCGATTAGAAGGTAACCTTTTCTCTGAAAGGAAATAAAATAAAATAGTGTTGTCCGTACCAGAATTTAGCCCTGTTTGAAGCAGGGACGTAGAACATAGTCTCAGCCAATACACCACATTCTCCTCCAGAATCCATGTTCCCATAAAAGGATCCTGATCCAGGCCAATCACGCTCATGGTTCCCACTAGAAAGCAGCATTATAAGAATTTCAGGTTGTTACTAAAAGAAAAAGTACTTCCCTGACTAATTTTTTGGGTATGCCATAGAGAAAACCTTGCAATCATGTAAGGCACAACTGACGCAATTGGCTCCACCTGTGCTGTAAATTGATCCCACTGAGAAAGATATCCATTTGCATAACTTATATCTCCAATATGAAAAACCATGTCAATGTTTTCTAAGTCCTGTATAATCTGCTTGGTAGTGTTAATTGAACTATGCTGAAAATTGTTATATTCATTGGAACCATCAACTTCCTCCTACATCCAGGATATTAGAAATCTCATAAGCATGTTTAAACAAAGGCACTCAATATATCTTGCAGGCAATTAAAACTAAAACAGATGCAAATCCATTATCCATCTAATTAATATATGCATTTATATTGCCAGGAAAAGGAGCTGCTCTAAACTGATACTGTTCACTCCAAATGAATGTTCCATTCTTGAGTTTGTGTCCTATCTTATACTCATATTTGTATAATTCATGGAAAGCACAATGAACATTGATTCTGTTTAATTAAACATATATCATGACATAGTTATAACTATCTCATTGATATTAATAGGAAAGCTGACTCAACAATTTATTTTCTTTTACTTAGGTACTCAATAACAGTACAAATATAATTTTATTTACTTTTACACAACAATCTCATTAATATTAAACAGAAAAGATGACACAATACTCTATATTTTATTTCACTTGGGTACTCAATAACAATACAAACATTATATGTATTTTTCAAACTTTTGTTAAGGTCTGGATGAAATATATAATAGATAATGACAATACGACAAAAAGAGTGACAATAAAGCCTTATCCAACCCTAAAAAAAATAAAAATAAAGCCTTATCCAAATAAGTAGATTTGCCCTATATATAGAACAGTATCAGAAAAAATAAAAAAGGATGGAGTGTTCTCACAGATTTAATGAGAAAGGTAATCAATGACAAAACAAAATTATAATAGTTGTTGGCATCTTAATTGAACATAATATAATATATTAAAAAATGCATACAAATCAGCCAGTGCAAGCTAGAACTAACATACATTCTGTTGGGCCACAGTTCTTTGAGATAACTGGTGTGTATGTATCCAGGGTCACGCCATCCTACTGATCTTGCTGGTGCGCCTATTCATAAATTTATAGTGTGAGTAATGAATGAACAACTCTGTTAGAAAAAAGTTCCAGTAGACAAAACATGTTGTGAAAAATTGATGATCCTATTGGTAGCCTAAGCACTTTCTAAAGGATATATGAAACATTGTGATAGGTGATAATTTTCACTAAGAATTATTTTACCGAAGCACTTAACTCTATCTAGAAAATAAAATGATACTGAAAATATTCTCTGCCTTCATAATCAGTCATGGGTGTACTTATAGTACTACAATGCCTCATCCCAGCGGATCAAACACTGCCATATCCCAGCGGTGGCCAGACTGCAACATATGGAAGATGCATTACAGAGCAGCAATCAAATTCTATGTACCAGGTTGTAGGAACACAAAACAAATGTTGACATGTATACAATAACAAATTCAGAAACCTGAGGCAGAGGTGTTTCAGAACTGTAGGCCTACGCACTCACGATTTACCACTCTAATTATCCTATTACAACATATACAACTTCGAAAAGATGTGTATAATCTTTGTGCAAAATGAGACAGATAATTCGGTTAACTATTCAAGTCAATGTAATAGGACAACTTGCACCATAAAATTTATAAACACTGTTTACTTGTAACGAGACAGTAAACAATATCATAGAGAATACCATTCAACCAGAGGCCAAGGCAAGTTTACCCTCAAGCAGGACCTCAAAACCAGCACAGTTTGAACTAAAATTGCATCATATTCAAAAACTTTCAACAAGCAAAATTTATCAGAAAATAAAAATTTACCCAAGTCAATCACATATTAAAAAAATACCCTTACTACACAATAAACAAGTTCAAATACATTCTTTTAACTTCAATTTTTTTCAGTTCTGAATTACAAATATTTGAACTAAAACCTTTATCTAATTAAAACCAACAATTTCACCTAAAATTTCATGAGCAAAACTTTAAATCTAGCAAAATCACCTCACACTATAGTAACAAAATTACCTAATCTAGCAAAATCACCTCACACTATAAGAAAAACTTTTCAATTCTGAATTACAAAATAATCAAGTAAAATTAACGAAATTTAATAAAGGGGTTGTAATCAGATTCTGGGTGAAGATTCCACATAAGTATCATCACCGCACAATAATATTCAACATAAAATACAAAAAAAAAAACAGTACATGTGAGGAGCAACGAAGGAGCAACAGAAAACAAAGGAACCCAACAATACTTACTTGAAGTAAATGAACCCAGCGAGTGAACCGGATGAGATTGTGAGTGAGAGCTTAAATGAAATTAGGAAATGAAATTTGAGCTTCGATGGAAATTGGGTGAAAATGAAAATGAAGAGCTTCGATTGAAATGGAATGAAATGGGTCAAGAGTGAAAAAGGAATGAAATGGGTAGAGAGTGAACCGGTGGATTGATTAGGGGTGGTGGAATGAAATTGGTTAAGAAGTCTAGAGGAGGTTAGGGGCGGTGAACCGATGGAATGAAATGGGTGAAAATGAAATGAACGAACCAGTGGATTGATGGGGGAAAGTGATATTGAAATTTGGTGGAGAAAAAAATTGCTTTTAGGGTTTGGAGTTGTGGGAGGGAGAATGAAATTGTAGGAGGGAGAATGAAAATGAATTGGTGGGAGTGATGAATATTTGGCCAAAAAATATTTTGTGAAGGGCATTTGAAAAAAAAATGTATAAAACCTGCGACCCTTAAGCCTAACAGTCGCAATAACAGTCGCAAAAGTGTAATTTGCGACGGTTCTAAGCCAGGGGTCGCAGAGTAAGTGTCGCAAAATGTGAAATTTCTTGTAGTGAATCATACGAGATTCTCTAGGATCTGATTGGAATCTTGCACACAAGCATACACTAAACAAAATATCTGGTCTAGAAGCAGTTAAGTATAACAGAGAACCAATCATACCTCTGTAGAGCTTCTGATCTACCTTTGAGCCAGAGTCTTCTTTGCTTAAATTGCAGGTTGGATGCATTGGTGTTGTCATCAGTTTACAATCTTCAAGCTGGAACTTCTTCAGAAGCTCCTTTGTATATTTAGATTGATGAACATACACCCCATCTTTGCATTGGTTGATTTGAATTCCAAGAAAGAATTTCAATTCTCCCATCATGCTCATTTCAAATTCATCCTGCATTAACTTAGAAAATTATTTGCAAAGAATGGCATTAGTAGAACCAAATATAATATCATCAACATAGATTTGCACAATTAAGATGTCTTTCCTAAGTGTCTTTCTAAAAAGTGTATTGTCAACTTGTCCTCTTACAAAATAATTTTTAAGTAAGCTTGTTTCAGACCATACAGTGATTTCTTAAGTTTAAAAACAAAATCTGGATTTTTTAAATCTTCAAAACCAGGAGGTTGTTTGACATACACTTCTTCAGAAATAACTCCATTTAAGAAAGCACTCTTAACATCCATTTGATATAAGATGATATTATGATTAACTGCATAGGAAAGAAGTAACCTAATTGCTTCCAGTCTTGCAACTGGAGCAAATGTTTCAGTGTAGTCTATTCCTTCCTGCTGACTGTAGCCTTGAGCAACCAGTCTAGCTTTGTTTCTGATCACTTCTCCTTGTTCATTAAGCTTGTTTCTGAACACCCATTTTGTTCCAATAATGTTCTTGTGATTTGTTTTTGCAACTAAATCCCAAACATCATTTCTTTGAAACTGGTTGAGTTCTTCTTGCATAGCTACAATCCATCCATCATCTGCAAGTGCTTCATCAGTTGTTGTAGGTTCAATCATTGACAGCAGTCCAATCATATAATCATTCTGACAAAATGCTGATCTTGTTTTTCTTGGACTGTCTTTATTTCCAATGATCAGCTCCTCAGGATGTGAAGACTTGTACTTGAATGAATTTCTGGGTGGATTTGCTTCTGAAGAATCATCAAGTGCTTGTTCAGAACCATCTTGATCTTGATTGGCTTCAGGAGGAGTGTCAGCATCTGAGAGTTTTTCAGCTTCTGCAGTATTTTCAGCTTCTGGACTTTCTTCAGACTCAGAATTCTGTTCAGGTTCTGAAGGGTCCACTGAGAGCCTTATATCTGCAAAACTCTCAACTAGCTTTGGTATTTTATTACCAGGCTTCTTATCATCAAACCTAATGTGTATTGATTCTTCAACAACATGTGTTTCAGAATTGTACACTTTGTATGCTTTAGATCTCTCAGAGTATCCTAAAAAGATACCCTTGTGAGCCTTAGCATCAAATTTCTTTAGGTAGATCTTATTGTTCAGAATGTAAAAAGTACAACCAAACTGATGAAAATAAGAAATGCTTGGCTTTCTTCCTTTAAATAATTCATATGCTGTTTTATTCAGAATTGGTCTTATATAGATTCTGTTCTGAATATAACATGTTGTGTTAACAGCTTCTGCCCAGAAGTACTTTGCAATTTTAGATTCATGGATCATGGTTCTGGCCATTTCTTGCAAAGATCTATTCTTTCTCTCTACAACTCCATTTTGTTGTGGAGTTCTAGGAGAAGAGAACTCATGGAGAATTCCATGATCTTCACAAAAAGTTTCAAATGGTTCATTTTCAAATTCACCACCATGATCACTTCTAACTTTTAAAATTTTCAAATCATTTTATGTTTGTACTTGTTTGCAGAATTTGTTGAACACATCATGTGTTTCATTTTTGGTTCTTAGGAATTTAGCCCAAGTCCACCTACTGTAATCATCAACAATTACTAGCCCATACTTCTTCCCATTGATTGAAGCTGTTCCAACAGGACCAAACAGATCAATGTGAAGCAGTTCTAAGGGTCTGGAGGTAGAAACAATGTTTTTGGATTTAAAAGAGGTTTTAGCAATTTTTCGTATCTGGCATGATCCACAGAGAGCATCTGAGTGATAGTCAATGTTTGGTAGGCCGCCTACCAGTTGCAACTTGCTAAGCTTCGAGATGAGTCTCCAGTTAGCATGTCCCAACCTTTTGTGCCATACCCATTTCTCATCACTCACTGACAGAAGACAAACTACCTTCTGATCAACCAGTTCTGAAAAATTAATTTTATAAACATTGTTCTTCCTCTTTCCTTTGAACACAATAGATTTATCTTTGTTGTTGATTACAGTGCAAGTGTTCTTATCAAACAGGACATCATAACCACTGTCACATAATTGACTTATGCTAAGTAGGTTATGTCTTAGTCCATCTACCAACCAGACATCCTCAATGGAAAGGGAAGAATTACCAATCTTACCAGTACCAATGATCTTGCCTTTCTGATTTCCTCCAAAACCCACAGTTCCTCCCTATTTCATGATCAGGGTTTGGAACATAGACCTTTCTCCTGTCATGTGACGCGAGCAGCCACTGTCCAGGTACCAAGACCTTTCCTTTTCTTTGGATGTTAAGCATATCTGCACCAGAAATTATTTCAGACTTAGGTACCCATATCTTTATGGGTCCTCTTAGGTTAGTTCTGAAAGGATAAGGCTTCTTTTGTACCTTTGGTCTAACATTTTTAGGTTTGAAAGGTTTTGTATAAACTGGTTTAGTATTCCTTGAAGGTTTTACAAACACAGTCTTTTGAAAATGTGAGTTTGAAGTTTTCAGAGACTGAGACTTGCTTGTCTTAGGTTCTGAACTCTTCAGACTTTGAACCTTTTCAGATTTAAAGTCTGTTTTCCTCATAGTCTTAGACTTAGAATCTTTTGGTTTAGACTATGGCAGAGTTTTAGATTCTGCCTTCATCTTTCCCTTAGATTCAGAAGCTTTAGATTCTGAGTTGTTCAGAACCTTAGGTTTAGCAGTCTCATTTTCTGATGGATTCAGTTTCTCAGAACTGTCAGAAGCAGGTACAAAGCACACCTTAGTGCCTTTCATAATATTTCCAGAACAGGATGGTGTATTAGTTTCTTTTGAATGATTAAATGGATCATTTTTGAAACCAATACCTTCTCCTCTGTTTCTGCTAATATTATAAATCACAGAAGCAATCTTACTTCTGTTGATTCCAGTTAAAATAAAATCCTGATGAGCAATTTCTTGTTCACTAGGAATTTCTTCAGGTTTCTTATGAGCCATTTCTCTGAGTTCTCTAACTTCTTCATCAATCTCATTGATGTGATTCTGAAGTTGGAGATTCTCATCAGTCAGCAAGTTATGTTTATTTTTCAAAGATTTTAATTGACTTAACTTGCTTCTGAGGTGGTTCATAAGATCTTTAACTGTTTCAATAAGTTCAGAACGAGTAAGTTCAGAATATACCTCATCTTCATCTTCAGAGTCTGAACCTGACTCTGTATCAGAGAATATTGTTGCCATTAAGGCCAGATTAGCTTCCTCATCATCATCTTTATCAGATTCAGATTCATTGTCAAGGTCATCACATGTTGCCATAAGACTTTTCTTGAGTTTGTTTCTGAAGTTGCTTGATTTAGAGCTGGTCTTCTTAGATTTCTCCTTTGACTTGTCCTTCTGTAGTTCAGGACAGTCAGCAATGAAATGACCAGTCTTCTTGCAGTGGTAGCAACCTTTCTGATCTTCCCTCTTGGAACTAGATCCTTTGAAGTTGTTGCTTCTGTTAGAAAATTTCTTTTGTCTTTTCATTAAGTACTGAAATCTTTTAGAAAGCATTGCAAGCTCCTCAGCATCTGAATCTTCTTCAGAATTTCCCTCAGGAAATTCTTCATCAGATTCAATAGCTTTTAGAGCTTTTACAGACTTTCTTTTGGATTTCAGTGCTATAGACTTAGACTCTCTAACAGATCCATCTTCATTGAGTCCCAGTTCATGCACTTTGAGTGAGCTTATAAGATCTTCAATACTTAGAGTATTTAGATCTTTAGCTTCCTCAATAGCAGTCACTTTGGGTCTCCATTTAGATGACAGACTTCTGAGGATTTTATTCACATGATCAGCAGTAGTATAGCTTTTCTTCAGAATCTGAAGTCCAGAAACCAAAGTCTAAAATCTTGAGAACATAGTCTCAAAATTTTCATCCTCCTTCATTCTAAACAGCTCATACTGCTGAACCAGAATATTTGATTTTGCTTCTCTAACCTTCTTGTTACCTTCATAGTTAGAGCAGAGAGAGGTGAAGATGGCTTTGGTTGTTGATTTATCACTGAGCTTTTGATACTCACTGTGAGGTAGAGAATCCACAATGATACCTCTAACATTGTGATGCTTTCTGTAGATCTTTCTTTCAACATCAAAAAGACCTCTTCTGTTAGTAGCCACTCCTTCTTCATCAACTGGAATAGATATTCCATCTTCTATGATATCCCATAAGGAGTCATCAATTCCAATGATGTCGTTGTACATCTTGCTTTTCCACGATGAGAATTTCTCAGGATCACCAGTAAACATAGGAGGTTTATGGTGTGAACGAGATTTCCTTTCATCTGTACCATAGTCAAATGATACAGAAGCATGATTTCTAGGAGAGGGTGGAAGGGAACTGCTAGAAGCCATGTTTTTCTCAGGATCTTTACTGACTCACTGTTAGGTGATTAAATATCAGAACCAGGACCTGATACCAACTGAAAGTGAGAAAAACACAAGAAGGGGGGGTTGAATTGTGTTGGCTTTTTCTTTTCTTTCTCAAAAACTTTGGTTAGTTCAGAATCAGATGTTGATCAGATTCTGAAACTATTTCAGAGTTGTTTAGCAGCGGATAAAGAGTAAATGAGAGAGAGAGAGAGAGAGAGAGAGACACAAGCAGTTTATACTGGTTCCTTCCACAATCCGGAAGTAGTCCAGTCCCCTTGTCACTTACAAGAGATTTTCACTATAATCACAAAGATTACAATTTGCTCAAGCACAAAGCAAGAGACTTCCTATGCTCAAACACAAAGTAAGAGACTTCCTATGCTCAAACACAAAGTAAGAGACTTCCAGTTGCTCAAACACTAAGTAAGAGACTTCCTATGCTTAGACACACAGTCTAAGACTTTGAATCAAACAGATTTTACAAGAGAATAAGTTTGAGTTTGAACACTTGATATACTATCAGTGGTGTTCACAAAATACAACACAGATTTAAGACTCTATTACTTAAGAAATTCTAAGATAGAAGTTTGTAAGAATTTCTAAGTTATTTTGACAGTTTTCAGATTTGAAGAAATGTATCTCAGAAAACAGAGTATCACATTTTCAGTCTTATGAGTCTTAGTTTTCTTCTTCAAATCTTCAATCCTTTATAGAGAATTAAAGAGCTGTTGAGAAGAGCCAGTTTTCACCAAAGAGTCGTTGCCATAGAAGCAATGTCCAGCATTAATTTCTTCCCTGACATTGTGTGCGAAAACAGAGCAGCAGTTCAAAGGAATTTGAATTGTTTCCTTAAAACATGGAGAATGTTTCGTACAGGGTGACAACTGTTCCATTGAGCTATTCTGACAGTACAGTACTTCACTGTTGACAGTTGCAAACGTTGACTGTTGAAACTCAGACTTCAGAAGCTGTTCTTCATCAGAAGCTGGTCTTCAGACGTACGGATCAGAAGCTGGTCTTCAGACGTACGGATCAGAAGCTGGTTTTCAGAACCTGGTCTTCAGAACCTGCCCAACAGAAGCTGCTTTCAGAAGCTGCTCTTCAGACGCACTTCAGAAGCTGTCTTCAGACGTACGGATCAGAAGCTGGTCTTCAGACATACGAATCAGAAGCTGGTCTTCAGAACCTGCCCATCAGAAGCTGCTCTTCAGACGCACTTCAGAAGCTGCCTTCAGATGCTGCTTCAGACGCTGATTCACTTCAGACTTGCAACACAAGCTTCTATATTTTCTTCTTGCTCTTAGCTTGTTCTTTCATAACCAATCTTTAAGTACATGGTTCTGCACACTTAGAATCAAGCATTAGCATATCCAATTTTCTTTTTAACACTTTGTTATCATCAAAACCCAAAAGAGAGTTGTTCATACATTTTGTTCCAACACATCACATATAACCCATATACATCATATACACACAACTTGCATAACATCACCAATCACCAGATATATTCACTTATATGCGATGATGCAACTACTTTCTATCACCTATATGCATGCTGGTACCGGTCTCTACTCACCAAAATTGTTTGCCAGAGTTATGTTATTGGACAATACAACGCGTCGTCATTCATCACCAGAATCTTAATAATGATATGATGCATGAATAAAACTCATTAACAACAACATCAGGAATTTATACATCTTACTCATCATTATCGTCACCAGAATTTATACGTCTTATCCATCGTTATCGTCACCAAAATTTCTACATCTTACCCATCATTATCGTCACCAGAATTTATACATCTTACCCATCATTATCGTCACCAGAATTTATACGTCTTACCCATTGTTACCGTCACCAGAATTTATACATCTTACCCACCATTATCGTCACCAGAATTTATACATTTTACTCTCTATCATTTACATCGCCAGAATATACGTATTTTATCTCATCTGCTACACCACCGGAATCTACATATTTCATCTCATATGTTGCACCACCAGAATCTACTTCTTTTTCATCATCTAATACACCATTTAATTACACATCTTTTTCTTTCTCACCAATGCTCAACCTCATTATACAATATATGACTAGTTCCCCTTTAACCTTCCTAACTTATTCAACCCCCTTCTTATAGCATCACTAAAGACAATATTCGACTCACCACTTATCGACACTTCTACACGACAATATCCTCACCGATTATGACACCATTACTACATCCATCCGTCTCATTATAAACAACCCATTACTCCATATTTCCAATAACATTTCTAGAACTTACCTCATCGTTGGTTCCTTCTTCATTCTCTACATCATTTCTTCCTAGCGAAATCATTTATCCTTCATTCTTAGTCCTTAAGATTTTTACTACCCTATCGTCGCTCCTCATAATGTTATCCGTCTATACAATTGTGGCTCATTAAGTTTTAAGGTCCTATCTTCATATATTAGTTCATTGTTACTATCGTCTATTGTTTTATGCCACTAACATAATACATTCGTCTTACCCATGTTTGCACTCTTTATTTTAACTTATAATATTAGACTTGACCTTTATTCTAAAGTTCTACTATTATCTTCGTCGTCTGGTTACGAACTATGCCTAAACAATTTCCTCTTACTTCACTTACCCACCTTTCATTGGTTCAAGCTTTAGACTCACTAATATTTTGAGTTAATCACCTTATATCATGCCTAAGCACACTTCCCCCTCCATGTATGATGGTTTAGGACCCCTAACACTTACTTTTCATGCTAACAACTTTCTTAGACTTGCTATTGTTTTCAAATATGTTTTAGAGTTCTCTGAAAGGATTGTGCTGAAATTTCATGAAGATTGCAACATCACCCAGGTACAGTATTTTAATCATAACTCAAGTTTTAGAGATCTAAATGGAGTCCAACCAAAGACAAATGAAAGATGACATCTCTATCTACAACTTTCATGAAGACACCTAAACTAAATTCGGAACAGAAAGAGGTGGAAAAGTCGGTTTTCCTAGGCCTGGAAGGAGTGCACAACTGTGTTGACCCATGTGTAGTATTTTGATCATATCTCAAGTTGTGGATGTCTAAATGAGGTCACTTCAAAGCCCCATTAACGCTAACATCAATATCTACAACTTTCATGTTTACACCAAAACCCAGTTCAGTATGGAAAATGGTGAAAAAGGTCGATCTTCCAAGTTGGTCTGACAAAAATCGTGGCCCGATTTTTGTCGAGTCCAAACATCCTTTTATAGGCCAAAATCGTGGCCCGATTTTGGCTGACAGACAGCCAACAAAAATCAATTTCAGAAGTGTGTTTTCGCCCAATAATCCCTTTCAAATCACTTAATTCCATCCCAACACCCCCAATTCATCCCAAATCATCACTCTAGGTTACCCTACAATTTGGATGTTAATTCCCTCTTATCCTATCTAATTATACACTCTTTCATGAACAAATTCTTGACCCTAATCTCTTAAACTAGGTTCCCTTAGTTTTCATCTTTCAACAACAATTTTACATTCATTCATCATCATTTTCTCATCAAAGTTTACAACGTCATCATAAGAATTAAACAACCCCGTTATAAAATAATATACCCTAAAGTGAAAGGATTCTCCCCCTTACCTCGATTCCTCTGAAATCTCCAGTTTGGCTTGACTTCGTTGTAGCTAGGTTTTCCTTTCTCTGACTGCTGCTCTTCTCTCTGTTTCTACGTTCAACAAAACTGACTTCTAATTTCCCAAAACCCTTATTTATATTTGGTCCAGCCACTCTTCATATAACTTTCCTCTTCTATTCACTATTCTTTTGCTTTTCCCCTCCCCCACTTATTAAAAACCTATTTTCTACACCTCCTACTCTTTTCTACTTGTTTTTCAATTCTCTTTCTATATTATTTAAATTCTGAATCATAAATTAATTCACCAATATAATTTAACCCTCTCAACATTTACATCACATTCAAATAAAACAGCATTAATAATAATATTCACCACACCACACCTATTAAACTTTATTGAATTACTTAAAATATAAAATTGGGGTGTTACAATCTATGCACATCAAATTTGATGACAAAGAGCCTGACAACGAAATTTCAAGGCTAGTTGAAAGTTTTGCATATATATAGATATCAGATGAAGCTTTAGAACCTAGTCAGAATCCAGAATCTGATAACAACCTTGAAAGTTCAGAAGCTGATATACCTCTAGAAGCTCATGAAGAAGCTTATGTTGATTCTCAAGAAGCAACTCAATCCAAAAGTACTTTCAAGTACAAGTCCTCACATCCAGAAGATCTAATCATTGGAAACAAAGATAGTCCAAGGAAAACAATATCATTCTTCAGACAAGAACATTCAATGGTTGGATTATTGTCTATGATTGATGGATGGAAAGTTGCAATGCAAGAGGAACTCAATCACTTTCAATGAAATTATGTCTGGGATCTGGATGCAAAACCACCTCAGAAGAACATTATTGAAACAAAATGGGTATTCAGAAACAAGCTTAATGAACTAGGTGAAGTTGTCAGAAACAAAGCAAGACTTGTAGCATAAGGCTATAGTCAAAAAGAAGGAATTGATTATTCTGAGACATTTACTCCAGTTGCAAGACTGGATGCAATCAGGTTACTTCTGTTCTATGCAGTTAATCATGGCATAACCTTATATCAAATGGATGTTAACAGTGATTTTCTAAATGGTGTTATTTCTGAAGAAGTATATGTCAAGCAACCTCCAGGTTTTGAAAATTTAAAATATCCAGATTATGTTTTTATACTTACGAAATCATTATATGGTCTTAAACAAGCTCCCAGAGCTTGGTATGAGAGACTGAGTAATTTCTTGCTGGAAAATGATTTCACCGCAGGACTCTTAAATCAGCAAATCGATGACATGTTCCACCACACTTGTAGCACCTTACTTCTCCCCTACTTTGACCAAATCCACTAACCATTTTCTTCTTCCCTTTATCAGCTGAAGATCCATAAGGCTTGCCACGATCCTGACCCTTACTCCTCTTGTCACTTGCACTCTTGTAGTAACTTGCTCCAGCCTTCTTGTCCTCATCATAAATCCTACACTTGTTCACCAACGATGGAAACACACGAATCTCATGGAACCCAATGAATTTCTTGATCTCCGGACGCAATCCGTTTTCAAACTTCATACACTTAGATGCCTCCGCTCCCACAACATTGTAATGCGGGCAAAAGCGAGAAAGCTCCTCAAACTTTGCTGCATACTCCGCAACAAATATGCTCCCCTGCTTTAACTTTAGGAACTCAATCTCCTTCTTGCTCCTCACATCCTCCGGAAAATACTTTCTTAAAAATTCCTCCTTAAAGGCTCCCCAAGTGATAACAACACCCACAGCTTCCATTCTCTAACGAGTGTTCATCCACCAAAACTCGGCCTCCTCCGCTAGCATGTGAGTTGTCAATCTCACCTTCTGCTTGTACATAGTCACCATGGCTCGGAAGATCCTCTCTATCCCTTGCAACCACACGTGCGCTCCTTCCGGGTCGTACGTCCCCTTGAACGTCGGCGGGTGGTGTAACGCCCCGGATTTACTTGGAATTATTTTCAGTTATTTTAATTGATGATGCGACGTATGTGTGATGTCTTGTTGTGTTTGTGATGTTCTTGGTGTTTTGGTGCCTTGTTAGAGGGTAGTGACCTTAGATTATAAGGAATATGAGTTTGAGCGAATTAGATCCTTAGAAGGCATAACCCAAATGTGAGAGATATTGATATTTATTAGTATATTGGTGGTTGGGTTTATTTAATTGAATAAAGAAAAATTATAGTATTTAATTAAATAATAGTGTTAATAATTTAATTGGATTATTAGTAAATTAAACTAATTAATTAGAATTATAAAATAAGAAAGGGCATTTGTGGCATTTAGGATTTAGGGGTATGTTATGATGAGAAGAGGAATAAAAACATAACGTATCGTGAAAACAAAATTGGGAGAAAACCAAAGAGCGAAGAACGAAGCTGAGGCAAGAGAGACCGGAAGGGATTCTACGGGAAGCGATCAATAGAGTTTAGAACCGGAAAACCTAAGGTAAGGGTGGGGTTCTTACATTCTAAGGGATTGCATAATGATGGGGTATGGTAGACTCTAGGTATATGTGATTGTATGGATTTTGATCCTTTTGTTCAATTCATGAGGTCTGTGATTTTGATGATGAAATTGGCATGATACATGCTGTTGTTGTGCATTATAATTGTGGTTTGTGATATATGTTGATGTGTGTGATTCCATGAATTCGTATTCTGTGATAAATGGCTTTTGGGATGATTTGGGATGGGTTGAAATTGGGTATGAATTATGTTGAGTTGTTGTTGTTGATTGTGATGATTTTGAATGAATGAGAAGTTTGAATAATATAAGTTGCTTTTCCTGAGTTTTCTTATCTCTGCCCCGAATTTTGAAATAAAAACTGGTATTGATCGGTACAGAATTGGTCTTAGGTGTAAACACAAAAGTTGTAGGTATGGATGTTAGTTTTCTAATGCCGTTGGTCTGACGTCAAAACGATTTATAGAACTTGAGTTATGGTCAAATTACTGCACGTAGGTCACAGTGAATTTTTATGGACTTTCTGCACAACTTTTCCGAATTTGAAACGAAAACTGGTATTGATCGGTACAGAATTGGCCTTGGGTGTAAACATGAAGGTTTTAGATAATTTTGTTAGCTTTCCAGTGGCTTTGGTTTGACGTGAAAATGACTTTTAGTTTTTGAGTTATGATGAAAATACTCCAAAGAGGTCTTAGTGAAATTGTACGGTGACAGCATTCTCTGTTTCATGTTTTTGCGTCTTTTTCACACGTCTCTGTTTTAAATTGGTCTTTGGTATAAACATGAAAGTTGTTGATAATTGTGATACCTTTCTAGTATCCTTGGTTTGACATGGAAATATGTTATGTATAATTTGTTATGGTTTTACAAAATTGTATGATGAATTGTTGATGTTTGAATACGATGTTATATGATGAATTGTTGATGTTTGAATACGATGTTATATGACGTTGTTTATGTATGATGCTTGCATGTGTTTTGTTGTTTCATTTTAGAAGTCTCATTCATTGCATCTTGTAACGATGGCCTGAAATTATGGTAAAGCGACGTAGCCTTGTTTGGCAAAGTGACGTGGGGCTCCGGCCTGACATGCCCTATTTGGCATTATTTTGCGACGTTTGGTACCACATGCATATAGGTGAAGTCGGGTCTCATTGCATTATGTGTCGATGATAAATTGTTATAACCGTGACGTGTGGCGATGTTCATGATGTGCTTGATGTGATGATGTTTGAATATTGGTGATGATGATTGTTTATGAAAATGATGTGTGAACATGAATAAGATGATTGGTGAGATAATGAAGTATGATCTTGTGCTTATGTTTTTACTTGCTCATTATTATGCTTTCGTTTAGATTGTTTGATATCTCACCCTTTTGTTTTTGTTGGTCCATTGTCTTTATATTGACAATGTGCAGATAACTCGAAGTAGCTTGCTGTGACGCTTAGACGAGGAGTACCTAGTGGTATATAGAATTGGGGTCGTGATGCTCTGATATTATGTAACACTGGGAATACGTTTGTCTTATGTTTTTGGGAGTTAACTTTATAAACTCCAATGCTGATTTTTATTAAAGTATTCACTTTATGTTGAGTTTTGAATTATGACGAATGTTTCGGCTTTTATGCCATAGTGCTGATTATGAGTTGATATTATAATTATTTTCCGCTGCTAATAAAGAGATTTTCAGACATGATGTTGTTATCTTGAGGAGCCTGTTTGTTAATAAGTATGTTTTATGTTTTCATGATTTTGTGACATCCCGTTATTTGTTAAATACTCTGATATATTATGTGCTTATTCGCGCGGGGAAATCGGGGTGTTACAGGTGGTTTCTCATAAACCATTCCAAACGCAACTATTCTGCTCCCCCTTGCTGATTCTGTTGCCCATGCAAAGCCGCATTCACCTGAGCCAATGCTTGAGCCATCGCGGTCATAGCCCATCTCTTTCTACACACAAGAACCACCTAGTTAGGAAGAACAAGTATGAACAGTATTCATATGCATGTCGCATACAACAGAATTAAAAACAAAGTTCTGGCCTGACTGGACCGACCTTCTCTGATACCAAATTGTAACACCCTAAACCCCGCATACTATTTTAAATAATAATAATGCAACAAATATATATATATATATAACATTTCAAGGTGTTACTCATCATCATTTAAAACAAATCCAAACTCCAACATATAATATATAATCGCAGCGGAATAGTCTCAACAAGATAAGACATATAAGTCATAACTCGGAATAAATACATCCTCAAATGAACTCAAGTTTCATCAAACATAATCTGATAACATAAAGATAACCCAACAGTCCTAATCAGAGCACTACTGTGTTAGACTCCAAGAAAAGCAATAAAGGATGAGTAGGCTCCATAGCCATCCTCGGAAAGACTCACGACAACTAAGCATCATCAACCTGCAAGTCTACCATGAACGCATGTATAGCTTCAAGGTAAACAAAACATCATGTATACATGTAATCAGATAATCAGGCAATATTCTCATGTATACTCATCTAAATAATTAAATAGATTTAATGAACTTCCATCATCATGACAAGAAAATCAACATCATCATTTAATCATCAAGATGAATACATAGAATTTGCATCTCATTACAATCGTCAAATCACACATCTTCCACATAGATAGACACCATCAATACAAACACCCTCACATAAACTCATAGTTATGTTTGCAATGCGTCTAACTCGACTCTATATGCATGTTGTGCCAAGTTTTGGATATCAGAGTTATGTTACTGAGTGATCCCATGACATCTTTGGATAATCAGAGGTATGTTACTAAGTTAATCCGACAGCGTCAAGTACATAAATGTACGATTTCATAGCGTCAAGTACATAAATGTACGATAGGACTGACCATGAATGCATGGATACCAAGTATAGATTCGACAATGCACAACATCATATAGCTCATTGTTATATAATCACTTCATCATATAACATATCAACACATCAACACACCATTGCATTGTCAAAACAATATATCCACACATCATCAAATCATATCATTACCACACCAACATTTAATCACGTCAATGAATCATTTTCGTCATAACATTCCTCATATAATCAATTCATCTCATTAATCATATCAATATGTAACCACACCATTACATAATCACATCACATATTGTATACTCATAACATATCATTCTACATCATCAAGCATACTTCAATGTTCACATCATCTTCTTTATTCGTCTAATATGTTCATAAGTCAAATCAAAATTCAATTCGTATCAATTTACAAGTCCAATATAGTAGCCAATCTAATTACTAAGCTTACTCCCATCATACTCTTAGTTAATTACTCATACAATCTAAATTATACTCATATAGATCGAGTTTAGGGGTTTGAGACCCAGCTATGCATCTTAGGTACCTTTAGAAAACACAAAAATTGGAGTTTTGCACTACAGAGGGGCGCACGGTCGTGCGTGACAAGGCCGAGCCTCACGCACGGTCCGTGCCTCTCAGTCGCACAGTCGTGCGTGTTGCACAGGTAGTGAAAACTAGAATTTTTCTCGTAAAACGGAAACATCATTTTCGACACCATTTTTCGATCCCAAACACACCAAACTTGACCCAAATCACCATATTCATGTTATACAATCAGTCATACTCATACATTAACTCCATCATAACTAACTTAATTTTACTCATTTTAACATGATTTAACATAATTTCTCATTATCCCATAAAATTCACCGCAACACAAACTTAACATTAATTCTAAACTCATCATGGTAACAACAACACAATTATCTCTTCTTCAATTCTTCACAACTACAACATTCACCAATCAAATTATGAAAACATCATGCATCAATTTAACGACTTTCATGAATTTCACCAAATTAATCATGGAACTCAAGAACACAACTACAACAACTTCAAATCAAGGATTTAACAACATAACATCATAGATTCTCAAATAATCATATACCCATAATCACCACAACATAATAAAACATCAATTCAACATCAATTCATCATTAATTCATCATAAAAGTATGAAAATAGCAATAAACACACAAAAACAAGATTCTACCCATTTGCTCATTAATTCCAAATGGTGAATAAAACTCCCCCCATACCTTTTAATCTTCACAAATTAGCCTCCCCTAGCTTGGGTTCTCCTCTCCTCTTTGATTTCCTTAAACTTCTCTTCTCTTTCTCTAGCTCTCCTCCTTCTCCTTTTTGTCTCTACTCTTGCCTCTTTCTCAATTGTGACAAATGAACTATAACCCTAATTTCACCAACACTACTATCTATTTATTCTATTGTTTTAGGTTTTGGTTCACTCACACTAAATGAACTTAGTTTCTATTCGTTCTTCATAAATAAAACACTACTTATTTGCTTCACTTAAACCACATATTTACTCATACACCTCTATTTCCTCAATTTTCCCAAAAACTCTTATTTCTAATAACTTCACAAAAAGACCTTTCACTCCCAAATTACCAAAATACCGTTATCCTCTAAAAATCCACTTGACTCACCAATTCACTCACATAATAAAAGCAACAAAAAATAAAATAATATTAATAAACTAATAATGAAAATCGGACTGTTACAAACATCATCAAAACAAAACTAACACTAAAGGCAACTTCACATATAAGTTATAGTATAAAAACTTTGTTAATGTATCTTTAACCGTATTGTATCCTAAATTTTAGAAATTATGTGTATCCACGTACTCGTATGTACTTCTACTACATATGTGAGCTTCATAGGCTAAGGTTGATTATTTAACCTTGTTATTTACAAACATTTCCCTAGAATCCTCTTTATTTCCTTCATCATAGACCCCTTGTGCTCGTCAAAGGTGAAAGAGGCTGAAGCTGAAGTGACTCAAAAGCAGGGAAGAATAAAAACGTGAACTCACGGTGATTACTAGTGATTCTGGGAAAGAAAAAAAATCAATTATAAGCACCAAGAGATTGAAAAATTAGTTGAATCTTTGAGGGGATTGTTTGTAGGGGAAAAAGACCCCAATAGGGTAGGCAGAAGGGAAAAGGAAAAGGTCATACAGGAGTTGGAGAAAACACAACTAGAGGAAGCAAGACAAGTTGAAATGGCGGAGTTGGGGAATCCATGTGCAATTCGAGTCTCCGTGTCAATGCTTATCCCCCTTGGAAGCTTCTTTCAACCCCCCCCGAATGTTCTTTAAAATGAAGATGGGAAAGGGGGGCAACCACGTCATTTGTCGGCCATTTCTGTGAGCGTTTTAGTAATTCAAAAGTTTATATGAATTATAGACATTTCAATAAATTGTTTTTATGTATTTGTTGCTCTTTAGAAAATATTGGAGTTATCTTACAATTTATATTTTAAAAGATGTTGCAATTAAGTAGATTCCATAATAATTATAACCACTTTTCAAGATCTAAACCAAAATAAAATGGATCTGATATGTAGAAAACTAGAAGAAATATAAATGAGAAAGAAAAAGGAAAAAAAAAAATGTGTACAACACCCTTCAATTGCATAGTATATGAAACCATACATTAGTGAAGGGCCATTATGAATGGAAAGGCCAATCTAAAACTGGTTTTAATGTCAATCCCTGCAGCAATAAACTGTTCTTGCAGATTTAATTATTAAATCTAGGAGTATACCTGCTCTAAATAAAACAACAAAGCCACCACCTCTGCCGGCAACATTACAAACAATTGTTCTGAATTTGCAAAATTTGATTTGGTTCTAAATGGAAAAATCCAGTAACCTGCCAGAAATGTATGACATGTTCGATTACTGGGAGGCAAATTTGATTCCCTTCTCAATAGATGACTTAAGTTCAGACTTGAGGTTTTCAAGGCCTTGTTTCTCGAAATCTGAGAGAGAACCTAGGCCCAGAATTTCCTCCACACCATTCTTCCCAATCCTCACCTGTAAAATATTTCAACAGTTTAGTCGATACGAAAAGAATAAAACAGCTGGTGGTAAACATAGATCACCGTTTCTATGAACACAAGTTAAAACTAAATAGGCCCTATGCATCCTCAAACAACGAGAGAATGAACCTTAAAACATTAGAAGTAAAAATAGAAACATAAAAGAATATAGTTCATTGCAGTTTCGATCACCTTGGAAGCAAAGAAAGGAAGTTCAGCAATGAGATTGGATTGCACATACGAGCACTCAACAACATCTGGAACTCCATTAAGACCTTTGAGGCAAGCATCAGCAAATATAGCTCCAGCATAACTGCAAGAAACATGTGAATGCATTACATCAACTACATGAAAAACTCACCCAGTCATCATAATTCTTGTAATACTATCAAGGGTTCATATTGAATAAACTGTTTCTAGAGATTAACTATACTGTCCAGTCCAGTATCAACATGGCTAAACCAAGACTTACGCCATTGACAAAGTTGCGGAACCCTTTCCAGCCTTGGCAGTCACAACCTCTGTTCCTCCATCTTGTGTCCTCGTTGTTAGAGCCTTAATGACATCATCATCCAGATTGGCTTGAGGTGATGCCTATACAAGAGAACAGTTAAGAGGATTACCACATACCAGCAGCGCTTGGAAGCCAAAATACACGTTAGAAGTACGAAAATGCCAAGTTAAAGAGCAGGGAATTACCTGAGAAAATAGTGGGAGAATAGTAACTCCTGCATGGCCTCCTATAACAGGTACATTGACCTCTACAAAAAAATCAAATGTTATGTACAACTAAAAGCAAATTGTTATGCGGTACAAAGAAATCCAAACTCTTAATGCACTTTCAATCCTTTCCCCACTGACCCCCGTTCTTGCTCGAGAAAAAACATTTCAGTTATGCTCGACTTTCTTTGGTAAAGCTTGAAGCTTAAATATGACCAATACTCAAATCCTTATATGTTTTGTCTTAAGGAAAATTGAACAAAGACATAAAGTAAGACATTAGACTATTTGTGCGACAGTTACACTTTACATACCCGCAACTGGAACTTTAGCTTTCCCAGCATAGAAAGTTTTTGCCCTAACTACATCAAGAGTTGTAACCCCAAACAATCTCTTCTCGTCGTATGTCCCTGCCTTCTTGAAAACCTCAGCAGCAATGGGGACAGTTGAGTTCACAGGGTTGCTTATCATGTTAACAAGGGCCTGATTCCATATTTAAAGAAGTACTCAGCATCAAATAAAAATAAAATTATATTATATATGAATATAAAAACTAAAATCATATCATGCTTAAATATAGAACAAGGACATGCATATATTTACTTATTTCAATTTATCAAATACACTTGATTAGTTTTCTAATTTTCCAACTTATAAATCTCAAATCCTACACTTTTAATGGATGTAAAAAAACCAATAATATGCCACTCAATTATTAGTATTATTGGTCATCAAATCAAATTTTAAATCAATTCAATACACATAATAAGTTGATTAGAGAAATAGACTACCAGTCTAAGAGTAAGTCCAGGGTAACTTTAACCAAGAAAATTAATTGATACATAACCAAGTGTAATGAAATTCACTCATTTCACAGAGAAACCAAAATAAACATCACTGAATTGCAAGCAACATCAACAGAGAGTTACGGAAGAACAATAAAAAACAACTCAACGAAAACAGACTCACATGGGGGCAGTACTTAGCAATAGCAGTGGCAAGTGACTTAACAATGCCGGCGTTAATGTTGAAAAGATCATCACGAGTCATTCCAGGCTTTCTGGGCACACCGGCAGGAATTATAACAACATCAGCGCCCTCCAAAGCTTTTCCAAGCTCATCTTCACCTGCGTACCCAGTTACCTGCCATTAAAACCAAAATTGGAAACAAAAAATCCTCAATAATAGCTCAACAACATCAAACTAAATTAAAAAATTCACGGCATTGCAGAAGGGTAGAATGTGCAATAACATCAAAAAAAATCAGAGTTAGCATTTTAACATTTCCCACAAAAGCTAAATTGCTGTGCTACAACATCAAACTAAACCCAAGCACAGTTTAGTACATCATTGCAAAAAAGTAAATCCAATAAAAGGGTACCTTCATGTTCTAAAATCAAATGAAACCATAATAGTAAATAAATCCTGCATCTCTGCAGTTCCCTCCCCCACAAAAAAGGTTAATTACCATAACATTAAAATACAACAAAAGAGAAATGAGATCGTCAACAGTAATGAAACCTATGAAGCACGGATACGGATACCGGACACTACAGAGACACTACCACGCCGACACCGCTGATAATTTAAGAAAATCACATAATACAGTGTAATCATATGTGTCGTGTACAACTAATCCAAGGAGTGACCGTGCTTCATAGATTGAAACAAAATGTTTAATAATTTAATAAAAATACGCATGAGATGGAAAATGTAGAGTTTCTTCTTAAAAACACACCGATTAATTCCGATCTTTTTTAAAAAAATAACCCAATAAACAACATCAGTAAAGTTAGCACCTTTGCAATGAAGATTCATCATCAAACAATAAAGATTGAATTTTACCATTAACCAGTGAAAAGGGTACCTGAGATCTGGAGTTGATGTGGCTAACATCGGCAGCAACACCGGGGGTACCAGCGATATCATAAAGAGAAAGGGTTGAAACGAGAGGGTTGAGCTTCATGAGAAGAGAGAGGGGCTGACCGATCCCACCGGCAGCGCCGAGAATGGCCACCTTGCGTTCAGGCACCGGTTCGGTGGCATAGCCACGGCGGGTTATGCTGCGGGACACGGCTGACTGGACGGATCTGAGCATCGACGGCCTCATCATGGATGCTTCGAGAAAGCTTTTCGAGAATAAAGAGAGAGAGAGAGATGAATGCTTATGCTTGGAGAGTGACGATGATTCCAATTTATTGCGAGTAGAGATTAGTGACTGAGCATCTTACAAGCATCAACTATTTTGGGTCCACACAAAAGGAGTAAAATTTGGGGAAAATTTTGCAACCTTGATAGGCAAAGGAAATATTAACAAATGTCTTAAAAATTGTGTAATTAATTTATTATAATATTGAAAAACAATCTTTTTATATAAAATTTAACAATTGTTTTTTTTTAATCTTTAACGAGTGTTCTTGTTAGCATGACCTATAAATTATTGAGTGAATAGGTAGGTATTTTCATCTTTAAATTTGTAAATGCACATCAATTTCGTCTCTCTTTCATGTCTCACCGTTAAGTGTGATATATGTGACGTTAAGCACCGACATGGATTGTCAATTCATATGTCATGTATTCATGGACGAAATTGGTGGAAAATTTTGAATTGTTTTAAATGAAAGTTATTACAAATTGTTACATTGTCAAATTGATCTTTGATTATTCATTAAAAATCAAGACGGTTCTGAAGTATGCCACTCACTATTAAATTGATCATTTAATTAGTTATCTTAACTATCAAATTGATCTATGATAATGTCAAATAAATGATAAAACTAAAACAATGTGTTTAATTGATATTTATTACATTTTGTATGTTTGAAATGAAGTTTCATCCATATCGAACGTAGCCTCCAAGGTCTTGATGAAAAAGTGTGAAAAACTACTTCAAATGCTCTCTGTTTTCTACATCCACAAGCATATGCTATTATAAACGTAATTTTGCATATGAAACCCTAAAGAAGCTATGGTCCTAGTGGTTGAGGGCTTTCTTATGCAAAATTGCGTTTATAATAGCATATGCTTGTGAATGTAGAAAACAAAGAGAAATTGAAGTGGTTTTTAACAATTTTGCATGAAGACCTTAGAGGCTACGTTCGACATGGATGAAACTTCATTTCAAACATAAAAAAAAAAAAAAAAACAGTCATACACATTCTTAGTTTTTATCATTTATTTGACACTATCAGGGATCAGTTTGATAGTTAAGATAAATAAGTCAAGAATCAATTTGATAGTGAATCACATAATTCAGGGACCATTTTATTTTTAATGAATAATTCAAGGATCGATTTGACAACGTAACAATATGTAATGACTTTCATTTTTAAAAAAATCAAAAATTTTGATCAATTTCATCCTTGAATATGTGGCATATGAATTGGCAATCCACGTCAGTGCTTAACGTCATATGTCGTCACCGTTAACGACCCAACTTGATGTGGGAGGAAATTGATCGATTTTTGTAAAATTCAAGGACGTTTTAGCTATTTTGAATAATTTGAAGATGAAATTGAATGGCCCGTGATGAAAATGTTTATTCGCTTATAATTTACTTGTAATTGTTCAAATGAACAATAATCGATATTCTTAAGATAACAATATGTCTATATTTATATATCCATATAGATTAGATGGTTGCACAAAAAATTCGTTAACTTCAATAAATTTGAAGTGCATAAAAGGTTTTAGGATATTTGAAAAAAATTCGTTGAGCGCCTCACTCCTATGTCATAATAGATCCGACCACTTGAATGAGAATGATCAAGAGGTAAGCATGCCTCGAAATAGTGATATAATCCTCATGGAGAATTACCTTCGATCGTGTAATCATTCAAATTAGTATTGGTTATGTAGCAAGTCCATCAGTTTGAAGGATAAATGTTATTGTAGACATACAAAAGACATGTACATATTTAATTTTCATTTTTATTAATAACAATAAGTATATTTTTAAAACGAGAATAGGTGCAAAAGCACCATGCAATAAAGATTAACATCTCAACTATGTCGACACCCCAACTTTATCGAATATCATTTACAACACCCTACCTTATTAATAAAAGAAAAAAAGATAAACTTGGGGTACTAGATCAGAGCCCAATGGAACACCATAACAATTTCATCATTAAAAAACTTATCTAGAAAACTCATCGGGATAAAATTGGATCAAGGAAAAAAGAGTGCAGTGTCTAAGTAACAATTAACAAAATCTATACTCAGGAAATCCAAATGTATTCCGAGTAAGAACATTTAGAACTCTAAGAGGAATGGTTTCCCACCATTGATATGAACTTAAACCAAGACCTAAATTTACAGGTCTGTCAACACATTGATTACCCTCCTTATAGATATGGGACATGATGAAAGTCTTTTTTGAAGTCAGAATCGAACAATTTTTTCAACTGTTTCTTAAACTCCAAAGAACAATTGCATGATTTTTTAAAGCCGCCATAGTTGCCAAATGTGAATCTAGTTCAATCCAAAACAAGGGCCAACCTTTTTTGTAAGCCAACTCAAATGCCATCATAATACCAGTTAGTTCAGCATGTAAAAGATATATGAAAGAATTATAAGAACAAAACGAACAACTAGTAATAAGAAGAAGATGTAAAAATGGATAAGACATAAATAGAGGGGGATGGTGCCACGCTCAAGGTTCTAGGAAGAAAATGAATGATAAGCCTTGAGGGAATGATCACCATAAGAAAACTTAGTTTCTTGATATGATCACTCACAAATACACAAAGTGTAGTTTTCTATCAAAATATTCATCATTTCATTGCTTTAAGTGTTGCCTATTTATATGAAAATAATGACTAGTCTTGTTGACTTACAAGGAAAAAAAAAGATAATGCATTTGTTGAATCAAAGTGAGTTTTAGAACAATGTCTCTAAGATTTTGATGACAACAATGTATCAAAGAACAATTACTCTAATGTGTGTTCAAGTGTGTAGGATCATAAAATTAAATTCTGACTTCAAAGTCAAGTTATTGGTTTTGAAACATCAAGATATGAACATAAAGGAAAGCATTTTGGTACTCAAGAGATAATGTGAAGAAAGGTTAACAAAAAATCAAAGCTTTGGTCAGAAGAAGCATCAAGCCTTGAAGACCCTGATAGAAACAAGTTCTAATGGAAACATCAATAGTCTGAGATACTCTGACTAGTTCTGTCTTCTTCTGAAGGAACATTGTAAGACCCCGATCCCCGAGAACATTTATAAAGCGATAAATCACACATTATCATACATCAAGGTCTCACTACTCAACATACATCTCATATAAATATCCAATATAAAATTTTATCAATTATATTCATAGCACAACGGAAATAAAATCATAACTCAAATGTCATGTCTCGGATCATAACATAATATCTCAACATAAATATAACAACAGTTTGATCATAAAGATTTCATAGCATCAAAACAACAAAAGTAAAATCCCCAAGTCCTAGATCAGAGCTCCTAATCTAGGCTCCATAAGAAAGCAATAACATGAGTAGGCATCCAACCGTCCTCATCAAACTCACAAGCAATAGCTACTCCTCAACATGCACGTCTACATCACAAGGATGAATCGACAAAAGTCATTGGGGGTAAGATATACGTTCAACATAAAGGATTAATAAACGCATGTAAGTTTAGGGAAAACAACAACATCATCATCAATGCATAAACATACATCACAATAAACCTAGTTCTCATCTTAGAAACATGCATATCCACAACATCCTTCTGAACATAATCTCTTATAAAATGGTGTTTAATCTCAATGTGCTTGGCTCTAGAATGCATAATTGGATTCTTAGATAGACAAATAGCTGCAGTATTATCACAAAAGATAGGAATGTTGTTCTCATGAATTTGATAGTCTTCTAACTGATGTTTCATCCAGAGTAGTTGTGTGCAACAACTTGCAGCTGAGATGTATTCTGCTTCTGCTGTTGACAATGCAATAGTTGATTGTCTTTTACTGGCCCAGGATATCAGATTCTCACCAAGAAATTGACAATTTCCACTGGTTGATTTTCTTTCAATCCTATCACCAGCATAGTCAGCATCACAAAATCCAACCAACTTATAATCTAAGGATTTCTTATAAAGAAGTCCAATATTTGTTGTTCCTTTTAGATACCTGAAGATTCTGTTGACAACAGTCATATGAGATTCTCTAGGATCTGATTGGAATCTTGCACATAAGCATACACTGAATAAAATATTTGGTCTGGAAGCTGTTAAGTATAACAGAGAACCAATCATACCTCTGTACAGCTTCAAATCTACCTTTGAGCTTGTGTCTTCTTTGCTTAAGTTGCAGGTTGGATGCATTGGTGTTGTCATCAATTTACAATCCTCAAGGTTGAACTTCTTCAGAAGCTCCTTTGTATATTTTGATTGATGAACATACACTCCATCTTTGCATTGGTTGATTTGAATTCCTAGAAAGAACTTCAATTCTCCAATCATGCTCATTTCAAATTCATCTTGCATTAACTTAGAAAATTCCTTGCAAAGAGTGGCATTAGTAGATCCAAAGATAATATCATCCACATAGATTTGAACAATAAGAATGTCTTTCTTAAGTGTCTTTCTGAAAAGTGTAGTGTCAACCTATCCTCTTACCAACTCATTCTTAAGTAAGAAATTACTCAGTCTCTCATACCAAGCTCTGGGAGCTTGTTTCAGACCATACAGTGATTTCTTAAGCTTAAAAACAAAGTCTGGATGTTTTAAATCTTCAAAACCAGGAGGTTGTTTGACATACACTTCTTCAGAGATGACTCCATTTAGAAATGCACTCTTAACATTGATTTGATATAAGATGATGTCATGATTAACTGCATAAGATAAAAGTAACCTTATTGCTTCGAATCTTGCAACTGGAGCAAAAGTTTCAGTATAATCAATTCTTTCTTGTTGACTGTAACCTTGAGCAAAAATTCTTGCCTTGTTTCTGACTACTTCTCCTTGTTCATTCATCTTGTTTGTGAACACCCATTTTATTCCAATAATGTTCTTGTGATTTGGCTTTGCAACCAACTCCCAAACATCATTTCTTTGAAACTGATTGAGTTCTTCTTGCATTGCAACTATCCATCCATTGTCTGAAAGTGCTTCATCCACAGAAGTTGGCTCTATTATGGATAACAGACCCATCATAGAATTATCTTGTCTGAATGTTGATCTAGTCTTTCTTGGACTGTCTTTGTTTCCAATGATCAGTTCCTCTAGATGTGAAGACTTGTATTTGAAAGTGTTCTTGGGTGGATATGCTTCTGGGTGATCATTAATAACTTCTTCAGAAACATCTAGTTCGGGGTTGACTTCTGGAGAGTTGTCAGCATCTGGAGGGATTTCAGTTTCTGAGAGAATTTCAGATTCTAAAATTTCCTTAGAATCAGAAATCTGATCAGGCTCTGAAGTATCCTCTGAAAGCTGAATATCTGCAAAACTTTTCAACTAGCTCTGATATTTTATTATCAGGCTTCTTGTCATCAAATCTGATGTGCATTGATTCTTCAACAACAAGTGTTTCTGAATTGTACACTCTATATGCTTTAGATCTCTCAGAGTATCCTAAAAAGATACCCTTGTGAGCCTTAGCATCAAATTTCTTTAGATAGACTTTGTTGTTCAGAATATAACATGTACATCCAAACTGATGAAAATAAGAAATACTTGGTTTTCTTCCTTTGAATTCATATGATGTTTTATTTAAAATAGGTCTAATATAGATTCTATTTTGAATATAACATGCTGTGTTTACAGCTTCTCCCCAGAAGTACTTTGCAATGTTAGATTCATGAATCAGGGTTCTGGCCATTTCTTGCATCTATTCTTTCTCTCTACAACTCCATTTTGTTGTGGAGTTCTAGAAGAAGAGAACTCATGGAGGATTCCATGTTTTTCGCAAAAAGTTTCAAAAGGTTCATTTTCAAATTCACCACCATGATCACTTCTAACTTTTAAAATTTTCAATTCATTTTCAGTGTATACTTGCTTGCAGAAGTTGTTGAACACATCATATGTTTCATTCTTGGTTCTAAGGAATTTTACCCAAGTTCATCTACTGTAATCATCAACAAGTCAATGTGAAGCAGTTCTAAAGGTTTGGAGGTAGAAACAATGTTTTTGGATTTAGAGGAACTTTTAATGATTTTTCCTTTCTGGCATGCTCCACACAGAGCATCTGAGTGATAGTCAATGTCTAGTAAGCCTCTGACCAGTTCTAACTTGCTAAGCTTAGAGATTAGTCTCCAGTTAGCATGTCCCAACCTTTTGTGTCATACCCATTTCTCATCACTCACAGATAGAAGACATACTACCTTCTGATCAACCAGTTCAGAAAAATCTATTTTATAAACATTGTTCTTCCTCTTTCCTTTGAACACAACAGATTTATCATTGTTGTTGATTACTGTACAAGAATTCTTATCAAACAAGACATCATAATCATTGTCACAAAATTGACTTATGCTAAGTTGGTTATGTCTTAGTCCATCTACCAACCAAACATTATTAATAGAAATGGAAGAATTACCTATCTTACCAGTACCAATGATCTTGCCTTTTTGGTTTCCTTCAAATTCCACAGTTCCTCCCTCTTTCATGGTCAGGGTTTGGAACATAAACCTTTCTCCTGTCATGTGACGTGAGCAACCACTATCCAGGTACGATGACTTCTCCTTTTCTTTGGCTTTTAAGCATATCTGCAACATAAATGATTTCAGACTTAGGTATCCATATCTTTATGGGTCCTCTTTGGTTAGTTCTGAAAGGATGTGGCTTCTTTTGTACTTTTTGTCTGACATTCTGAGATTTAAAAGGTTTTACATACACTGGTTTATTATCTTTTGAAGATTTCACAAACACAGTCTTTTGAAAATGTGAGTCTGAATTTTTCAGAGTATGAGACTTGCTTGTCTTGGGTTCTGATCTTTTCAGAGTCTGAACCTTTTCAGGTTTAGAATCTGCTTTCCTCATAATCTTAGAGTTAGAACCTTTTGGTTTAGATTTTGGCAGGGTTTTAGATTCTGCCTTCATCTTTTCCTTAGGTTCAAAAGTTTTGGATTCTGAGTTGTTCAGAACTTCAGGTTCAGCAGTCTTAGTTTCTGGTAAATTTAGTTTCTCAGAAATGTCTGATGCAAATACAAAACACACCTTAGTACCTTTCATAATATCTCCATAACAAGATGGTAGGTTTGTTTCTTTTGAATGATTGAATGGATCATTTTTGAAACCAATACCTTCTCCCCTGTTTCTGTTAATATTGTAAATCATAGAAGAAACTTTACTCCTGTTGATTCCAGTTAAGATGAACTCCTGAAGTGCAATTTCTTGCTCACTTGGAACTTCATCAGGTTTCTTATGAGCCATTTTTGAGTTCTCTAACTTCTTCATCATTCTCATTGATGTGATTTTGAAGTTGGAGATTCTCATCAGCCAGCAAGTTATATTTCTTTTTCAAAGATTTTAATTGAATTAACTTGCTTCTGAGATAGTTCATAAGATCCTTAACTGTATCAACAAGCTCAGAATGAGTAAGTTTAAAATATACCTCATCTTCATCTTCAGAGTCTGATCCTGACTCGGCATCAGAAGATGTTGTAGCAACAAGAGCAAGATTTGCTTCTTCTTCATCTTCCTTCTCAGACTCAGATTCATTTTCAAGTTCATCCCATGTAGCCATAAGACTTTTCTTGTATCTGTCTTTGAGGTTGTCTAATTTTGAGTTGGTCTTTCTGGATTTCTCCTTTGATCTGTCCTTTTGGAGATATGGACAATCAGCTATGAAATTACCAGTTTTCTTGTAGTTGAAGCAACCCTTCTGATCTTCCTTCTTGGAACCAGATCCTTTGAAATTACTGCTCCTGTTAGAGTACTTCTTTTGTCTTTTCATCAAGTACTGAAACCTTTTAGAAAGCATTGCTAGCTCCTCAGCTTCTGGATCTTCTTCAGAACTTCCCTCTGGAGATTCTTCATCAGATTCTGAAGCTTTTAGGGCTTTTGAAGACTTTTCTTTAGATTTAAGTGCTATAGACTTAGATTTTCTAACAGGTTCATCTTCATTGAGTCCTAATTCATGCACTTTGAGAGAGCTTCTAAGATCTTCAATACTAGAGTATTTAGATCTTTAGCTTCCTCAATAGCAGTCACTTTAGGTCTCCATTTAGATGGCAGACTTTTGAGAATCTTGTTCACATGATCAGCAGTTGAGTAACTCTTTTTCAGAATTTGAAGTCCAGAAACCAGAGTCTGAAATCTTGAGAACATAGTCTCAATGTTTTCATCCTCCTTCATTCTGAACAGCTCATACTACTGAACCAGAAGATTTGCTTTTGCTTCTCTAACCTTCTTGTTTCCTTCATAGTTAGAGCAGAGAGAAGTGAAGATGGCCTTTGCTGTTGACTTATCACTTAGCTTTAGATACTCATTGTGAGGTAGAGAGTCCACAATGATACCTCTTACTCTGTGATGCTTTCTGTAAATCTTTCTTTCAGCATCAATAAGATTCTTCCTATTTATGGCAACTCCTTCTTCATCAACTGGTATAGTTATACCATCTCCAATGATATCCCAAAGGCTATCATCTATTCCAATGATATGACTATACATCTTGCTTTTCCACCATGAAAATTTTTCAGGATCACCAGTAAACATAGTCGGTTTATGGTGTGAGTGAGATTGCTTATCATCTGTACCATAGTCATATGATACAGCATCGCCACCACTTCTTTGAGAGGATTCACCAGATTCACCAGAAGACATGTTTTTCTCAGGATCTTGACTGACTCACTGTTAGGTGATTGAATATCAGAACCGGAGCTCTGATACCAATTGAAGGTGAGAAAAACACAAGAAGGGGGGGTTGAATTGTGTTAGCCTTTTTCTTTCTCAAGCTAAGAAATAGTTCAGAGTCTGATGTAAAGTCAGAGTCTGAAACTATGTTCAGAGTTTAGACGCAGCGGATAAAGTAAAATGAGAGAGAGAGAGAGAGAGAGAAATAGAGGACACAAGCAATTATCATGGTTCCTTCCACAACCCGGAAGTAGTCCAGTCCCCTTGTCACTTACAAGAGATTTTTCACTATAATCAACATATTACAATTGCTCAAGCACAAAAGCAAGAGACTTCACAATGCTCAAGAACAACTTCAAGAGACTTCCTAATTGCTTAAGCACACAAGCAAGAGACTTCTGACAAACTAAGATTACTAGAAAATAGTTTGAATGAACACTTGATATACTATCAGAGGTGTTTACAAAATACAACACAGTGTTTAGACTCTTGTCTTAAGAAATTCTAAGATATGAAAGTTTGTAAGAATTTCTAAGTATTTGATGCGTAGTAAATTTGGCATAGTATTGGCACTTTTAAAATTGTAGAATCTTGTATATTCAGTAAGTCTAGTTTCTTCAAGTCTTCAATCCTTTATATAGAGGAGTAGAGAGACGTTGAGAAGATGCCAAAATATGAATGCCAGTTCATCAAAAGAGTCGTTTGAGCTGAAGCTTGATCCAACGTTGATTTGTTTCTTGATTTGGTATGCGTACCATGAAGAATAACATTTGAATCCTTTGCTGAATATGGATTAAATGTTTTGTCCAAGGAGACAATGTTTCAGAGCACGTTCTGACTCTGAGGTTGTTGTAGAGGTCGTGGTTGTACTATGTCCTTTTGACAGTGACATCAGTTGACTTCTAATTCTCCTTCAGACTTCGAACTTTAGACTTTGAGAGTTAGCTTCTGATCTTCCAGCTTCTGATGCTTTCGGATCCTGACTGTCTTCAGATTCTGACTTGATACTCAAGCTTCAATATTTTCCTTTGCTCTTAACTTGATCTTTCAGAACCACTATTAGATACATGATTTAAGTATATGGTCTTGCACACTTAGAACAAGCATTAGCATATCCAAATTTCTTTTTAACACGTTGTTATCAACAAAACTCAAAAGAGGCTTGTTCATACATTTTGTTCCAACAAACAAAAGCCTAAGCCTTTCAGAACTAACCAAAAGGACTCATAAAGATATGGGTACCTAAGTCTAAAATTGTTTATGATACATATATGCTTAAGAGGAACAGAAAAGCAAGGTTCTTGGTACCTGGACAGTGGTTTCTCGTGACACATGACAGGAGACAAGTCTATGTTTCAAACCCTGACCATGAAAGAGGGAGGAAATGTGGGTTTTGGAGGAAACCATAAAGGAAAGATCATTGGTACGGGAACTATTGGTAACTCTTCTATCTTAATTAATAATGTGTGGTTTGTACATGGATTAAGACATAACCCACTTAGCATAAGTCAATTTTGTGATAGTGGTTATGAAGTGATGTTTGATAAGAAAAACTGCACAGTAATCAACAATGCTAACCAATTTGTTGTGTTCAAAGGAAAAAGAAAGAACGATGTTTATAAAATCAATTTTTCAGAATTGGTTGATCAGAAAGTAGTTTGCCTTCTATTAGTGAGTGATGAGAAATGGACGGGGCACAGAAGGTTGGGACATGCTAACTGGAGATTAATCTCTAAACTTAGCAAGTTACAACTTGTCAGAGGCTTACCAGACCTTAACTATCACTCAGATACACTTTATGGAGCATGCCAAATGGGAAAAATTGTGAAAACTTCTTTTAAACCAAAAGACATTGTTTCTACTTCTAGACCCTTAGAACTACTTCACATTGACCTGTTTGGACCAGTTGGTACAACATCAATCAATTGGAAGAAATATGGACTAGTTATTGTTGATGATTATAGCAGATGTACTTGGGTCAAATTCCTTAGAACTAAGGATGAATCATATGATGTGTTCAGCAACTTCTGCACACAAGTATAGTCTGAGAAGGAAATGAATATTTTAAAAGTCAGAAGTGATCATGGTGGTGAATTTGAAAATGAGCCATTTGAAACTTTTTGTCAAAAACATGGAATCATCCATGAGTTCTCTTCTCCTAGAACTCCACAACAAAATGGAGTTGTAGAAAGAATGAACAGAACTTTACAAGAAATGGCAGAACCATGCTTCATGAGACTACTATGGCTAACTACTTCTAGGCAGAAGCTGTAAACACACCATGTTATGTTCAAAACAGAATCTACATTCGACCAATTCTGAACAAAACAACATATGAGCTGTTCAAAGGAAGAAAACCAAGTATCTCTTACTTTCATCAGTTTGGATGTACCTGTTACATCTTGAACAACAAAGTCTATCTAAAGAAATTTGATGCCAAGGCTCAGAAGGGAATCTTTTTAGGTTACTCTGAAAGATCCAAGGCATACAGAGTGTATAAATTTTAAACACATGTTGTGGAAGAATCTGTGCACATCAGATTTGATGACAAAAAGCCTGACAATGAAATGTCAGAGCTAGTTGAAAATTTTTCAGATATTCATATATCAGAAGATGCTTCAGAACCTGATCAGAATTCAGAATATGATAACAATCCTGAAGGTTCAGAAGCTGACCTCAGTTCAGAAGATAATACAACTTTAGAAGCTGACACAATTTCTGATACACATCTAGCTCATGATGGTTCTCATAATGCAACTCAATCCAAAAGCACTTTCAAATAAAATCATCTCATCCAGAAGATTTAATCATTGGAAACAAAGATAGTCCAAGGAAAACAAGATCCTCCTTTAGACAAGAACATTCAATGCATGGATTAATGTCATTAATTGAACCAACCTTTGTTGATGAAGCTCTTTCTGATGATGGATGGATAGTTGCAATGCAAGAAGAACTAAATCATTTTCAAAGAAATGATGTCTGGGATTTGTTTGCAAAGCCAGCTCAGAAGAACATTATTGGAATATAATGGGTGTTTAGAAACAAGATAAATGAATAAGGTGAAGTTGTCAGAAACAAAGCAAGACTTGTAGCACAAGGTTACAGTAAACAAGAATGAATTGATTACACTGAGACCTTTGCTCTAGTTGCAAGACTAGAAGCAATCAGGTTACGTCTATCATATGCAGTAAATCATGGCATAACATTATATCAAATGGATGTTAAGAGTGCCTTTCTAAATGGTGTCATTTCTAAAGAAGTACATGTCAAATAACCCCCTGGTTTGAAGATTTAAAGCATCCAAATTATGTTTTCAAACTCAAGAAATGACTCTATGGTCTAAAACAAGCTCCTAGAGCTTGGTATGAGAGACTGAGTAATTATTTGGTGAAAAATGATTTTAAAAGAGGACAAGTTGACACAACAATATTCAGAAAGACAATTAAGAAAGATATCTTAATTGTTCAGATATATGTTGATGATATTATATTTGGTTCTACTAATGTCACTCTTTGCAAAGAATTTTCTAAGTTAATGCAGGATGAGTTTGAAATGAGCATGATGTGAGAATTGAAGTTCTTTCTTGGGATTCAAATCAACCAATGCAAAGATGGAGTATATGTTCATCAGTCAAAATAGACCAAGGAGCTTCTCAAGACTGTAAAGTGATGACTACTCCAATGCATCCAACCGGCACCTTAAGCAAAGAAGATACTAGCACAAAGGTAGATCAGAAGTTGTATAGAGGTATGATAGGTTCCTTGTTATACTTAACAGCATCAAGACCAGATATTTTATTCAGTGTATGCTTGTGTGCAATGTTTCAATCAGATCCTAGAGAATCTCATTTAACTGTTGTTAAGAGAATCTTCAAGTATCTGAAAGGAACAACAAATCTTGGACTTCTATAAAAGAAATCATTAGATTATAAGTTGGTTGGAATATGTGATGCTGATTATGCTGGTGATGGGATTGAAAGAAAATCAACCAGTGGAAATTGTCAATTTCTTGGTGAGAATCTGATATCCTGGGTCAGTGAAAGACAATCAACTATTGCATTGTCTACAGCAGAAGCAGAATACATCTCAGCTGCAAGTTGTTGCGAACAACTACTCTTGATGAAACATCAGTTAGAAGACTATTAGATTCATGAAAACAATATTCCTATCTTTTGTGATAATACTGTTGTTATCTGTTTGTCAAAGAATCCAATTCTACATTCAAGAGCCAAGCACATTGAAATTAAACATCATTTTATAAGAGATTAAAGGTATGTTGGATATTCAACTCATCGTTATTGATCATCAATGGGCTGACATATTCACAAAATCTTTAACAGAAGAAAGATTTGATTTCATAAAGAAAAATTTGAACAAGCATTTTATCTCAGAATGATGCTTGCCTTTGAATAGGACTCAGATTCTGATGTTATTTAGAAGCTATAAATCCTTCAGACTCTCTTCTCTGAGAATCTGAAGAAAGGTCAATCTGGACCATTTGCTTCTGATAGGTTTTATAAGTGGAATGGTTAGTAACGACTTTATTAACAGTTGTCACACTAACAAAACAGTGATTCTGAAAAGGCATCTAACGTGGGAAGTAACTGTTGGGTAATAACTGATGGACAGTGATGAATTTTGCTTTGAATAGTGTCTCGCGCCCCCAATTTCATTAATGCTTTGTCTGGTGTGTATTTAATCATTATTCTTTTTGTCAAAATCTCTAACGTTTAACAAAAACACTCTTCCACATTCACACAAACACATTTCACTACTCACACGTTCTATTCTCAAACCTCCTCCGTAAAACATCCAATTTTTAAAAAATTCACCTAGAACCCAAAAATGGTCAGAACTTCATCTTCTTCAATCGCTCTATTTGTTGATTCTGGAGCTTTAACTTTCATCAAACCTAAAACTATGTCACTCGATAAAAAGGATTTAAAGGTATTCATTGAGAGCTCTATGGACTTCAACTCTCTAAGACTCAATGGTTGTGATGTTCAACATTTTGTGGAATCTCAAGGATGGATGCCATTCTTTGACATGCTGAATGGTCCTTCTTATCTGGAATTAGTTAAAGACTTCTGGATCAGAAGTGAGGTCTATGAATCAGAAGCTGCTGCAAGAGAAGAAGCACAGAAGATTGCTGAGAACAAGAAGCGTAAGGGAAAGACAAAGGCTGAAATGGGTTTAAAGGAGTTTTCAGAAACCGAGATTAGATCAACAGTGATGGGCATCAGAATCACCATCACTGAGTCCATTATTGCTAAGGTAATAGAAGCAAGGAGTACTTGAATGTTTCTGACAGAAACAGACAAGAAAAGTGAGTGGAGTGATAGAATCTCGTCCACATTGTATGCTGGAAGACCTTCTCATAAGACTGTGGATATGCAGAAGGAGTACAGAGTCTTGTACAAAATGATTATGTCCTGCTTCAGGCCAAGAGAAGGTGGTACAGACTATATGTCTTGGGATCACAAGCACTTTCTGATGTTTCTGATCAACAAGTTTCCCATTGACCTGCCTAAGTACATATTCAACTTCCTCTGCACCTTAATCAAGGAAGGATTGAAAGGGAAGAAAAATGTCCCCTATGCAAGGCTAATGTCTGAAATTTTCTATCAGGGAAAACTTATTCAGAAGCTGCAGCATGTAGGAGTTGGTTCTGATAAGGAGTTGGGTACTTGCAAGGGCAAGGTACTGTTTGGAATAACATTGGGAAGCATGCATCCGATTCCCAATAAGGAGGTAATTACTACTGATCATGATCTCCAAGCAAATCTGAACCAATCAACTTTAAAGGATGACTTCCCTCCCATCTCTAAGGAAGATAATCCTGAAGTGCTATCTCAATTCATCTATGAGCACTTTAAGGAAACTGGAGTAGCAATAACTGGGATATGATTCCAGATCACCCAGAACAACCAAGGAGAGCAACAAGGAAAAAGAGGGTGACATCAGAAGCTGCAGTGCCAGAACCTCAGAAGCCTGCTAAGAAGCAGAAGACTACTACTTCTAAGCCAGTTGCTTCTGATGCTCTATCAAAAGTTGCAGAACTAGGTCAACCAGAGGTGCTTCCAACCAGAACCAGAAGAGGAGCATCTGAAAAAGCTTCAGGAGCTGAGGTATCCAAGAAACTTCAGAAGGAAAAGAAGAGACCTTACTAGAGGAAACCGATTCTTCAAGATGATGTAGAAGAAGATGGAACCAGAACCAGAACTATTTCAGTTCAAGAAGAAGAAGAAGAGGAACAACTTGTTCATAAAAAGAGAAAGGCTATGGAGAAAGTTGTTCAGCTGACTGAGTGCTTGAAGAACAAGTCTATTGTAGAAGCTCAGAAGGTGTTAGCTGAGCACATCAGAGTAAAGTCTAAATCTGGTGCGTCCGAAGCTGCTGGATCAAATGTTGGAGGTTCATCCAGTATCACAGGTAACATTGCACCCACCTCTTCATCCAATCCAATACACATAGACTCACCAGAACACACACCATCACCCTCTGATAACCAAATTATCAGCCCACATTACTCAAACCTACAGAAATCCAAAACATTTTCCCCTCAAACTCAAACCCTACCTGAATCTGAGAATATATTAGATGCATCACCTATTCAAACATGCTTACCTGGTGAAGAGCCTCTAATAATTCCCAGAATTTCTAGCCCAATCTCAAAAGAACAAGCTGAGCTAGACATAATCCATGCTGCTCTAGCTCAGGTTGAGTTTAATAAGCAAGTAATTTCTAAAATATTAAAACCTCATTTGTTCTCTGATACTTTTGTACCAAACAAACCCAGACCTTCCCAATGTTCTGCATCTACCATAGATGTTCTGTCACAACATCTAGGTGGAGAACTTCATAAACAACAACAACTTTCCACAACAACTACTCAAATAGCCTCTGAAGCAATGCCAACTGATATCATTGTTTCAGAAATTCCCTCCATCTCCCAACCTGAACCACAAACAACTTCAACCAATATCTCTGATACATCTTCTGTATCAGAAGATCAACCAATCATAGTTGTTTCTTTACACTTTGCCAAACCAGAATCTGAACAACCAACCTCTGATGTTGTCACTAAAACATCAGAAGGCGAAATTATACAAGAACCTACCTCAATAGCCTCTGATGTTATCATTACTAAAACATCAGAAGGTGAAGACCCCCAAACTATCACTTCTCAAGAACCCCCAGCCTCTGTTGATAATGCAATGACCTTAGTTGTATCTCAGATATCCCATCAACCTCCAATCAACCTCCTATTCCAACTACCCAACCTCCACCCTTCCTGACCTCTAACCAAGGATTGCAAGAGGTGTGTACTGTAACAACCCAATTTTTAGGATTTATTTATTTAATTGTTTATGTGTGTTTAATTGTTTATTTTGGTGATTTATTGAATTTTGGGAGTTAAAGAGTATTTTAGTAATTTGAGAGTTAGTGGCATATTTGAAATATGTTAGAAGTTTAGAATTTGAATATTTGAAAATAGTGGTGTATAAGTAATAAGGGGGTTTAAGTGAAGTAAAAGTGTAGAGAAAAATATTGCGAATTAATCGTAAGAAACCTTATTTTATTTTAAAAGGTAACAAACTTTGTTTTAAAAGATATATTTGAAATCGTAACAAACTCTAGAAACCTATTATAAATACATTAGTTAGTGGTGAGTGAATTAAGTTATTCATTATTCACAAAACTTTTGAGAGGCAAGAGAGAGATAGAGAGAAGAGGCTTGGAGAAGAGGAAAGCTAGAGAATCAAAAGGGGAAGGAGAAGATCGCACTAAAAATAGCAAGAATAGCGAGGAAACTAAGGTAAGAGGGGAGATTATGATTAACATATGGGTTTAAGAAGCAATTGCGTGTTTGGGAGCTTTTAGATTATAGCTTAATTTTATGAATGATTAATTGTGTTGATTTTCGTGCTCTTTGTTGATGACTGAATTGAATATGTGTTAAGTTGTTGATTTCATGTTTTTACTTCGTCAAAACTCATGCTTGATTTTGGTAATTATGAACTTTGTGAAATTTGGTGAAATTAATGAATAACATGATAATTGGTGTTGTTGATGATTAATTGAATTGATTATGAGTATGATTATGTATTTGGGTTATGAAATTATGAGGTTATATTGTTTTGGTTAAGTTGAGATTATGGTTGTTGTTGTTTATGTGAAAATTGCTTAAATTAGTGAATTTGAATGAATTATTGACATAATTGATTTTAAGTTGATTTATGTTGTTAATTATGTGCTTATGAACATGTTGATGTGATTAGAAAGTTGGAATTGTTGTTGTACAAATCTGTTTGGGATTTTAAGTTGTTTTGGGAAAAAAAATGGGTTTTTAAGACGAACATTGAAAATTAACCGAAAATCTTGTGAAATTCATATCAATTGATGTTTTGTTATGTAAGCATTGTTCAATTTGAGTGTATTGATCATGGTTAATATCTGTAAATTGATTTTGGGTTGACGGGGATCAAAAATGGGATTTTTGGGCGAGTTTTAAGTGATTCCCGTAGCCGTAGCAACCACTGACAACAACAACCTTTTCTGTTACGTCCTTTTTTTTCACTAGTTTCTGTTTTGAACTGGGTTTTCGTCCAAACATGAAAGTTGTAGATGTGGATGTTAGCTTTCAAATGCCGTTGGTTGGAATTAATTTTGATTTCTAGAACCTGAGTTATAATCAAAATACTAGACATAGGTCATGACACATTTTTTGACTCACAACAACAGTTTTGCTGTTCTGTCCCTTTTTTCACTAGTTTCTATTTTGTACTAGGTTAGTGTAAAGATGAAAGTTGTAGATATGGATGTTAAATTTCAATTGTCATTGGTTGGACTTCATTTTGATTTCTAGAACTTGAGTTATGATCAAAATACTACACATAGGTCATGACACATTTTTGTGAAACTTTCGCATACTGTTTTTCAATGAATCTTGAAACATCCTTAAAATTAATAACAAGTCTAAGGAATCATTTAGAGTTAATAAATGAGTAGGTAATTATGAAGTTGCGATCTTTAATGATGTTTGGTGTAGTTTGTGTGATTAAATCATGAAACTTAAATTATGAGAATGTTGAAGATTGTAAATACTTGATGTTGTGATGGTTGTGATGTGTTGCTGTTTACACATGATTTGATAATGCTATTTATGATGTTGTTGATGATTATATTTTTGATGATATTGATGATGCTATTGATGATGATATTATTGATGATATTGAATGATGTGTGATAATGATACATGTTATGTGTTAAGTGACGATGTTTGAGTAAATGATGATGATGTTTAATTCTTGACTTGATGTGTGGCCTTAGTGATTTGATAATGCGTTAGGTGATGATTTGGTGATGATATGTTATATGACGGAGTGAATTGTATAACAAATGGTGAGTGTATTTGGTGAGCATTGTCGAGTCTCTTTGTGGGTCCACGCATTCATAAGTCAGTCTGGTGTGGTGTGTGGTGATTTCATTACGGTGTTTTAAGATCTCGGGGATTTCATTGGTGATTGTATGATGAATTCATTGCGGGGTTTTAGATCTTGAGGAGTTCATCGGTGGCGGTACCGTCGTGTTAGGTGCATTACATTCATAGAAGTCATGTTTGGTAATGTTTTGGTGTGAATTTGTGCATTAAGGTGGTAAATGCTTAATTGATGAGTTCTTGTGATTGTGATTGAATTGTAAATGAATTGATGATACTTGATGAATCTTGAGTGTTTGATATATGATTGAAAATTGTGATTGAGATTATAATTGAATATGAACGTGATATGAATGTTGAATTATGTAACCATGATTGTTTATTTAAATGTATATGTGATAAATGTTGATGTGGCTTGCCCGACATATATGCGTTTATTATTCCCTTATGTTGAGCATATATTTTACCCTCCAGTGGCTTTATTGTCGCCTCATCCTTGGGTGAATCCCTCATGGATGTAAACTTGCGGGTTGAGGAATAACTTATTCGTGAACATGACGAGGATGGCGTTTGCCTACTCGAGTTTATCTGCTTTGGAGTCTAGCTTAGAAGCTCTGATTAGGACTTGGGGTTTATTTATGTTATGCTATGAGATCTTTGGATCGAACCTTGTTGAGATTATATGTTAATTTATATGTTATGACCGAGACATGACAATTGCTTTGATGTTAATTATGTTTTATTCCGCTGCGATGTAATTTAATTGATGAAGTTTTTATCATAAATATTTGATATGAGACATATGTTGAATTAATAAAGTTCCAATGTAGGATAAATGTATGATTTATCTTTATATTTATGTTCTCGGGGATTGGGGCTTTACATGTACTGTGATATTTGATAGCCTCCAGGAGCTTCTGGAGTCAAGACATCAGTCAATCCAACTTGTCAACTATGCTAATAAATGGGAAAACCTCGGGAAGCTGGTCAATTCAACTTTGGACACCATGCAAGTTATTGTAGTAGTCTCTCAACATGAAGCTCTGCAAAACTGGTTCAAGGACGTAATTGCTAGCATGGAAGCTGTGGAACTAAGAGATATTACAAGGCAGCTCACAAACTCAGCACCAGCTTCTGATGATCATTATCAAGAGGTGCCTGAGATTCTGAAGTCTGGCCTTCAAGCTTCTTGGATCTCCAAATTCTTTGTGAAGCCTGACAGAGTCATGATCAAAAGGCTGGATTTGGAAGAACCTGAAATGATTAATTTTGTGGATAAGGTTCAAGCAGACCTTCTGGAGTAGAAGATTAAGCAAGAAGCTATGGAAGCTAAGCTACTGGAGGTAATTCAATCATAAGCTGAGTTAGTCAAGAAGCAGGAAGAGCTGGCAAAGAAACAAGATGACATGCTGAAGCAACAATCAGAAATAGCCAAGACTCAGACAAACATGGCTCAGAAGCAGGATGAGATGAATTCAGGAATCCATGCCATTCTGGAAATGATGCAGAAATAGAACAAACCATAGGATCACACCAAATTTTTATTGTTGTTCTGATTGTTTGTTTCTGTTACAATATTTTGCGCGCGTCTGAATATTTTTGTTTCTGATAATATTTCTGCCTCTGATAATTTATGCTTCTGATATGCTTTTAATTTTCTCTCGTTAGCTTATGGCTATCATATCATGTTTTTCTTACTCTTTTTAAAAATTTTGTTGATGACAAAAAGGGGAGTAAGACATGTTAATATTTAGGCTTTGTACATTGCTTCAGATTCTGATCCATCAAAAGCTGAACTTTGAACATTGTTAAAAAGAAGAAAAAGCCAACATAATTCAACCCCCCTTCTTGTGTTTTTCTCCCCTTCAACTTATTCATTTTCACCAATTTAATCAAAATGCTCATGAACAACAACAACTTCAACACAACCAAATTCACATAATCTCACAAATTCACAAACTAAACACATACCCATGTTTAAAATGAATTTAATTTAGCATAATCATAAACAATTATCATGTTCTTCATCAAATTCATCAAAATTCACAAAGTTACCAAAACAACAAAATCAAACATAACTTTTGGTAAAACAACAACATGAATTCATCAACTTAACACATGCTTAATTTAACCACTAAAAAGGAACACGAATTTAACACAAAGAATCATAAGTTCATGAATTTAAGCATAAGTTAAAAACACCCAACTACCCAATTGTTTATTAACAACCCATATGGTGAAAGTAATCTTCCCCCTTACCTCAATTATCTTAAAAAATTGCTTCCTAAATTCAATTCCTCCCTCCTATAGCTTTCCCATCTTCTTCCTTCCCAAGTCTCTTCCTTTCCTCTATTCTCTCTCTAGCCTCCTTTGTGTAAATGTCTTGACCTAGCTCTACTAACACTAACACTTCTCTTTAAATACTATTGGGCTACGGTTACTCACTCTAATGGGCTTAGTCACATTTCATCAAATAATGATTTCTCTACACTTTTACTTCACGTAAACCTCCCACTTTACTATTTCACTAATATTCTCTAAATTCAAATTTCAAACTTCTAACATATTAAAAAAATGCCACTAACCCTCAAAATGACCAAAATACCCTTAATCACTCAAAATCCATTAAATCACTAATTCCGCAAAAAAATCAATCAATAAATATAATAAACAAAATGATAATAAATAAATCTAATACTAAAAATCGGGCTGTTACAAACGACACTTTCAAATTCTTACCGTATTGTTTGTCTTATTCTGACTACATGTAGAAACAAGAAAATTTCAAAGACAAAGAGAATGCAACATATCATTCCCAAAGAAGCAAAGGATCATTCTAGTATTATTCAAAGAAATTATTCATTATGGGTAAAATATTTTAAATCTGATCAAAGCTTCTCAAGGACGATTTTATCTGTTGGCACCTCTTCAAACAACGAATCTATTATTCTCTCCAATTTAAAGACCTGAACAGTTTGAAGAACTTAAGAGACTACACGTAAGTTTACAAGTGCCAAAACTCTGTCAAATTATATAGTGCACAAACACTTAGAAAAATTCTTACAAACTTTCATATCTTAGAAATTCTTAAGTGCTAGAAGTTATTTGAGCTTATTGTTAGTTTACCACTCTCTGAGTATAAAGTGTAAACAATCAAACTTCATTTGTAAACTCTGATTGCAGAAGTCCTATTGTGTGAGTGTTTACCTTGATTTTTGGTAAACAACCGTTGGTTATAGATTTATTGCATGCGAGATCAACTAGTAATCTCAGACCATTGTGTGTCGAGTTCGTTTAGAATTCCTGCATGTTTTTGTTGTTTTTTATGTGTTTCGAATGTATGAAAACAAAGATAATCTTCAAGTTCGGTTGCTTGAACTTGTCGAATGGAAGATTGCAGAATAAAGATAAATTGCAAGAATTAACTTAAAGTGAAGTAAATTGCATTGATTCGAAATAAATGTTATTCACAAGGATCATACATGATTCGTGACTCTTTTCTCACTGTGACTTGGTGTTAGCCCATATTTTTATGAGCTAAGAATATGCTCTAATATGCATTAAATGCTGAAGGGAATCTTGCAAGATTCTGTCTAATCGAAGAACAGAAAAGAATCTTGGAATTGTTCACAGGTTCGAAGGATTATTTACAAATACAAGGCTAAGGCAAAGAAGGAGGACTTCGAACCAGAAGGCAGATCGAACTAGCGTATGATCGAATCGAAGCAACAAAGTTCTGGACTTAGCACAATTCTGACAAACTTTCACAAAACTCAGTTCGACTTCGAGAGATGCAACCGTTCTAAGGAGCAGTTAAGTGCATGCAAGGTGTACGTGGCAGGACATTTGGCAGTAGTATAGTGTTCGACCGTTAGGGCAGTTTACTTTCGAAAGTCTATATATAGTAGTTTTTTAGTCAGAAAAAAGGTCGCAATTCATTTTATACAAAATCCTTGTAAACTCAAAGTACCCACGCTATCGAGAGAAACGAGTGAAATGGGATCCAAGTATGAATCTGTGAACCACCCTTTTATGTAAAGCACATTTTACAATTCAATGCAATTTACCTTTTCATGCAAATGTATCTTTCAAGCATTCTAAATTTCGTGCAAACTTTACTGCGTTTTCTTTAAATTCAGTTTTCTTCATCTGTTTCGATCGAAACAGCGCGCTTTCTTATTAAAAGTTTATTTCCCTTGTTGCTTGTAGTCCAAGTGACTTGCGCATTTAATTTCTCAAATAACAATAAATGTTTGTGCATGATGAACATTCTAATAACTTAAAGAATTCAAGCAAAGCACTATGCTCCTGAGATTCACTAGTTGGTCTCGCAAGCAATTAATTTAGACTAGCGGTTGTTTACCAAATTTCAGGGTAAACAAATTGGCACGCCCAGTGGGACCTGTGCTTTAATTGAATCTTTTCTATCAAAAAATATTTTCGTTTGGATTTGCAAATTTCTATTTGTGCATTCTCTCTGGAAATTGCGTTAGTGCATGTTCTTGAGGAGTGGGAAAGTACTCCCTGAAATGGTTAGACCACCACCCAGAAATACAAACACAAATAATATGGAAAATGCAAATGTGAATGATAACAATGTGTCAGCGCCTTCGAGCGCATTGAACACTTCGAATGTGACTGGAGCGACCATCTCCGCTCCCAGTTCTTCGACATTGGGCGTTACTATGCCTATCATGGCATCAACAACGATGCCTTTTACCACTGCAGGCTCTGCAGTTTCGATACCCGAAAATATAGGGAGCCAGCCATCCCCAGCAAGAGGAGGAGGCACAATAGGCTCTACGTTCAGTATGCCTTTTTCACAATATACGAATCAAGGCAACAGTAGGAATGTACCATATGGTATGCCTACAACGCTGATGCAAGGGCTACAAACTAACCCTTCATTATATTCAGAAACTGTGCCTGGCGTTTACTCGCCTACAAACCAACGATTGGCCTCCAGTTCTGTTAATCGAAATGCAGTGCCATCATTAACTAATACATCCTTGATGTCTTTAAGGCAACAAATGGATGAAAGTAATCATGATATGGTTAATATGTTGACACAGCAAATTGGTACAGTGTTTAATCCTTTGATACAAAATACTAACTAGTCTTATCAATTGTTAGCCACCCAGATGGGTAGGATGGCTGATTTCTTTGGGGCTCCACATGTCCCTAATCAACCAGTCCCCCAGATCCAGAATCTGGCACCCATACAAAACACCCAAGTACCAAATAATGCTATGGTGCCTATGCCCAATAACTTAGTGGTACAGCCTAATCAAGGACAATTACAAATGGGTCCAATCGAACCATACGCTCAACCACAAGTACAACCACAAATCGAACCAAATCCAGGGATAGTCTTAGTAAATCGAAATCAAAATGCTGATGAAGTGGTTCGAAATGTCCAACAAAATAATTTAGGGGCACAAAATAACATAGCAAATTTGGTCGAAGCTATCTTAGTCCAAAATGGTTTGAATGTAGGTTTACATAGACCAAATTTTGTTTCTGCCTTGTCAGAGTATGTGCTTCAGACTGAACTACCAAGGGGTGTCAAAATCCCAAAATTCACTAAGTTCGCTGGTGACACTAGCGAATCAACCGTAGAGCACATTGCAAGATTTCTGACAGAAGCAGGAGACATAGCAAATAATGAAAATTTAAGGATGAAGTATTTCCCAAATTCTTTAACAAAAAATGCCTTTACATGGTTCACAACCCTCCCTCCACATTCCATACATAATTGGAATCAATTAGAGAGAGTTTTCCATGAACAATTTTATATGGGACAATCAAAAATAAGCCTTAAAGAATTAGCAAGTGTTCGACGTAAAGCGCCTGAGTCAATCGATGATTATCTCAATAGATTCAGACTCTTAAAGGCAAGGTGTTTCACCCAAGTCCCTGAACATGAATTGGTCGAAATGGCTGCTGGTGGCCTAGACTATTCGATTAGAAAGAAATTAGACACTCAGTATTTAAGGGACATGGCTCAGTTGGCTGATAGAGTTCGACAAGTCGAACGGCTAAAAGCTGAAAAGGCTAGGAATTCTAAATTTCATAAGAGGGAGAAGGTTGCATATGTCGAAGCAAACGACAGTGACCAAGAGTTCGATATCACTTATGAAGACATCGAAGACAATGAGGTTGATTTAGCAGAATTGAAACCTGGACCTCCTTATGTCTGTAAACTCCTTAAACCTTCGAATGGGAAAAATCCTGTTGAGCCTAAAAATGATAAATTTGTGTCTAAAACTTATACATTTGACATAACCAAATGTGATGAAATATTTGATTTATTAGTTACAGATGGCCAGATTATTGTTCCTAAGGGCTTAAAAGTACCCCCAATCGAACAACAGAAGAAAAGGGGTTATTGTAAATTTCATAATTTCCTTGGCCATAAAACCTCACGTTGTATTCTTTTCAGGGATCTGGTCCAAAAGGCTCTCAATGAAGGGAGACTCAAGTTTGGTGAGAAACCAAAGGCCACTCAGGCGAATGCTGAAACACCAAAAGCTGTTGAAACTCTCTATGCGGAACCTCAAGGAATAATGATGGTCGAAGCCATGGAGGTGTCTGAGGTGAAAGTGCAAGGCATATCTGAAGAAGACTACAACGAAAAGATGAAGGTTGTGTATCCTCAGACTGAAGAGGATTTGGTCGATTTCTTGAACAGATGCAAGCTCGAAAACAAGAATGTCATGCTGTGTCCTCGCTGCAGTGCAGTATGTGATAGGGAGGCTACTGAGGGCCTCAAGAAGTACCAGGTTGTCAACAAGGGGGCAACCCACAACCAGCGTTTCGACAAAGGCAAGAGGATTATGGTGCAGTCGAACAACAACCAGAAATCTGGTCAAAAGTCTACCTTTATTCCCCCTGGTTCGATTCCTGTCGAAAAATGGATGCACCAGGGGCTCATAAGGTTCAACAAAGGAACAATGGAGGTAGGTGGTTCCAGTGGAATGAAGCAATTTGGCCCACAGGAGGCTAATAAGTATTCTTACAGAAACAATTACAAGGGTAAGAATCCTATGACAAGGACCCAATGGCGCAGGTTTCAGCGTCAAAAGAAATTGGCCGAACAGAATCTGCAAACTGGCCAATATAAGGATGTGTCCAGGAGGCCTGCAAAAGAAAGACTCTTTCCTCCAGTGGATGAAGACAAGGTGGAAGACGAGGATCTGCTGGACACTGAACCTGATTTCGACGTCATCTGCGTGGTATCCATCTTGCCATCTGAATATGATGTCGAATCTGAAGTTACTGAGATCGAAGGTGAATTCGATCATCTGGATATGGCTGACCCAAAGCCTGTATGTTACTATGTGATGAACAATGGCTGCATTGAGGAGCAACTAGCCTCTTTCGAAAGGCCAAGTCTTGGGATGAAAAGCCATCTCAAACCCCTTTTCATCAGAGCAAAGGTTGAGAACGTTGGGATCAACAAAGTGCTCATTGATGGGGGAGCAGCTGTCAACTTGATGCCTCAATCTACGCTCTACAGGATTGGGAAATATGACAGCGATCTATCTGCCCACAACTTGTGCTTTCTAATTATGAGGGCAAAACTGGCTATTCGATGGGAGCCATACAAGTTGATGTTGCTGTGGGCAGCATAGTTCGACCAACTCTTTTCCTGGTGGTTCAGTCCAAGGCTAACTTTAACTTGCTGTTAGGAAGGGAATGGATCCACGGAGTTGGGGCAGTACCATCCACTCTCCACCAGAAACTTATTATTTGGAGGGAATATGGGATTGTTGAAAACATAGAGGCAGATCAAAGCTTCTATAAGTCAGAGGTTGACATTGTCACCCCACAAACCTTTGACAAAAATTTGGCTAATATAGCACCTTGTGGTGACAAGGATTCTGCTTTCGTGCCAAGTGACAATGTCATTCATTCTGTCAAGCTCCACCCTGCCCATGGCTTTATATGGGAGAGAGAAGAAATTAAGGCTGTTTCTTCTGAAGATGGAGTCATTCCACCAACTGGGTGGAATATATATGAAGATTACTATGACTGAGGCCACTGCATGGGCCAGGATTACGGCTTATATGACCGAAAATAAATTAAATACGGCCCTTGAGGCTGAGTTTCAACAAAATATGGCAGTAGAAGCCAAGATCGAAGATCTGGAAGTCAAAGAAACAAAGGATCGAAGACTTGACTGCATTTATGACGATGAGCCGCTGGGGTTCGAGAAGGATCCTATGAGTGAGGCGCCAAAAATGCAAGCACAAGATCCTTTGGAGGAGATAGATATTGGAGATGGCTCGATTAAAAGGCCAACTTATATCAGCGCCAATATCACTTCGAGTCTAAAAGAAAAGCTGGTGCTGCTTCTTAAAGAATTCAAAGACTGCTTTGCATGGGATTACAACGAAATGCCTGGGTTAAGCAGAGAAATGGTCGAACTGAAACTACCTATCAAAGAAGGAAAGAGGCCAGTGAAACAACTACCAAGAAGGTTCGCACCAGAAATTATGTCCAAGATCAAGGATGAGATCGAAAGGCTGCTGAGGTGTAAATTCATCAGAGCTGCCAGGTATGTCGAATGGTTAGCAAATATAGTCCCTGTTATTAAAAAGAATGGAACTCTTAGAGTATGCATAGATTTTAGGGATTTAAATAGTGCTACACCTAAAGATGAATATGCTATGCCAGTAGCAGAAATGTTAGTAGATTCAGCAGCTGGCTTCGAATTCTTAAGTATGTTAGATGGTTATTCTGGTTATAACCAAATATTTATTGCTGAAAATGATGTGTCAAAAACAGCATTTCGATGCCCTGGTGCATTAGGCACTTATGAATGGGTTGTTATGCCTTTTGGCTTGAAGAATGCTGGGGCCACTTATCAAAGGGCCATGAATTGTATGTTCCATGATTTTATAGACACATTCATGCAAGTTTATATAGATGATATAATCATCAAATCCTCATCCGAAGATAGCCATTTGGATTACCTTAGGCAGTCTTTCGAACGGATGAGGAAACATGGATTAAAAATGAATCCATTAAAGTGTGCTTTTTGTGTGCATGCAGGAGATTTCCTTGGTTTTGTGGTGCATGAAAAAGGCATCGAGATAAACCAGAACAAGACAAAGGCTATTCTTGAGACGAAGCCTCCTTCGACCAAGAAACAGCTTCAATCTTTGCTAGGGAAAATCAACTTCTTGAGAAGATTCATTTCGAATTTAAGTGGCAAAGCTCAAACTTTTTCGCCATTGCTTCGACTCAAGAAAGATGAACCATTTAAATGGGAAGAAGAGCATCAAAAGGCTTTCGATGAAATTAAAGAGTATTTGATTAAGCCTCCAGTACTAATGCCTCCTAGTCGAAGTAAAGATATGAAGTTGTACATTGCTGCGTCTGACAATACCATTGGGAGCATGTTGGCTCAGGAAGATGAAAATGGCGTGGAGCATGCAATTTATTATCTTAGTCATGTATTAAATGATGCAGAAACTAGATATACTGCCATAGAAAAACTTTGTCTTTGTTTGTATTTCTCTTGTATTAAACTTAAGCAATATATAAAGCCTGTTGATGTCTATGTGTATTCTCATTATGATATTATTAAACACATGTTATCGAAGCCTATTTTACACAGCAGAATTGGAAAGTGGGCTTTAGCATTAACAGAATATTCTTTAACTTACAAGCCCTTGAAATCAGTTAAGGGTCAAATTGTGGCAGATTTTATTGTAGATCACTCAGTGATCGAAATGTCTCAGGACTATGTAGATACTGAACCTTGGGTTTTGTATTTCGATGGTTCTAAACATAAACATGGAACTGGGATTGGAATCTTAATAATATCCCCCACAAAAGTCCCAACTAAGTTTAAATATAAAATTAAAGGTCTTTGCTCAAATAATGAGGCTGAATATGAAGCTTTAATCACAGGCCTTGAAATTTTAATTAGCTTGGGGGCAAGAAATGTTAACATAAGGGGTGATTCAGAGTTAGTGTTGAGAGAATTAACACAAGAATACAAATGTGTGAAAGAACACTTAGCAAAGTATTTTGTTATAGCAAGTTCTCTTCTGAATCATTTCGATTATATTAACATTGAACATATACCTCGGCTAGAAAACCAAGAAGCAAATGATTTAGCCCAAATAGCTTCAGGGTACAAAATGTCGAAGGAAAAATTAACTCAGTTGATCGAAATAAAAGATAAACTGGTGTTACAAGAGCCGTTGACCACTGCATTATCAATGCCAAAACTTGTGGGGGCAAGTACACCACAAGGTAGGGAAGACGAAAACGTAGATGATCTTCAGGAAAAAATTCAAATTTTGGCCATTGACAATATGTTGGATAATGATTGGAGAAAATCCATTGTTGAATATTTGGAAAATCCAACAGGTAACGTGGCTCGAAAGATCAAATATAGGGCTTTGAACTACGTGATTATGGGAAATGAATTATTTAAAAAGACTGCAGAAGGAATTTTATTAAAATGCCTAAGCGAATCAGAAGCATATTTAGCAGTTTCCCATGTTCACAGTGGTGCTTGTGGATCACATCAAGCAGGCCATAAAATGAAATGGCTTTTATTTCGACAAGGTTTATACTGGCCGTCTATGTTAAAGGACTGCATAGAATTTGCTAAAGGCTGTCAAGAATGCCAAAAGCATGCAGGGATACAGCATGTACCTGCTAGCGAGTTACACTCCATAATCAAACCTTGGCCTTTCAGAGGATGGGCTCTGGATCTAATTGGTGAGGTTAAGCCTGCTTCGTCTAAAAACCAACGATATATTTTAGTTGGAATAGACTATTTTACTAAATGGATCGAAGCAGTCCCTTTACCAAATGTCGATCAGGAGGCAGTAATTAGTTTCATTCAAAACCATATTATTTACAGGTATGGTATCCCTGAAACAATTACCACTGATCAAGGTTCAGTCTTTACTGGACGAAAGATGCAAGAATTTGCTCAAGAAGCTGGCTTTCGATTATTAACCTCAACACCATATTACGCGCAAGCAAATGGTCAAGTCGAAGCAGCCAATAAAATTATCATTAACCTGATTAAAAAACATATTGCCCAAAAACCAAAAAATTGGAATAAAACGTTGGATCAAGTTTTATGGGCATGTAGAAATTCTCCTAAGGAATCAACTGGCACTACCCCATTTCGACTAACGTTTGGTCATGATGCTGTACTTCCAGTCGAAATACATTTGCAATCAGCCAGAATACAAAAACAAATGGACATACCAATTGATCATTATTGGGAAATGATGTCTGATGAGTTGGTTGATTTAGATGAGGAGAGATTAAGAGCATTAGAAGTCTTGACTAGGCAAAAGGAAAGAGTTGCAAAAGCTTATAACAAGAAAGTAAAGTCAAAAACTTTTAATGTTGAAGACTTAGTGTGGAAAGTCATCCTGCCCATGGATAGGAAAGATCGAACCCTGGGCAAGTGGTCCCCAAATTGGGAAGGACCATTTAAGATAGTTCAGATTTATTCAAATGGTGCTTACGAGTTAGAGGAATTAACTCCTGATCAACGTACCCTGAGCATAAATGGTAAGTATTTGAAAAGATATAGACCAGTGCTGCAAGAGGTTCGAATAAATCAAGAATAGTTTGTAAAATAAATAACTAAAGTGGCAACTAACGAAGATGCCAATAAAATCAAACATTCGAATTAAAAATGGTGGGTTTCATCCCTAACATACAAAGATTCTATCTTGGATTTTCTACCCATCATAACTAAGATCTTATTCGAATTACAAAAGGAAAAGTGGCACGTTAATCTTGAATGGGCCCTCATCTAAAAGAAAGACACGTTGATCTTGAAGGGGTTTTTCATTTCGAATCCACTTCTGAGTCTGATGAACGAAGATATTCCTTGTTTTCATCGTAAGTCGAAAGGAATTCTGCCCAATCAGGGTCCGTACTATCAGACTCTGAGGAAGAAACCTCTGGTTGAGCCTTCGAAGTTGTTTTCCCTTCAGGAGGAGGAGGGGCCCTGCAGGTTCTTGAGCTTTCACCCTTGGAAGAAGGTTTCTTGGTCTTCTTTGAGGAATCAGCAGCCTTTTTGTTGTCCTTCTTTGCAGATGTTGCTTTCTTTTTATCGGTGTCCTTCGCAATTTGTTTGCCCTTACCCATGTTTCTCTTTAAAAATTGATGGTACTGGCTATATTATTATAACTTGCAGAGTGGAGTGAGTGTAATTTCAGAGTGCAACCTAAGAGGGGGGGTGAATTAGGTTGTATGACTTTTAATGGATAATTTTTCTGGATTATTGTGTTCTTGTAAATTTTTCCGGAATTTTGTATGAATGTATGAACGAATGCTTGGAAAAAATAAAGAGTGTAGGGAAGAAGAAGATGGACACAAGGAATTTATAGTGGTTCCCCTACTGGTACTCCACTCCCCCACAACCCTGTGAGGAATTCACTATGTTAGAATCTTTGTTACAAGCAATCTCTCCCCAAGACCCCCTAACAATCTTTCTAACATACACAAGATAGCACCCCACTATCTTTCAACAATTCTCACCAAAACTATGGCAAGAATTCACAACAATGGTTTTTGAAGAATAATAAATTGTATGGCTGTTATCTTTCTCAATATCACTTTAACAGATTATAACTTAGTGCTCAGAAAACTTTTATAATGATATGAAAGTGTGTTCAAAGTTTTCTAACAAGGATAATGAAAGTTTGTAAGTATGTGATATTGAAAATAGCAATTTGAGATATTGAAAGAAAATGATTGTTGTTGTTAAAATGTTATAAGTTGTTGTAAAATGTTTCTAATCTCAAATGCATATATAGAGGCTAAAAAAATGTTTATGAAACAATACTATTTTTTGAAAAAAAAAGGTTACCAATGAATAGACATAGTTAAAATGGCACCTATTCATAAAATAACTATAAAATGCATTTAAAAATTAAACTAGCCGTTACCACACTAAATAAAGGAAACAGCCGTTGGACACAAATATAAACTAGCCGTTGCCCACTTTTGATTTATTAGGCAATAGATAATAATGACATGAAATGAATTTTAAAACATAATTGATTATGCCATTTTAATTCTCAATGCATGCTATACGCTATTTTTATGCTAAAAAATTATTGTAAAATTTCCATAATAAATTATGGTTTTTCATGCAAAAATAATTTCATGTAAAATCACTTTATATGAAAATCAATGTGAGTGTGTGATTAATTTTCATGAGAGCTTTATGCATTGCTTCATATGGAGTCTTAGAAAAAATGTTTGTAATTATTTTCTGAGCATTCTAAGATATAAACAATGCTAAGAATGATAGATCAAAAGATAAGGACCATACTTACAATGATTATAATTTAAAACCCTAAGTCCTTAAGCTTGTTCATCATCTTGATCCATGAGCCTCCATAAGCTTTCTTCTTTTTGTGATGTAGTCTTGTAATCATCAAAACCCAGCCAAGTCACAAGGAAGGAAATCTTCTTCACAATCTCCCCCTTTTTGATGATGACAAACCATATCATGTTGACATTGATGTGCAAAGAAAGCTCCCCCTGTCTTGTATATCTCCCCCTTTGATTTGCAATTGGATAACCTGTAAAATGTCAAAGTACAAGCACATATCTACACTTTCTCCCCCTTTTGACATCATCAAAAAGAAGAAAGATCGGCAAAACAGATATCCAACCAAAAATATGCATACAAGACAAGTAATAATAATATAAAACTTAAAACAAAGTTATCCGAATCCAAACTTATCAAGTACCAGAAGCAATACAGAATTAGAAAAAAAAAAAAAAACAACTAGGAATGAAAATCAACTAAAAAGTCATGAGAAACATATTATCATAAAAATGCATATAATCCTATATAAAAAATCATATAATTTGAAGAAATAGACACCTAAAATAAAAATAACATTTTTTGCATGTACATATGTTAAATATCATTCTCATCCAAGATTCCCAATTCTCTTCTTATTTTAAAAAATTGTTCTTTTGCCAAAGGTTTTGTAAAAATATCCGCTAATTGAGAATGAGTATCCACAAAAGTAACTTCAACATCTCCTTTGAGAACATGATCTCTTAGGAAATGATGTCTAATGTCTATGTGTTTGGTCCTGGAATGCATGACTGGATTTTTAGTTAAATTAATTGCACTGGTGTTGTCACATCTTAAGGGAATGCATTCTAAATTTAAACCAAAATCACGTAATTGTTGTTTCAACCAAAGAACTTGTGCACAACAATTTCCTGCAGCAATATATTCTGCTTCTGCAGTACTCAAGGCTACACAAGCTTGCTTTTTACAAGACCAAGAAACTAATGCATTTCCCAAAATGTGACATGTACCACTAGTACTTTTTCTATCAGTCTTACATCCAGCATAATCAGAATCAGAATAACCAACCAATTCACATAGACTCCCTTTGGGATACCACAAACCAACATTGGGAGTGCCTTTTAAATATTTCATAATTCTTTTAACAGAAGAGAGATGAGATTCTTTTGGACAAGATTGAAATCTAGCACATAAACAAACACTAAACATAATATCTGGTCTACTTGCAGTAAGATAAAGGAGAGAGCCAATCATACCTCTATATTTTGTAATGTCTATTGGCTTACCAGATTCATCTTGATCTACATAAGTGCTAGAACTCATAGGTGTTGCAATCTCCTTGCAATTATCCATATCAAATCTTTTAAGAAGTTCTTTGCAATATTTTGATTGATTGATGAATATTCCATCCTTTGATTGCTTTATTTGTAGACCAAGGAAGTAATTAAGTTTTCCCATCATAGACATTTCAAATTCTCCTTGCATCATGTTAGAAAATTCTTTACACAACGATTCATTAGTAGCACCAAAAATGATATCATCAACATAGATTTGCACAAGCAAGGTATGATGATTAATTCTTTTTATAAAAAGAGTAGTATCAACTTTTCCTTTTTCAAAACCTTTTTCACAAAGAAAATTGCTTAATCTATCATACCATGCTCTTGGTGCTTGCTTTAGACCATAAAGTGCTTTCTTAAGCTTATATACATGAGAAGGATTTTTAAAATCTTCAAAACCTGGAGGTTGTTTAACATAAACTTCTTCATGTATATAACCATTTAAAAATGCACTTTTGACATCCATTTGATATAATTGAAAATCTAAGGAACATGCATATGCTAAAAGTAATCTTATGGCTTCTAATCTTGCCACAGGTGCAAATGTTTCATCAAAATCGATCCCTTCTTCTTGATTATAGCCTTGAGCAACTAATCTGGCCTTATTTCTTACAATAATACCATTTTCATCTAATTTATTTTTGAAAACCCATTTTGTACCAATGATATGTTTATCCAAAGGCCTAGGTACTAATTCCCAAACTTGATTTCTTTCAAATTGATTTAGTTCTTCTTGCATGGCTAAAATCCATTGATCATCACTTAAGGCTTCATCAATTTTAGAAGGTTCGATTTGTGAAACAAAAGCCATATTTAAACATGCATCTTGAAGATTAAGTCTAGTAGATACTCCCTTATTTATGTCACCAATGATGTTGTCAATTGGATGGTCTCTATGAATTCTCCATTCTTGTGGTAGATCATTATTTGTTTGCTCTTGTTGTGGCATTTCTTCTTCTTGGTGTGCATTGTTTTGTTTGTTCTGTTCATCTTCAATGTTGACTTCTTTTGGTGAACTATCTTCATCATCTTCATCAGAAAGAATAACTTTTTCCTCCTTGGAGGGGTTAGTTTCATCAAAAGAGACATGAACAGATTCTTCAATAGTAAGGGTTCTTTTATTGAAAATTCTATATGCCTTACTAGTGAGAGAATAACCAAGAAAGATACCCTCATCAGATTTTTCATCAAATTTACCAAGGTTATCTTTCCCATTGTTCAAAACAAAACATTTACAGCCAAAAATATGAAAATAAGCAATATTGGGTTTTCTACCCTTATAAAGTTCATATGGAGTTTTCTTTAAGATAGGTCTTACCAAAACACGGTTACTTACATAGCATGCTGTACTTACCGCATCTGCCCAAAAGTACTTAGGCAAATTTGTTTCACTCAACATGGTTCTTGCAAGTTCTTCAAGAGACCTGTTCTTCCTTTCAACAACACCATTTTGTTGTGGTGTTCTAGGTGCCGAGAAGTTGTGTGAAATTCCATGTTCATCACAAAACTCTTCAAAAAATGTATTTTGAAACTCTCCACCATGATCACTTCTAATAGATACAATCTTCAAGGATTTTTCATTTTGAACCAATTTTGCATACTTCTTGAAAGCTTTAAAAGCATCACTTTTATTTGCAAGAAATAAAGTCCACGTATATCTAGAGTAATCATCAACTATAACCAAGGCATAATAGTTTCCTCCAAAACTTCTAGTTCTTGAAGGACCAAAAAGATCCATATGAATTAATTGAAGAGGCCTAGAAGTTGAGACTATATGCTTTGGTTTGAAAGAAACTTTTGTTTGTTTACCTTTTTGACAAGCATCACATAATTTGTCTTTAATAAACTTAATCTTAGGCAACCCAACAACAAGGTCATGCTTTATTAATTTATTCAAATGATCCATGTGAATGTGTGCAATTCTTTTATGCCATAACCATGCATCATTGTTGTTGTTTACCACAAGACATTTAAGCTTTAAAGACAAATCATCTAATGAAATCATGAAAATATTATTTATTCTTTTTCCAACAAGTTTGATTTCATGTGATGCTACATCTTCAACAAAACAAGAATCTTTATTGAAATTTACTCTAAAGCCTTTATCACATAATTGACTAATACTTAGTAAATTATGTTTTAGACCTTCAACATATAGCACATTATCAATAGTAGTATAGGGAGGCATACCAACTTTACCGATACCAAGAATCTTTCCTTTATTGTTGTCTCCATAGGTGACATATCCTTTTGATTTTAGGGTCAAACTTGAGAATCTTGATTTGTCTCCCGTCATATGTTTTGAACAACCACTATCAAGGTACCACATGTTGGTTGAAGATTTCAACCCTCCCTACAAAACAGAAAGTTTAAGTCTTGTTAGGTACCCATTGTGATTTGGGTCCTTGTGGGTTAATACCTTTCCTTACCCAAATATATTCACCATAAGGAACACCAAAGTTTCTTATGTAGCATGTATTTGGAGTATGGCCTTTCATGTTGCAATAGAAACATGATAAATTTTGAACATGATATACACTAGAATTACTTCCATTGGAGACATTATTTCTAACCTTAGAATTTGTTTTCTTATAAGACTTGTTAGAATAATTTCTTCCATAAGAATTATTTCTAGTATTCATACTTTTAAGAGGAATTACAACATGCATTTTCTTTGGTTCCAAGTTGTTGGAAGTTGTGCTTGCTTTAACAAAGATTGTTTTACTTGTACTTGGTTTATCAAAATTTGAAAATCCAAGACCGGTTTTATTTTTTAAATCTCTTTGTTTGCTAAGAACATCTTCCAAACTATTGTGACCTTTTTCAAAATTTTTTATTACTTGATTTAATTTAATAATTTTTGTTTCATGTTCTTTACATTTATTACATGAAGAATTTTTGACCTTTTCTAAATCCACTTGTGCATCAAAAACTTTTCTTTCAAGTGAAACAATTAATTTCTTCTGTTTTACACAAGTTTTAGAAAGTTTACTACATTCTTCATATAATTCATCAAATGCATTTTGTAATTCATCATATGAAGGTTTAATATCAAGTTCAGAATCACTAACCTCTTGTTCATCATCAGAGTGATGAGATGCCATTAGTGCAAGATTTGCATACTCTTCATCCTCTGATTCAGAAGATGAACTTATGTCATTTTCTTCCCATGCAATGTAGGCCCTCCTTTGCTTGAATTCTTTCTTTCCTTTGTCACCATTTTTGTTTGTAAAAGATGGACAATTTGCTTTCATGTGACCTTCTTTCCCACATCCAAAACATGTAATGTTTTGGTTTGACGTAGAGCCCTCATTCTTCTTGAAAGATTTTCTTTTATTACCAAACTTGAAGGACTTGTCCTTTTTAAGAAATTTTTTAAAACTTTTTGCAAGAAGATTGATGGTCTCACCTTCATCAGAACTTTCTCCTTCATTTTGTTGTTTTGACTCAACTCTTAGAGCAATGCTTTTGTTCTTCTTCTCTTGCCCTTCATGCTTTTCCAATCTTCCAAGTTCCATTTCATGTTCTTGGAGTTTACCAAACAAAGCGGCAGAAGTCATTTTAGAAAGACTTTTCTTTTCTGATATTGCAGTCACCTTTGGTTGCCAAGCCCTTGTTAATGATCTAAGGACTTTGAGATTTAATTCATCATTTGTGAAAGTCTTTCCAAGAGCCATCAAGTGGTTTGTTAAGTGAGAGAATCTCTTTTGTAAATCAAGAATTGATTCACCGGGCTGCATTCTGAACAATTCATATTCTTGTGATAAAGTGTTCAGTTTTGATCTCTTCACTTCTTCTGTGCCTTCATGGGTTACTTCTAGAGTGTCCCAAATTTCTTTTGCAGTTTTGCATTGAGAAATTCGGAAGAACTCATCCATGCCAAGGGCTGAATGAAGCATGTTGATTGCCTTCTTGTCAAACAACAATTTTTTCTTATCATCATCAGTCCAAGATGTTTTTATTTTTACTTGGACAACATCATTCACAACCGTTGTAGGAATGAATGGACCATTCTCAACGGCATTCCATATTTCTTCCCCTTGTGCTTCCAAGTATGCACGCATGCGAATTTTCCAGAAATCATAGTATTCACCAACAAAGCATGGAGGTTTGTTGCTACTACCACCATCTTTGAACACAATGTTTGAATTTGAAGCGGAAGCCATTTTTCTGGATCAAGGAGCAAATTACCTTAACTTGCTCTGATGCCAATTGTAATTTCAGAGTGCAACCTAAGAGGGGGGGTGAATTAGGTTGTATGACTTTTAATGGATCATTTTTCTGGATTATTGTGTTCTTGTAAATTTTTCCGGAATTTTGTATGAATGTATGAACGAATGCTTGGAAAAAATAAAGAGTGTAGGGAAGAAGAAGATGGACACAAGGAATTTATAGTGGTTCCCCTACTGGTACTCCACTCCCCCACAACCCTGTGAGGAATTCACTATGTTAGAATCTTTGTTACAAGCAATCTCTCCCCAAGACCCCCTAACAATCTTTCTAACATACACAAGATAGCACCCCACTATCTTTCAACAATTCTCACCAAAACTATGGCAAGAATTCACAACAATGGTTTTTGAAGAATAATAAATTGTATGGCTGTTATCTTTCTCAATATCACTTTAACAGATTATAACTTAGTGCTCAGAAAACTTTTATAATGATATGAAAGTGTGTTCAAAGTTTTCTAACAAGGATAATGAAAGTTTGTAAGTATGTGATATTGAAAATAGCAATTTGAGATATTGAAAGAAAATGATTGTTGTTGTTAAAATGTTATAAGTTGTTGTAAAATGTTTCTAATCTCAAATGCATATATAGAGGCTAAAAAAATGTTTATGAAACAATACTATTTTTTGAAAAAAAAAGGTTACCAATGAATAGACATAGTTAAAATGGCACCTATTCATAAAATAACTATAAAATGCATTTAAAAATTAAACTAGCCGTTACCATACTAAATAAAGGAAACAGCCGTTGGACACAAATATAAACTAGCCGTTGCCCACTTTTGATTTATTAGGCAATAGATAATAATGACATGAAATGAATTTTAAAACATAATTGATTATGCCATTTTAATTCTCAATGCATGCTATACGCTATTTTTATGCTAAAAAATTATTGTAAAATTTCCATAATAAATTATGGTTTTTCATGCAAAAATAATTTCATGTAAAATCACTTTATATGAAAATCAATGTGAGTGTGTGATTAATTTTCATGAGAGCTTTATGCATTGCTTCATATGGAGTCTTAGAAAAAATGTTTGTAATTATTTTCTGAGCATTCTAAGATATAAACAATGCTAAGAATGATAGATCAAAAGATAAGGACCATACTTACAATGATTATAATTTAAAACCCTAAGTCCTTAAGCTTGTTCATCATCTTGATCCATGAGCCTCCATAAGCTTTCTTCTTTTTGTGATGTAGTCTTGTAATCATCAAAACCCAGCCAAGTCACAAGGAAGGAAATCTTCTTCACAGTGAGTAAGACGGATAGAGAATGACCATATATATAATGCTAAAATCATTAATGATTTTTCAACCGTTTCCTAATTTTTCTCAGAATTCACGCCAGTTCAGCAAGTTTGTTTTGAAAACGGATGTTTGACTCGTTTTGAAACTAGAGCCAGTCAGAAATATGGCTTCATAATTACGCGTTTTGTTATACGCACAATCTTATCCGTTACTAAAAAAGAGGTGTGTCAGTGTGTATCGTAAAATCTTCGATATTTGGCGTTTTTTAAATGCTAAAATAGTCAAAGTGATTCGAAGTAAAAACAAAGCGCAGAATAAACAACCAAAGAGATTCGAAATGATAGTTAAAGAAACTGCCACAAACTGGGCATGTCCTGAATATTACAATCAAAATATGTCAAAAGATGTTCGAAATTCACAAGAAAATTAAGGTATTACAAATGCTTTACAGACTCCCAGTACAATTTGGTTAAGCTGTTCATCTCCTTGTCGAAGACTTGGCGAGCACTTTCCAAACTCTTGACCTCTTCAAGTAGTACTGCGGAAGCACTGTAGGCTTTAAGACCTTCCCGTCCCTTTTCATCAATTCGAGCCTTAATCGAATTGTTGACGTCCTCTTCGAGTCGGTTGCGTTTGGCTTCCTCTTCAGCAATCTTCTTCCTATAGTTGTCGATTTGCGACTGCAACACGATGATATGGTTTTCCCAATCGGAGATGTTGTTGTTGCAAGCCTTAATATCAGGGTGCGCTTCTTTGGTGAGATTTGCTAGTCGATCAACCTCAGCCTGTGCAGCTTTGGCCCTTTCGAGCAAATGGTCATGTGTTCGTTGCTGAGCAACAAGTCTCATGGCACTGTCCTCATCATGCTGCACAGTTTTGGCTAGTTGATCAATAATTGATTCGATTTGAATAACCTTCCCTAAGGTTTCGTCGGTAGTCAAGGGATTATGGAGTTTCTTTAAAAAGTTGAGAAGTCCAAAAGCGGTCGAGGGATTTGCCTTGATTATCCTGGGCACATCTTGCATTACAAAATCTGTAGTCAGTTTTAGCAGAAGCGAGTCTTGGCGCACAGATGAGTTAATTTCTTCTGCCGACTGAGTCGAATCAGTGGCCCTGTCACTTGAAGTCTGAGGAGGGGTTTGTCTGGCAAGCAGAAGTCGAAGGGTAGCTGCAGGGTCTGAACTTTGCATATGCATGAATTCCTCTTCAGGCAACCCCAAGCTGGCAGAAAGCTTCGAAGTCGAAGACTCCGGCAAGATTTCTGACCCTCCTACCTCAGCCTCCTTGATAGCCTCATCATCGAATTGGTATCTCTCAGGCGAGGGCGAATAACCCTTGCTCGACTCAGTAGACACAGCAGCCTCTGCTTGTTCAGTCTCACATTCGACAGATTTGCCCCTCCAACCACTAGGACCCTCTGACACAGCTGGTTGATCTGGTTGGTCTTCTTTCTGTGGTTCTGCCTCAGCAACAGCTTCAGTTCTTACAGGACTGGGAGGCTCTTCGATAAGGGGGCTTGGAATTTTTTCTGTCCCTGCTGGAGCACCCTCTGCTGCATGTCCTTCCACCTGATTCGAAATATAAACGAAATAAATAACAAAGGATGCTAGCAAAAGCAATCTTATTCATAAAAGAAGAAGTTTATGTATAAATCCGTACCTCAACCTCTGCAATAATGGGATTTGGATTAAGGTCTTCAGGAGTCTTAACCCCTCCTTCATCATCTTTGTCTTTAGGCTCTTTGTCAGCCTGATTGTCAACCTCAGTCGAAGCAGGCTGAGATTCAGAAGGAGTTGCTTTCGAATGTTCTCCTGAAGACCTAGAAGACTTTTTCTTTTTCTTCTTCTCAACAGGCTCTTCTGCTTGTCGATCTGCAGATTGTTCAGGCCTGGCTTTCTTGTCTTTCTTCCTTTTCTTCTCTTTCGGCTCCTGAGCCTGAGAACTACCAAGACCCGTCTGTTCGACGGACTCAGTGGGTGTCGAGCTGGGGGGCGTTTTTCTTTTCCTAATGAGAGGAATTTCCTCCTCTTCCTGTGAAAAAAAAAAAAGAGGAGATAAGAAAAGACTAAAGGGATCGACATTAGATCAAAAATTGAGGTAGTTGAAAACGTTCGAATGGGCTTACTTCTTCTTCATCTATACTATAGATGACCTCAGGTTTTGATTTTTTAGAGGTTGTGGTAGCCCCAGAGCTACTCTCTCTTTTCCGACTCTGCCATAATCGAAGTAGAACGGAGTTAGAAAATGTTGGAAATTAAAACAAGGTAAATGAAATTAGTTACCTCTTCTTGTTTCACCTTCGGGACCTCCTGGATCTTTATGCCAGTTGATTTTTTGGGCTTTTCCCCAGCTCGAGATGATTCTACACCTTTCTTTGTCACTGGTGCTTTGCCTGAACAGATGAAATCGAAAGGCATAAATAAATGAAACTAGCGTATATCAATAAGTGACAAAAATGAGTTTGATACCTCGAGCAGGGAGCTCCGAACGAATTTTCTCAATGATTGGCTGAGAAAAGCCACTTTCCAGTCTGGAGATCATAGCTTTAGTATCTCCCACTGAGTGACCAGAAAAATGCTTCCCCCACCATCTCGTGAATTCTGTGGTGCAGAAGAACGAAGCACTGTATTCGAATGGGTGTAGTTCGAACAAGAGCTCTTCAGATAACTTCAGAAATCTCTTGTAAAGTTTATCTGAGAGGTTAGCTCCCCTCAAAAAATGTTTGGGGTCTGAGAACATACCCTTGGGTCGAAGTTGAGAAAACCCAAACTGTCTTGACACTAGATGAGGTTGGTACCCAACCAAACCTAGGTAGTTCGATTTCACCCCAGTCCTACAGGAAAGTACGGCAGGAGACAAGTAAGCTGACCATACTTCGTTTACTTCGTCTTCATTGTCTGGATCAATGGTGGGGAAATCTTCCGTAAACCAAGCTGGACCAAATTGTCTCTTATGGAAGGGGGCATGTTGTGGAAGGAAGTGTTTGAAGTCCAGGAAAATTTGCATATATGTGAGAAAAAGCCTCTGTGGGCTCTGGCCTAAAGTCCTGGGCGTTAGACGAAGTGCCCTTTGGCCCTCAATAGAACGATTTGCAACTTCTTCAACGTAGTCTTGTGGGATGAACAGTCCCATTTCCTTTTCGAAAGTGGCATTAAGCCACAGTTGAAGAAGCCACATTGGGCCAGACACCAGGAAGGAAGAACCATCCTTCGATTTTTTCAAGTCATCACAGGCCTCCCCAATCGAATCATAGAGAACGGCCAGCAAGAGTTTACCAAGTCCAAATGCCCTGCCTTCTCCAATCTGCTGGGCCATAGGAATAAATCTCTTTGCCACTTGCAGAGATTTCGAACAAAAGACAAAGTGCGACAGCCACAGGGTCAGGAATGCAACATGTTCTTCGAAGGATACTTCGTCGTCATCTCCCCTGTTCTCAGCTATGTATTTAGCGAAAGTTGCCTCTTTAAAGTTAACTTTGATATCATCATTAGTGATAGTAGGGTCATAAGTATCCCCAGTAGGCCTAAGGCCTGTGAGAGCAGCTACATCGAAGAGGGTTGGAGTAAGCATCCCACAGGGAAATTGGAACGTGTTGGTTGAGCTCTCGAAGAAATGTAGAGCAGCAATGATCATCTCTGGTCGATACTCTGGACCAGTTCTTGAAAATTGGATAAGGTCAAAAATCTCGTGTCTTTTCCAAAATTCTCCGTAGTCGTTTTCGACTCGATCAAGCCAAGAGATATAATCTAAGTTACCTACGTAAGGAGCTGATCGAAATAGCTTACTTGGTTTGCTTAGAAAATTGAAGTTGTATGGATCACTTAGGAAGATCCTGGGTTCACAAGTTGTGAACGAAGGGAATACCTTGTCCATAGCCTTCGATAAACCTGGCTGGTCTGGAAGAGGCCCACCAAAAGCGTAAGTATGGCCGCCCACAGAAAATGGGATCATTACGTTCACCTCCCAGACGGCTTTCTTTGTGGCGTCCCCATGAGGTTCGGGTACCATATCTTTGCCATCATTATTTGTGATAGCACTTGGCCATCTTCCAGCTATGGGAACTTCTTGGTTTTCTGAAGACATTATCGAAGAGGAAGATGAACAGTTACGAAAAAGGGTTTTAGATGACAGATTGTTTGAATCAATGCCAATGATTCTGAAGAGAGAGTTTCTTTACTAGAAATTCAAAAACGAGTGATGTTGGAAGGAAACAACGGATTGGTTTGATTTGTAAGGAGTTAAGGAGATTAAGAAGCGAAGAGTGAAAAAGCAAGAACTCTGAAGGTTTTTCGTCTGGAAAAGTTCTTCAATGGCCGTTTCTGGCCTTTTATAGGGTTACCTTTTCATTTTTAAAAAAAAATAAAATAAAATATGTCAAATCAAAATCACTTCGACTTCCCAGTGTGACACGTGTCCCACTTTTACCTAGAAAGTTGGAACTCATGATGATAGTGGGAATCGAGGTGACAGTTATACAGTAAAACGTGCCATCATGACGCCGTTTCAGTAAACGTGACCCATTAGCTTTCGAGAAATGGCGCCATAAACTTGTTTCAAATGAAAACAACCCTCCGTTTCAGTTTCGTTAGAGTCGAAACATGTAATTTCTCATTCGACGCGTAAGGTTACAGTGTCGAAGTTTCATTGTTCAAATCGAATTTGGAGATAGAAAGCAATAGGAAATAAAAAAGGCATTAGATTGCATTAAAAGTCGAAGCCAAAAATTAGGCATATTACATCAAAGATGTCGAAGCATAATGACATCGAAGATATTGATCAACATCCAAAATACATCAAAAATGGTTTATAGGCCCTAAAAAAGAGAGAGGTTATATCCTAAATGCCTAAAGAACCTAGAAACCTTCGATCTCCAAGAAGTGAAATTCATGCAGGAACCATTTAACTTCTAAGTCGAGACGACAGTAGAAGCAAAGTTCAGTCCCATAGTATTCATTGTCTGAACCAGGTAAGGGCCAGAAAATCCCAGATCTTCTCCCATGTCCTTTGCATTTCCCTGAAGCAATGCAGGTGAAACGAACGACCAAGCTTGGAGGTAGAGGCCTAATACCACAATGAGGTCTGTATGGCAAAAAGTAAGGGAAACCTGGTCCTCCACAAGTAGATCTTCTGCATTCTGCTAGCATTCGACGATCGAAAAGATCTTTGAAAATGGGAAAAACTTCCTCCATTGAGAATCCATCTTTTGAAAGGATTTTCAGTATCATCAGTAAGTATTTTGCCCCTTCCACGCCATGGGAAGCTGCTTTGCGCAAAATACGGAGAATGCCATTCAAGTTGTTAGGTTCATCATAAAGGAGTCTTGCTGTCTCCACTAGGCTGAACGATTCGTGACCACTCTGGATCATTCGTCGCATGAAAGCAAGTTTCTCAGCAGGAGGAAAATGGTCATAGAAATACCACACACAGCTACGAGGCAAGGTCCTAAAAACTGTCTTCTTGTTCGCCAATCGACGATGAGTAACGGAAGTTGCCTTAAAGTTGAGTAAGTTTTGAGTACCAGTTGCTGCTACTTTTTTAGTAATGGTGATTAGTAAGTCTTCTGAAAGTTTCTCCATGATAGAGAGAAGAAGAAAGTTGGTTTCTCTAAAGAGGTTTTTTCTGGAAAGGAAATGACAATGGGAGAAGTGAAAAGTAGATTTTTGTACTCATTACTGAAGGGAAACTGAAAAGACTTGATTGAAAAGTTGAAAAAGTTGAAAAATTCAACCACGTGGCAAGAGGAAAACTGAAGGATCTCTGAACCAAGCCGTCGGTTACTTCTTCTAGGAGCCAAAAAAAAAAAAAAAAAATCTCCGAAAATAGTGCTGTAATGATAACTGGTTTGGGAACTGCTCGAGGTAAATGACGTCATCGTTTAAGAAAATGTAAAGTTTCCGTCGAAAGTTACAGTTTTTTAAAAAAATGTCAGTTTTCTCCTACATTATATTCCGTCGAACCTAACATTTTTTGGGGGCAATTTGTTAGCCCATATTTTTATGAGCTAAGAATATGCTCTAATATGCATTAAATGCTGAAGGGAATCTTGCAAGATTCTGTCTAATCGAAGAACAGAAAAGAATCTTGGAATTGTTCACAGGTTCGAAGGAATATTTACAAATACAAGGCTAAGGCAAAGAAGGAGGACTTCGAACCAGAAGGCAGATCGAACTAGCGTATGATCGAATCGAAGCAACAAAGTTCTGGACTTAGCACAATTCTGACAAACTTTCACAAAACTCAGTTCGACTTCGAGAGATGCAACCGTTCTAAGGAGCAGTTAAGCGCATGCAAGGTGTACGTGGCAGGACATTTGGCAGTAGTATAGTGTTCGACCGTTAGGGCAGTTTACTTTCGAAAGTCTATATATAGTAGTTTTTTAGTCAGAAAAAAGGTCGCAATTCATTTTATACAAAATCCTTGTAAACTCAAAGTACCCACGCTATCGAGAGAAACGAGTGAAATGGGATCCAAGTATGAATCTGTGAACCACCCTTTTATGTAAAGCACATTTTACAATTCAATGCAATTTACCTTTTCATGCAAATGTATCTTTCAAGCATTCTAAATTTCGTGCAAACTTTACTGCGTTTTCTTTAAATTCAGTTTTCTTCATCTGTTTCGATCGAAACAGCGCGCTTTCTTATTAAAAGTTTATTTCCCTTGTTGCTTGTAGTCCAAGTGACTTGCGCATTTAATTTCTCAAATAACAATAAATGTTTGTGCATGATGAACATTCTAATAACTTAAAGAATTCAAGCAAAGCACTATGCTCCTGAGATTCACTAGTTGGTCTCGCAAGCAATTAATTTAGACTAGCGGTTGTTTACCAAATTTCAGGGTAAACACTTGGATACTTCGAGTTTGTAGAATTTTATGTATTTGATTTGTGACCCTGTTTTCCTCGTGGAAAACTCTTATTTATAATTAAGAAAATAACTGTAAAATCCTATCCAACTATAACTGCTACTAACGCCTAATAACATGAAAAATACCGTATTTGAAATTTGAATCTTATTCAGTCGATAGTCTCGAACTCCGACGGTCTGCAAACGAATCCCTTCAGAAAACCAACTAACTTTCGAGTTGTCGAGACATCCTTCGACCAGTTTATTTCTTCGCTTAATCTTCGATCTTGTCGAATGAACGTGCAATCTTAAAAACTTTTTATGTTGAAAAACTTCACTTTTCTTCTATGTGTTCAGTCAAACCTTGATGACTGCATTTAATACCCTGTTGAAAATACAGGCTAACAGTGAGACAATGAAATCTTAGACTTGTGTGTCTATGTAAATATAATCTTGTATGATAATAGTGAAAAATTAAGTGCAAGGGGACTGAACTTACCTCGGATTGTGGGGTGAACCAGAATAATTGTTTGTGTTGTCTCTCTCTGTTTTATCTTGCTTGCTCTGTTTTGTTAAAACTTAGAAAAGATTTTCAAAAATTGCCAACATAATTCAAGCCTCATTCTTGTGTTTTTCTCACCTTCAGTATTTAACTAGAAATATTCCTTTCTTGCATAAGCATTGTTCTTGTTCATCAAGTATTGTCTTCCTGTCTCTTAATGACTTTATCTTCTTTGCCCATCAAGATTTATCTTCCTTCCTTATCAAGCTTTCTTTGGTTCCATCCTTAAGCATGATTAAACCTACTTTGAGTTAAACAAAAACACATCAAACAAAGGAAAACTTGGGTTGGGCAATGTAAGACTCGTAGTTTTGAAAATAAATAAATCCTAGTAACATAATATTATATTTATACGTCTATTTTAATTTATGCTCAAATAAAAATAAATAATGCATTCGACGATGAATTTAAATTGCTACTCAAATATTTTAGTGTTGTTGTCACGATATTGACTCATGGTAAAAAAAATTAAAAAAATTCCACCACACGATTTCTAGTCTCTTCGACAGACATAAATTTTTGCAACGCTTAAATTTATAAATGAACCCTGTTTACTATGAAATTTTCTGTATAGATTCACAAAATTTATTACGATTGATTAATGCAGTAAAAATAATTTCCACGTCATAAGTTTTCTTATCAAAACCCCATATATAGAATAACCAGATAAAAAAAATTCTTATTAGCCGAAGTGATTCCGAACATTTTTATTAGTGTGACATATCACTGTCACTTGTGATCGTTCGCAAACGAAAGCTAACTGATGTGACATAGAAATAAATATGATAGGATAACCATGATGAACTTTATTAACTAGATGTGATTAGAGTTAAAAATTTGTTAGGAAGAAAGCTTTAAAATGTTGAAGCACTAGTTATTAATTAACAAGTGTGCACTTTCTCTATTTTTTAATATTAAGGTTATGGTTATCTTTTGGCTATGGAGTAAGTTGCGCAAAAAGATTGGTGGAACTTATGGTTAGGAAGCGACTCATCCAATATTTTATTGGCCTGTTTGGCACGGGTATCATAGTAATAGAAACCAAAACTTGAAGTAAAAGTCAATTGGCACAACACACATCTAATCTAATTCAATTAAAAAATAAAGCAGTGCCATTAAGAAGAGAAGCTTCAAATTGATGCAAACTACTCTTTCTTATAGTTTACCTATAAGATATCTTTAAAATATAATTTGACCGATGCTTGAAATTTTCGACAACTAAATTTATACTCTTTCTTTTTGTAGATCAAATAAATCGCTGTACTTTTTTTTAAAAAAAATGTACTTTTTGTTAAATATGAGTTTGGATTTTCACTGAACTTATTACTATATTATATGTTTTGAACCGAAAATTGACGTTCAAAATACGACATTCGAAAATGCCTATGTAACTATGTTCCTTCAATCTTAATAATCTCAACACCTAAACTTTGATCTTACCAACCGTTTGTTGCAAAGGATGTGTTTCAAAGTAACTTTAAACTAAAGCAAGCTATCTGTACGAAATCAGTCACTGGAAAATGTGTGCAACACAAAATTATAGAATCTTAGCTGTTTTCAATTCCTTCAACCATCTCATATCAATGCTGTCTCTCAAGTCTTTGATTGATCGCCGGATCCAATCAATTTTCCCAATTACATTGTATTCAATTCTAATATTTGCAGTTACAAGGTTAGTCCTAGATAGCTTGAAGAGCAAGCAAAGCCAAAGCCATGTTTTTCAGCTCTATGGCATGTCATCTGGTGGAAGGAATCGATTACCAGTTGTCGTGTTGCCGGAGGATCGCATTGAGGAGGGTTGCAATGTATTTGAAGGGAAATGGGTATGGGATAATGTGTCATATCCTCTTTATGAAGAAGAGAGTTGCCCTTACTTGGTCAAGCAGACAACTTGCATGAAGAATGGGAGACCTGATTCTTTCTACACAAATTGGAAGTGGCAGCCTCATGGATGCAACCTCCCAAGGTAACCAACACTTTTTCACATTTTAACTCTTGTTTAATTACTCTTAGGTTTCTAATTGTGAACTTAAAGCAAACGTATTTAGATCCCCAAATTTGTTATCATTTTATAAACACGTTCTTAAACTAAAAAGTCTGTAAATGGGTACCTAGATTTAGGAACTTGACTAATTTGTAATATCATTCATGAAGTTGGGTACTCAAATAAAAGTTTAGGACCTAATTGTAAATTATTTTTAAGTTTAAGGACGATTAAAAAAATTAGTTTAGGTTAAATATTTTTAATAAATTCAGAGAATCAGTTACAAAAATTTTAGTTCAATAATCTATTTTTTTTTTTAAGGAAGTTCAATAATCTATTTAAAAATTCACAAAGAGTTCGGGAATTTATAGACTAAGCTATTTACCAAAAAATGTCATCCTAGTTTTCTTCTTTGTATACCAGCCAATCAAAAAGCATAAAGATGAAGTTATTGCATGCATCTAGACTAATGAAAAATATGCTTTGGACAATAAATGTCGAAATTTTTTATTGATGAGTAGTGACGTAGTAGATCAATTTGAGTTAAAATTCTCCTTATGCTTTTCTTGACTTCAGGTTTGATCCTTTGAAGTTATTGCACATGTTGAGGAACAAAAGAATGATGTTTATTGGAGACTCATTACAAAGAGGCCAATTTGAGTCTATGATCTGTTTGGTACAATCTGTAATTCCTGAAGGAAAGAAATCGCTCCAAAGAATTCCACCTATGAAGATATTTAGAGTTGAGGTACATAAAAATGCATCTTTCATCGGTATTTTTCAAAACAATAGCCTGCTTTCATAAATAACTTAAGTAAGCGCTTATGTATAACCATTTTCATTTTTACTGACGAAAAGACGGGTACGTGAAAATTATGAACGGTATTTTTATATGAAATTTTGATTTTGATTAAAAGTATAAATATAAATGATTGTTGCTTATAAATTATAACAAACCAAACTAACATTTTTTATCTATTTCAATGACCCCAACAATATAACAAAAAATATAATCTAAATTCTTATCTTTTTAATGACACCAACAACAATCATTATTATAGAAAAATTTGTTTTAGGGTGTAATTAGGATAACGAAAAAGTTAGCCCAAAATCTTATAGAGATACTTGATCTAGTTTGTTACACTTTTTAAAGCATAATAGAAAAAAAAAAACTTGACATATATTCATATCATGTTTGTTGCATTTTTTTTAAAATTTTGAATTCGCTCCCATCAATTATCTTTTTTTAAAGAATAAAGGATATGAAAAAAAAATTATATATCGTGGACAAGAAAAGTTGAGTTTGTTACATTTTTTTAATATTTGAATTTACTTTTATCTATTTTTTATATGCACTATTTGTATTTAAAATTGATGGTAATTTAGGAAAGAGAAAAAGTCAATCCAAAAGAGCCGAAATGGGTTATTTCCTTTATATATAGATAACAATCTAAAAAGATTATGTCATCATCAACAAATAACATATGAACACGTCATAAGTTATTTTCATAAGTTTTCTAGACCAATTTCACAAATATTTATATCAATAGATAAGCTCAAATAAGTCAATCCAAACAAATTTATAGAAACAACTTTTGTTATATTTTACATAGCTAGATAGCTAGCTTATGAAATTAGATTGAATGATGATGATGTCGTGACATTTCAAATTTCTGAAAATTCCTATAGCTTTGGTTTGGCAGGAGTTTAATGCATCGATTGAATACTACTGGGCTCCATTCATGGTTGAATCAATTTCAGATCATGCAACAAATCATACGGTACATAAACGGATGGTGATGCTTGACTCAATAGCCAAGCATGGCAAACATTGGCAAGGAGTGGACATTTTGGTGTTCGAGAGTTATGTTTGGTGGATGCATAGCCCTTTCATCAATGCTACGTGAGTATATATAGACCCTGGCTGGAGATGTACTTTGAATGAATGTTAATGGCTATAGCCTATAGATGTGTAAAAATCAGACAAATTATTGAAGAAAATTGCCGTTTAGACTATCACACATCTGGAAATGACTAAAATACCCTCAACAGTAGTTAATTATCGATCACTCCAAAGAGAAAAATTAAACAATGAACTGCAGTTGGGGGTATTGAAGATCATTTTCAGGTGTGTGATAGCAGTCTCTGATGTCTATAGAGCAATGTTCATTATTAAATTGGTTTAAAACATGTTTTGTTCCAGATATGGATCACCAGACGAAGTCCAAGAATATAACGTCACGACAGCATATAAGTTGGCGTTAAAAACATGGGCAAATTGGTTAGAATCAAACATCCAACCACTTACTCAAAATGTATTTTTCATGAGTATGTCTCCAACACATTTGTGGTAAGTTACAATCTTTTTCTACTGTCCGAAAATTAAACAGTTTTAATTATCACATTTTGCTAATAAGGTGAAATTCATATAGATCTCACCAAATTTAATGAGTGACTCTGCAGATAGAAAGTGAAGCCCACATGATTTGGTTAATGTTTAATACTAACATGCATTTTTGACCTAATAATAACTAGAGTTATTAACATCTCTCTTCAACACAAAAGAAATGATGTTATAAATTACAATTATTGAAGAAAATATAGCAAATTAATACAAGTTCAATTTTTTATTTTATTCTGGTTCAAAATTCAATTGACAACATTCCCTAAAGAATTTATTTTCTTCTCCAGGAGCTGGGAATGGAAGCCAGGAAGTGATGAAAACTGCTTCAATGAATCATACCCAATACAAGGTTCGTCATATTGGGGCACAGGCTCGAATCTTGAGATTATGAAGATATTACATGATTCACTACAAGAACTGAAAATAGATGTCACCCTATTGAACATCACCCAATTATCCGAGTACAGAAAAGATGCTCACACGTCAGTTTACGGCGAGCGAAAGGGCAAGCTCCTGACAAAAGAACAGAGAGCTAACCCAAAATCTTTTGCTGATTGCATTCACTGGTGTTTACCTGGGGTCCCAGATACATGGAATGAAATCCTATCTGCACATCTGTTTAAGAACTATCAAAACTTTTCTTAACGTGTCTAATAACCATGACAGAAAAGCACAAGCATCATTCAGATTGATGGTGGACACATTCGCAATTTTTCATCAATTCACCATTCTATTTTGCTTTCTTTTCCAACACCTTTTGGATTGTATAACAGAACAATAGATTCAATATAAATGTAGAGAGACGCAAACTGTAAACAAAGGAAATCTCGTCGATTATTCCGACAGCATATAGTTTATGATTTTAGCCTGTTCTTCATTTAAACCTAAACAATATAATTTTCAGCAAGCACTCCCACCTTTGACATGTACATTTGGAAATAAATGAGCTACAGCATTTGTTTCTTATTTACATGCCACTTGATTATTATTATTTACAGCAGCTCCCACTCAGTGTCAGAAGCTTGCTGCACTTGCAAATTCGTTGAGTTCACATATGTTCTGGAATTAAATCGTCTGAGAGTTGGTGGTAAATCTTGACCTGGCTCGATATCAGCATCTCCAAACCATATTGCTAGTTGTTCATACTCCTTTGCTAATCTCTTCTTCGAAGAGAATGCATCCTGGATTCTTTTCTGTCCCATGAAAAATGACAGTAATGGAACACAACATTTCTTAACAGCGGAACTTATTTCTTAAAATAAACTTCATTTTCTTTTTCTTCTACGCCATTTTTTGAATAAAATTCAAGGAAACGAGGAAGATATGGCAAAGAAACTAAGTTTTCTTCTATAACTAAAAATAACTATAGCTATTTTAGTTGTTGATAGTCAGGTTTCAAACTATTCTAAGAAAAACACTAAAAAATACCAATATATAGAACTACTTAACTTATAAGTTTATTCATTGAAACATTTAGTAGAAAAGACTAATGGAGTACCTTATACGATCTAAGCTTTTGGATTCTGCATGAGACTGCATAGAGTTCCCTATCATTCACAAATATACAGCTACCTTCATGCTTTGTATCATTATTCAATTGAATGTCCTCCAACTTTAATTTAATAGAGCATGATTCATCTGAACAGCACAAGCAAAACTGATATCAGCTAAGTGACAATACACTCAACAGGTCCATGAAGATAATTAATTATAAGATTTCTATGAAATTTTCAGCTCCTATTGTTATTTGTGAATTTGTTCTTCGTTCTTTTCAAGGATTGCTTTCTAACTTACCTCCATTTATATGAATTTTATCCATACAATAAAATATTCATCAAAAACTAGGACGAAAGTACTTAAGTATAAGTCAAGTGTGGACACACATGATGGCATGGGGAAGATTGATGTAGAAAAATCACCAAAGAAAGAAAAGAAAATGTTGAAAGAACAGATGTAACAGTAATACAACTTCAACTTCAAGTAAGCATAATCATGAATACGTTTGAAATAGAAAAAAGCAAGATTTTCAAATTTCTCTAGAGATTTTGTCTTTCTGATTGCAGAAATAGCATATCTAGTGTTGCAATATTCCAAACAGTTCACTGTTTTCATGAATCAAGACCATAGGAAGTTGACAAAGTACCTTCAAACTTAAAATTTTAATCAACATTACTTATCACCATTGAAAAATTGAAATTCAAAAGAATATTGACTCCAATAAAATATTTGAAACAGGAAACTAATGAAACATATCATCAACCGTTTCTCTAGTCCCTGTCACCACTCATGCAAAATCAACAAGTTTCCTGATCATATAAATTTGATACTACGTGGATGCTTCAACTATGCATACCATAAGGCCAAAGCACATATAGTGAAGCAAGACATTTCAATGCATTTTGAGGTTTTAAGCATCTCCTTAGACCACATGTAGTATTAAACAAGACATAATATGTGACGGGGTATTATAGCATCAAGCGATCATGTAGCCAACTCATCTAGTATAAAAAGGCTTGGGTGATGTTGTTCTTATAGTCTTAAACAAGAATTCAAACAAAAGTTCCCGAAAATTAAAACTTTATGAAAACTAACCATTTGATTCCATTGATTGACATCGACAAGAGGAAATGATTCCATCACGGGATTCCTTAACCTGTGCCATGGAACTGTCTGAAATACACAAAGCAGCATCACCTGAATTGCTTTTGTCTGATTCAATTTCAAAGGGGTAGCTTCCTAATGATTCTGAATATGGACCATCAGAAACTACGGAACTTTCAAAGTATGAAGTTCCTATCTCTGTGATATAAGGCTGTTTGCATGACGCAAATGATACAGCAGGTGAAATATAAGCTAGTATATCAGTATCACCCTTATCAACATCAGATGATTCATTGAATAAGGAGGGTTTAGTTAATTTTGTCTCACCAACAGATGTGAAATCCAACACTTGAGCACTAGATGAACTCATATTATCTTCTTCAACAATCAAACATGAGTCTTGTTCTACATTAACTTCCATTCTCACTGAAACTCCACATGCACTATCAGAAGAACCAGAATGGGATTGACTATGCATTGAGAATTCAAGGGGTTCGTACTCTTTAAGAGATATCAAATTCAGTAGCTCGGATGTGGACTTGATGGCAGTTTCTTCAATGCTTGCATGCAAGATTTCGTTTTCAAGCACAAAAGTTTCTCTAGAGTCATCATCAGCCTCTTCTTGAGTTACGAAAGAATCTTCCACCTCCAGGGAATCCGAGCAAGTTTCACCACTAACTTGATTTACAAGCTCATGTTTGCCTGGAAGATTACCAACTTGTTTCTCATTAACAAGATCAATTACATTAGAATCCTGCAATGACTGAATGAAATTATTGGCAGGGTTTTCTTCAACCCTGTCGTTATTTTTATCTTTGTCTTCAACACCACCAGCCGACTTAACTGACAAACCAACATTATTTTTCAAAGAAAATGGATGAGACAAGGTAGGAAAAGGTAGTAGCTCATGTACAACTCCAGAATATAACTTTTTCACACTATCTCCAACATTCTGGACTCGATTCTCGAGATATTTAGCAGTATCCTGAAACAAGAGAAAACAGAAACAAGTATCACATACTAACTCTGTAAATGAAGAAGAGAAATAATGAAAGCAATAATGAAACAGCACCTGGCCTACAATACCATCCACCTCATGGCACACTGATTCAAACTTGTTGTAAATATTCCCCACCCAATTTATACCTTTAACCTTCAAATTCATCGTGCCCGGCCCGGACTATAACTTGGAATCCTAGGATAGATCTGCAATAACAGTGAAGGAAGGATCTCACTCTTAATAAACAGACAGTTGTTAACAAAATTGTATATGCCAAATAAAACTATCTTTCACTAACTAGATGTTCCACTTTATTATAATGTAAAGGATAAAACTAATCATACAATTTCAATACAGTATAAGAAGTTTACCCTAAAACATTAACTACCACAAGTCTTGCACCTTACCAATTCAAGGTTGCATCAGAATCAGCATATTGCATAACAATAATAAAAATAAATTGACATATAAGTTGAAGAATCTTCAACGCAAACAACAAATATATGCACTTACGTGTGAGTGCGGAAAATTGATTTGCAAGAAAAACAAAAACGCTACACAAGGGGCGTGATGAAAAACTCTGAGTAAAAGGAAAGGAGAAAAGAAACACCGTTGGTGACCGGTTAACGATCGATCAGCGTGTCACCGGCCAAACACAAAGGGGAAGGAAGGGGATAAAGGGTTTTGAGTCTTACGAAGAATAGAATCAAAGGGTTTAAGTAAGCAACTTTTGATATTATTAACTTTCTATCTTGATACATGGTTGTACAAAGGATATGTGTTAATATTGAAGTCCGTAAAAGATATATTTTTTCTTCATGTTATAAATATTTTTATCTTTCTCTTTATCTTTATCTTTATCTTTATAATACTAAATCTTAAGTAGTGTTGCCCTAGACCTAATGATTAGCATTTTTAGTTCTGAAAAAAATTTATGAAAAAAACTTCTGGTGGGGATCAAACCAGGTACCACATGCTTCCAAATCACAACTCTTACCACCAAGGTACTGATGTTTTTTATGACATGCAATTGCTTCAATGTTATGTATTCAACACAAATTTTGGGCCCTTTTTCTTTCAATCTCACAATCCCTAAATTATTTCTCACTCACTTTCATCTCTCTCACCATCATGCAATTGAACCTAATAATCATAACTCCGCCCTTTTTGACGGACCTAATTAATTTTTATGAAAAAAAGGTATGCAAGGAATTGAATTAGGTAACACATGAAAATGTCATTTTTTTTAAAAGTCACTAACGACATTGCAATTCCTTTTTTGATAGCAGTTCCTTTTCAGTATTACTTTCAATTACCACATAACAATTCCTTTTTATTATTTTTTTTCTTTCGGTTACCACATAACAGTTGATTTTCCTTTTTATAGATTTAACAGCTCTTGCGGTTAGGATCAGTTTCTTGATGTACACTTAATACGTGCTACGATATTAAAGTTGCATCTTTAAAATTGTTGATAATTTGACTAATTCAGATGATAATTTTATCATTAGAAACTTCACTTTTTAGTATAATTTTGTCTACCTCTTTGTTTCTCCTATACTATATTAATTACTTGAAGTTATTTATTCTGCCTTTTTATTTTCAAAAAATCACTACACTAGATTATAAAATTACTTTGTTTTCTCACTTTGACTTTTGAAACATGTTTACTATTTTCAATTTGCTTATTTTAGTTGTTCTTTTAACATGAATGTAATCGAATATGAAGGTTGAAAAAGAAGGAATTCAGGAACACAAACTGGTAATATTATTTGGTAACAAAATAAAGTTAATAACTTAAATTGGTGTAATTTTTGCACCTTTTCTTTTGTTTTTTTTATCGTTTCATAACAAAGTACTGAATCTGTTAGTAAAAATATAATCAATTTGATATTTATATACGAAATTCTACAAAACTCGTGCATCGCACGGGTTAGAGTCTAGTTTTTAATGAAATGCCGACGTGTGTTTTAGGGTTACATTTGGATGATTTTGTGTTTGGTGACTTTGATGACTTTGTTTCTATCTCTTTTCTAACTAGTAATTTTTTCTCATCAAAAACACATGATGTGTCATTAGGGCACATGTTAAGGTACTAAAGATAGAAATTTTGCATTCGGAAAATGTGTCAATTTATTTCATAAAAGATTGAAATTTAATTTTTTCAATAAATATATGTTTTTTTATAGAAACCTATATTTTTAATACGTTCATCAACAATGACCCAACTATGTCGATTTATTATTGGAGATTGTATTAATTTTAATGTTTTTTTTTTCATAGTTTAAGTTTCTTGCATGTTAGGCATAAGGCTAACCAAGCTGTCCATTATTTTGCTCAATACTCCCTTCATAATCCAGACTGTATATGGATTAAAGAGACTCCTCCTTGTATTTTTGCAGCCTTGACTTTTGATTTATTGTTAGACTTTGGTTATTGAAATTATCTTTAATGTCTAAAAAAGAAAGGATGTTTGTTAGTCGAGTTACATGTGACCCCAACCCTAACATTAATCGAGCCAATTTTTTAGATTGAAGTTTGATAAAATCTAATGAAATAAGGATCCAATAAGAACAAGCAGTATAAGGATATGATTGAAGGTGAGAAAAACAAACACACAAGAAGGGGGGGGTTGAATTGTGTGACACTAAAAACTTGTTCCTTTTCTTTTTAAAGCTTAAGGTACAGTTCAGAAGCTGATGTAGTCAGTTCTGAACAGATATCAGAAGCTGAATGCAGCGGATTAAAACAAGTTAAGAGATAAGGGAAAGAGAAGACACACAGAATTATACAGGTTCCTTCTCAATGTGAGAAGTAGTCCTGTCCCCTTGTATCCAACAAGAGAGTTTCACTATAATCAAGTTCTGATTACAATTGCTCAATCACTAAGAAAGAGACTTCCAGTTGCTCAATCACAAAGAAAGAGACTTCTATGCTCAACCACCAAGGAAGAGGCTTCCAATGCTCAAGTCACTAAGACAAGAGACTTCCCAATGCTCAAGTCACAAAGACAAGAGGCTTCTGACTCAGACCACAAAGGAATGAGGTTACAATTGCTTAGTATTCAGACTAAGACTTTGAGGGACCAAACTGGTTTACAAGTAAATAAGTTTGGGATGAACACTTGATCAAATATCAGAGGTGTTCTCTAAATACAACACAGGTTAAGACTCTTAACCTTAAGAAATTCCTAAGTTACAAAGACTGAAGAATTTCTAAGAGTTTTGAACTATGACAGTTTTACACAGAAAACAGGGCAGAGTTTCAGCTTATGCGTTTCAAAGAGTCTTCAACATTTTCTTCTTCAAATCTCCCTCCTTTTATAGATGAAAATAGAGCTGTTGGAGATTTGCTGGAAATCAGGAATTTAGCCGTTGCAATTGGACTAGGTTGCTGCAAATGTGTGCTGCACTTTTTCTGTCAGAACAGGGCAGGTGCCATTTTTGAATTGGCCCACCATAAAATCTGGAGAATGTTTGGTTCAGGGGAACAACTGTTCCATTGAGTTGTTCTGACACCTCCAAGCATTAAATGCGCACAGTACTGATCAGAATCCATGCCACATCAACTTCAGAAGCTTCTGAGTGAACAGTGATCAGAAGCTCTCTCTCTGTACGGATCAGAAGCTGGTCTTCAGATGCTGACTTGCTTTGACTTCTTCAGAGGCACCCAGACTTCAGAAGCTGCACTTCTTCAGGACCTCTTCAGAAGCTCTTTCTTCAGGAGCACTTCTTCAGGACCAGTTTCTTCTTAGCCTTGCAACCTTGCTTCTTGGCTTTCCTTCTTGCTCTTTAGCTTGTTCTTCATAACCATTATTAATCAATACTTGATAAGCATGTGGTTCTGAAACACTTGAACAAAGCATTAGCATATAACCAATTTTCTCTTTAATACCTTGTTATCATCAAAACCATAAAGAGAGATATGTTTACACATAAATGTTTCAACAATCTCCCCCTTATTATATGAGAAACTTGTTAAACACATTTTGTTCCAACAATGATCGAGTTGGTCCCAAGACAAGTCATTTTTTTTTTGAACCAATAGATATGTTAAGCATCAAGGGAAAACTCAGACATCCCATTGGCACCTCCGACCTCTGTTTTCTTTTATGACCAAGTCAAACCCGACCTATTGTATACCCCTACCTTTTTCTTGAAAAAAAATGTATATGAAATCTAACTTAGATTGGATTACAATACAGTTAGCAAAATTAGATTATAAATCATCCTTTTAATAAAAGATATATTATTATGATTAGAGAAAGTAATTCAAAAAGGATAACCAAACCATATTTGTGTAGCCTAAATATAATCTCTAATGGTGTGATCAACGGTGTAATAAAGAGAGGAAGCTCCACTTTTTAGAGCATAAAGGGAGGAAGTCCACTTTTGATTAGTTCTAATATAAGAGTGCAGCAAAGAGAGTTAATTTGCCACCTCTGTCATTTTTGTTGGTTTCACTATTGCATTATATATGTTATGATCATGTCGGATTTGAGATATTTGGGTTGATGACGTTGAATGAAATTTGAATAGGACACTTTCATCAGTTGTTGTCTTCTTCTCTGTCGCCCACGACATTCTTCTCCAGGCGAATGAGGATGGTGTACATGCACGTGCTCCTACGCTCCGGTCAGTGAAAAGCGTGAGACAATAGATGTATTGATGAATAATGAACTTACATAACCCCAAGCATATGAGCCAGTATTTATAGTGGAGGGACACTTGGACATCTGTCTTGGAAGGGCAGTCGTGGTTCTTTTAGGAACAAATGTAGTCCTTTGAAGGACAGTTATGAATGCTTATTCTTTAGCCGATTTTTGCCACAGACCGTGATGGCTGTTCACCTTTGGTATGTGTCCTTCTGTATCATGGACATCTTTTGTCGTCCTTGTGTGGGTCCATTCGCTCTCATGCCACAACCTTTTCGACTTCTTTTTTGAGGAGTCCTTGGAACTTATTAGTGGTTAGGCGCCGACTTATACCAGAATAGTTGCCCCCATGCTATTATTTGAGAGACTTAAGTGATATCTTGTACATGAAGCTGAATGGAAATCCCTTTGTAGTTGGAACCCGTTTGCACGGCTTTTTTTTGTTTCTCAAGCCATCTGGTTTGTTATCGCAAGTTGGGTCGTCGTTCTTGTGATTTCTTGAGGTCAGGGTGTAACACCCCAACATTTATATTTAATTTGTGAATGATGTTAAATATAGGATTCTTGATTTTTATGATTATGATGATGCATGTTGCTTAAATATTATGTTAAATACGAAGAAATAGAGTGTTGATGATTAATGATGTGCTATGAGGATTAATACGATGAAGAAGATTAAATAAAAATAATATAAAGGCGGGAGGTGTAGAATAGAAGTTATAAAATAAGTAGGGGAGGGGGAAGTAAAATTACGATAAGTGGAGGAGAGAAATAATAGGTGGATTAGCCCAATTCCCAAATATAAATAGAAAGTTGGGAATCTGATTTGTCACTTTTGCTGAACGTAGAAACAATATAAGAGGAGAGAAGAGAAGGAGAAAACCCTAGTTGCGGAGAAGAGAGCCAAGAAGTTGTGATTCCGAAGATTCAAGGTAAGGGGGAGAATCCTTTCACTTTAGGGTATCTTAATCTATGACGGGGGGTTGTCTAATTCATAAGATGATATTGATGTTATGTTGTGAACTTTGATGAGAGAATGATGATAAACAAAGATAATGATGATGTTGAAAGATTAGAAATAAGGGGGAGAATCCTTTCACTTTAGGGTATCCTTTCACATGGGTCATGCTGCGTTTTTCATGAAATTTCAGCATAACCCTTTCACTGGTTTCTGAAACATCTATGGAAGCAATAGTGAATTTAAGAAAACCGTTAGCGTGTAAAGTAAAATTAAGGGTCCTTAAACTATATATCTAAATGAGGGAGTCTGTTTAGGCATAAATAGAAGTGATTACCTTAAGGTAATAGTGAGTCTAAAACATGAACTGGTGATAATAGCCTATGAGAATTAATGATGTTAAAGATGACTTGGCAATAGGGAGTGAAGGACAATGATAGGAGAAGACATAGAGGAGTTGTTTAAGATAGATGACTATGATAAACATAAGTTCCTCAAAATTAATGATGAGCCTAAAATGGTGAGGTAGTTTAAGTAGTAGGAGGAGAAGCTAAGAGAGATATAGATGTGTAGTGCATGGTGGATTGACAAAGATGAGAGTAACTTCTTGGGTATTTAAAGAGTATCTTGCTGTAAGTTAATTAAGAGGGTATAAACTAGAATAAACCAAGCATACGGTGGTAGTAGTTACAATGAACGATAGTATTAAAAGTGAACGGAAGTATGAAGACAGGGCATAAAATATGAATGAGTTAAAGAAGTGAAAAAGACGGTGATAAGAGGGGATATGGAGTAGGTGTTTTTCGGATAATTGATGAGGTTAGACATAATCTCCTTAAAACAAATGTGAGCTTAGGAAGGTTGTTAGGTTGAAGAGTAAAGGAATTAAGATAAACAGTAACGTTAAAGAAGCAGTGAGGTGTATATAAACGAGGGTAAGGAAAAGTGCGCTAAATAAATGGATATGGTGAGAGGTGTAACACCCTAAAACCCTGCATACTATTTTTAAGTAAATCAGCAACAATTAACAAAGACATTTCAAGGTGTTACTCTTCCTCAATCAAAAACAAATCCAAACTCCATCATAAGCTATCAAGTCGCAGCGGAATAATCTCAACAATATAAGTTTAACACCAAATCTCAAAAGTATATCAACAAGAGAACTCAACGGTTCTATAAATAAGTTTGGAAGACACAAAATAAATCCCAACAGTCCTAATCATAGCAATACTATACTAGACTCCAAAAGAAAGCGGTAAAGAACGAGTAGGCTCCAAGGCCATCCTCGAAAAACTCACGGCAACTAGGCGTCCTCTTCCTGCAAGTCTACACCACAAGGGCGTAGGCGGAAACCCACAAAAAGGGTGAGAAATATTCAACACATGGAAAAATACGAAAACATGTATAGCTTCAAGGTAATTCAACACATCAAGTATGCATATAATCAATATAATCAGGCAAACGTCACATGCATTCTCATCCATATATACTTATAGGTTCAACGAACTTCAAGTCATCATCACAAGAATATAACACAAGAAATCAGCGTCATCAAATAATCATCGAGTTGAATACATAGCATTCACACGTCATCACCATCGTCAAATCACACATCTTCCACATAGATACACATAATTAATTCAAACATCTCCACATAAACTCACCATTATGCATGCAATGTTCCTGACTCGACTCGATATGCATGTGGTACCAAACCTATCATCATCTTCAAATATTTTTGGACATCAGAGGTATGTTACTGATTTTGTCCACACCATCGTCAAATACTACATCTTCAAATATATATATATACTACATCTTCAAATATGTTCAATGCAATCACATCAACAATACACATCATTCAATGACTCAGCAATGCAACATCTTTAAATAGCACAATCATCAAATATTCACATCTTCATGTCACAACATCATCATATATCTACATCTTCATATCACAACATCGTCATATATCTAAATCTTCATATCAGTACATCATCATGTATCCATATCGTCATATCAACACATCGTCATATTAACACATCATTATATATCAACATCGTCATATTAACACATCATCATACATCAACATCGTCATATTAACACATCATCATATATCAACATCGTCGTATTAACACATCATCAATATAAATAAACATCACTTTTATATTCATCATAACATTATATCAACATGTAATCACATTCTCATCATTAAAAGCTCGTCATCATATAACCATCACAACTCATCATTCACTAATTCATCAATTCAATTCATCAAAGAGTTTCCAACATTCAAGCTTATCAAGGTTACATGTTTATACATACTCTTTAGCCATATACATATTCCTATGTCCAACATCATGTTAGTTCAATCACTATTATCAATCAAAAACCTTTTCAAAGTTATTCATTTTGTTTCACTAGCTCAGTTCTTCAAAATCAAGTTCATTTTCAAGTTTCGAAATAATCCTCATTTTACTTCAAAGTGATCACATATGATCAATTCATTGCAAGCATTCATCATTCATCACTAAGTTATCAAAACAGTAGCAAAATCAAGTTCATTAATTCTCATAGGTCACTAAAAAGGTTATGCTGAAGTTACATGAAAAACGCAGCATGACCTATGTGAAGTATTTGGATTATAACTCAAGTTCTAGAAATCTAAATGGAGTCAAAGCAAAGACATATGAAAGTTAACATTTATATCTACAACTTTAATGAAGACGCCTAAACCCAATTCAGAACATAAAATAGTGGAAAAGTCAAATGAAACGGGATTCAAAATTACATGAAAACGCAGCATGACCTATGTGCAACATTTTAATTATAATTCAAGTTCTAGAAATCCAAATGGAATCAAACCAAAGGTAAATGAAAGGTAACATCCATATCTACAACTTTCATGCAGACACCTAAACCCAATTCAAAACAGAAAAGAGTGGAAAAGCTAAAAAAACGTAAAAATTGGAATTCTGGCAGTGAGAACATGTACGGTCGTCCCCCCCCCCCCCCCCCTCCCCCCCAAAAAAAAACAACAAAAATGAAGTTTTTCAGCTTATTTCAAAACACAATTTTCAACTTTTAAGCTTCTCCAAGGCTCCAAAATCAACCCAAACACACGCAAATCATCCAAAAACATTACTCATGATCAAAACACTTCAAATAAGCACTTACAACACATTAAAACATCAATCATGCATCAATCTTCATGAATTTCACTCATTCTAACATAAAACTCAAAAACACAACAACAACACAAACAATTCATGGGTTTAACTTCATAACATCATGGATTCACAAATAATCATATACTCATAATCACAACATCATACTAGAACACAATTTCATCATCAATTTATCATTAAAACATGAATTTAGCAAGAATCACACAACACCTTAATCTACCCATTTGCTCATAAATTTTCAAATGAGAATAGAACTCACACCCTTACCTCTTAACCTTCAATTCTAGCATGCCTCTAGCATGGGTCTCCCTCTACTCTTAACTTTCTTGAGCTCTCATCTTCTTTTCTAGATTTACTTTTTCTCCTCTTTGCCTCTACTCTTGCCTCTTTCTCAAATGTGTGTGTTATGAGTCTAACCCTAATTCACCAACACTACAACTTATTTATATTCTCTTGTTTTGGGCTTTCGTTCACTTAACACTTAATGGGCTTAGTTTCTATCATGTCAAATCTCTACAAATAAAACGCAACTCATTTACTTCACATAAACCTCCTATTTAGTTATACACCTCTATTTTCCTCAATTTCTCAAAAATATCATTCACTCCAATTTTCTACTAAATCAACTAACCCATCTATTCAACCACATTATAAATAAATAACAAATAAATAAATAAACTAATATTAATAAAAATCGGGCTGTTACAAGAGGTAATAGTCGTGGTGAGGATACTCGTTGAGATACTTAAGATTAACAAAAGAAAAGACTATAACGGTGTAAATTAGTGTGGTCGAATTTAGAGAATTGATGAAGATGAGAGGATTGTTAAGATGAAATGTAAACGAATATAGGGATTTATGTAATAAGTAAATAAATGATGTTAGGAATAGTAGAGCGGGGAGTTACGATGAGAATCGATTAGAAGATAGTAAGATGAATGAGAAAGAAGATAAGGGACAAGTGAAGTAAAGGGGATTGTTTAGGTATAAATCATAAACAAAAGACGAAGATGATAGAAGAACTTTAGAACAATGTAAGTCTAAAGATATAAAATGAGGATTAGAAAAGAGATGTTATTGACATAAGATGGGGAATAAATGATGAGATATTAATTGCCATATGACGATGATGAATAACAAATCAAATGATGTTTGTAAAAGACGAATAAAGACGAAAGCCATACTTAAGATGAGTAAAGACGAAAGACGTACTTGTTCAATAATGACAAGAAAAATGACGAATTGTTTTATGTTGTAAAGATGATTTGTTGAATGATGTGTTGATGATGTATTTGCTATATGATGATTAGTGAGTCTGCATGCATCATATCATATTGCATTAAGACGAAAGACGAATGTATGTTCAGTAACACAACTCTGACATACATTATAAAGACAATAGGTTCCGGTATCGGCATGCATATAGGTCTAGGAATGAAGTGTAATTGCATATGGTTCATGTTAGGTGTAATTGATGTATATGATGATGATGGGTATACGATGCTTATGCTATGATGTTTATGTGTTATATGTGATGTATGTGATATATGTAATGATGATGTGAACTGATGAACGTGTTGATGTTGTATTATAATGATGAAATATTATGAGTATGACTGTAAAAGATGACCAACGATGTTTATGACTATTGTATTTATTCATTTATCCCAATTAAATGTAAAGATGAATATTCTCACCCCTTTGTTGTTGTTGTGTTTTATGGTGACTGTACTCATGCGGTACATGCACTCAGGTTGAAGAGGATTAGTTACGGGACGACTTAGAAGGTGGCGATGGAAATGTTTTCCGTCTCGTTTCCCTTATATTAGTAGATGAATAAACATGTAGTCGAAACGATGCTTTGATATGTAACACCAGGGTTGGGGTATAACATTAAAATTCATTTTATTTAAGTTGGAGTCTTGTGGATCTTTTGTTATTTCCATTGATGATGTTGAAGACATGATTATTTTTATTATTTTAGTTAAGTTGAATTACTTCTGCTACTGAAGCACGAATTATTATTGCATTATTGAATGAAATATGACGAGTTTTAGTAACATTATTTTATTAAATTCATCCTTATTATTTAATAAATCAATGTCGGGTTTTAGGGTGTTACACAGGGCATGGATTCCAACACAGGTGCTTGTGGTCCGGCCAACTTGTGGCAGTTTTGTCGTTAGATTTAGTAAGGGAGTTGTTGTTCTGGCCTTCTTCTTATTCGTCCTAGATGAGAGTATCAGAGAGAGTGCCTTTAAAGGTCTTGCCTTGAAAATATCAGTCTTTTTGTTATCGGTTGTACCACCAGTTCCTTCAAAATAAATGATTTGATCCTCTCTCGCCATTTTTCCATGCTTGACTCTGCCATAATTTAAAAACGAGGGGTCTATATTCGAAGTTTAACGCTTGACCATTCCATTTTCTTTGAGTGCTTTGACGACGTGTTTTTCGAGGCTCCCCTTCTAGCTATAAAAGGAGGTTTCTCCCTTCAAACCTTTCACATCCTTCTCACTTTCTTTTGTCTCTGATCTCATACTTGTTTTTTCATATATATGTTTCTTGGAGACTTGTTTTATCTCATACGGCGGAAGCATGAAATCTCGTGTGATCGTGACTACGATGGAAACAATAGAACTCTGACGACTATAAGTCATCATTGGTTAATATTGGCACTTTTATTTCCTTTCGATGAGGGTAAAAATAGTGTCAGGTTAATCGATGATGGCTTGTTATGCTGAACTTTGAGGACACCAAGATTAACTAAATAAAGGAGACAATGTCGGATCAAGATCAACGACAATTGAAGTCTTTCTACCTTCTGCTCGGAGTCCCTATTGGCTAATGAGGTGGAGGGACTTAAGCATGGAGCCACCTATTTAGGCAGTAGATTTGGGTTCAAACTATTCCTGATATGTGTGATAATCGGCAAAATAGTTGGTTATCACATTGCACTTAGCTCCCATAATGAACAAGAATTGAGTGATTGCATTGCCTCAGAAATCTAATCAGTGTCTATTTAGGATTTTATAGTTTTAATTTGTTTCTAGTTTTAATTAATCATTTTGAACTAGTAATGCTTGTTGTGGATGTTTGATGATGAAAGATAAGGAATGGCTTTGAAGATACGGGAAGTTGCAGAGTGGATGAAGATTGCTTCGCTGAAGATTTGAAAAGATGCACCTCCTTGGATCGCTAAGCCGGGTTGTACAACTAGTACGGAGTCAAGGGACCACGTCTGGCCATTGCTTAATGAGGAAGAATAATGAGCTGGCGCCAATGATTGGAATCCTAGGAGTAAAAGAGGAATATGCCAGGAGTGGGTAAGATATGCTAAGGACAACTCATGTGTAAAATTACCAAAGGGTACAACTTGTAGTAGTTGGCCTTGTACTATAAAAGGACAACCATGTGTTGGTGCCAATGGTCCGAAAATTTGTAATAGATTTAGAGAGGCAAGTTCTAGCTAGGAGTTAGCAGCTTTAGAGTTCTCATTCCATCTCATCTTCACCATAGATGAGCATGGTGGCTAGTTTTTAGAGGTTTAGAGTTAGATTACTTGGTGATGCTTTTAGCTCACCATTTTCCTTCAAGGATCGTAATCTTGTACTAGCTTTATTTAATCTATCAATTTAGCTTTTCATGTTTTCATTTATGTTTATCTTCATCTTTATCTCTGAGGTTAAGCTCACCATGAGCTAAACCCTTTCCCGTGGTTTAGACACGGTGAGGTGATGATATTCTTTACCTGCGATATATAAAGTTATAGCGTCGAGTTTCTTTCTAACAAACTGATTTAACTCAAAATCTTTAGAAGTAAGAATTCATCACTTTTGCTTCTAATGTTATAGTCCCTGATCCTTAGTCGGTATGGGAGTAGGACATGTTTGTTAGATATGAATTTGTCCCTAAGCATCGAGAGGTGAATGGATCAAGAGAGACTGCTTGAACGTAAACTAGATCTTGCAAGAAGGATAAACTCTAAGATCTAGATATGACTCTTGTTATAGACCAAAGGCTAAAGCAAAGTAATACTTCAGTGGGAAATCTTGAGATCCCAACCTAGCAATGTTGCGTGTTAAGTTATGCGTGATTGTACCCCGAGAGGCGTGTCTTCACGAACTTAACATGAAGGTTGAGTGCACAACACTCCCATACTTTGTCATGACGTCCCGGACTCGATCCCACTAAAGATTTCCACTGTGGACGGAAGGTGGATTGTTGCAAATCCAATCTTGTTGTTTAAACTAGGGTCTCGAGACTGGGTTTTCGATCTTCGATCTGTTGTGGTGTACTATCCTTGACCTTCTCGGGGTTTCTTTGTAGGGCGGGAGTAACCTTCCAAGTCGGTGGGTCTACCTTGGTCTCGGACCCTTGATTCCAATTCTCTATATGGTCGGCTTTCCAGGGAGACATCGGTGGTATCGACTCCTGGTATTCCTTTGGATTCGTGAGTTTGGTGGCAATTGTTGGAACTGCAAAATTGGTGACTCTAATAAGGAGCAAAGAAGCGAGGGTCCGAGATGGAGGCATCATCCCCCGAACTGCTCTAGTGAATGGTCAAAACCAGGTTGAAATTGAGGTGTGGGAGGAGGTGCGGTTTCAGGCCGTTTTTATCTTCAAGGATACCTTAGGACTTAGATGGTCAGACGATTCCCTAGGCCTACGGAAGAGATCTGTAAAGATACCATACTCGAGTTTTTGAAGAAGTTTATTTAGTGATGGAAAACTTCAATAGATATATTTAGGATGATCATTGTCTGTAATTTGATTCCTCTTAAGGTACTCCTTTACTTGGGTCTTTATGTATGGGTCTAGATCCCACTGTACCTGTTTTAACAAATTTAAATATACTTTAGCTCCTCTTGGATTATTGGACGAGGCATTAGCCCGTTCATTAACCTTATCGAGAGTCTTTATTATATTTAACATTGTAGTTTGTTTTTTATTTGGTCACAACTAAATGCGAGCTAGCCTCTCGTTGCTACTCCCTTATCGGGCTGGAAGATTGAGAACCTTTCCTTTGGTAGTCGCTTGGTTCTTCTGAAATTTGTCTTGTCCTCTCTACCAGTCTATTTTATTTCGTTCTTCAAGGCTTCCTCATGTATAATCTTCTTTATTGAATCTATTTTTTTAAAAAAAAAATAGGTGGGTTGTGAGGATTTTAGGAAAATTTCATGGATCGAAAGAGATACTATTTGCTTGAATAAAAAAGAAGGAGAGATGGGGGGGGCTTAGGAGAATAAGGGAGTTTAATTTGACATTATTGAAGAAATGGTGTTGAAGGTTGAAGGTTGAAGGTGGATAGTTATAGTTTATGTTAGGTCAAATACCTCTTTTGGTCCTTTAAGTTTGACAAAAATACCGGATTAGTCCTTTAAGTTCTTAAGTTTCAAATAGGTCCTTTAAGTTGTTAATTTATTACACCGTTACCCTTTTAAGGACCTATTTGAAACTTAAAAACTAAGAAAACTTCAAATAGGTGCATTAAATTAACAACTTAAATGACCTATTTGAAACTTAAAAAACTTAAAGGACTAATCCGGTATTCTTGTCAAACTTAAAGGACCAAAAATGGTATTTGACCTTTATGTTATAATGTTTTAGTCGTGCCTTATGGTAAGGAGGGATTGAGGGTTTGTGATGGTGGAAGATTGGGTTCAATTTGGTGGAATGATTTGATGAAATTGCGTGCAAGTGTGGGAGCGGGAGTGGCCAGTTGGTTCGACGATAATTTGGGTAAAGTGGTAGGCAATGGGTCTTCTACCATTTTGGTGGGATCCATGGCTGGAGGGGTGCCCTTATGTGTCAAATTTAGGCGTATTGTTGTCTAGTTGAGAATAAGTTATTGTGTTGTTGCTGTGATGAGTACCCTAGGTTGGGGGGGGGGGAGATCAAGTCAGGAGTGTAGTGGGTCATTAATTTCTATTGTTTTGTAAGATGGTGTGGATGGAAAGTGGTTATTGCCCTTAGATCCAATGCAAAGGTACACAATCAGTGAAGTTTATCAATTGTTGTTATCAGGGGATCGTGATCCCAGTGGAGGGTCTAATTTCACCAACATTATTTGGAATAAGGCAGACCCTTTGAAAGTCACTATTATTGTTTGGCGGCGTTTGCGTAATAGAATTTCTACCAATGACAATTTGTTTAAAAGACGTATTATTATTAATGTTAATGATCAGATGTGTGTGAGTGGTTGCGGTAATAATGAAAATTCGAATCATCTATTTTTAGGCTGTGGATTTTTTTGAAAAATTTGGTCGTTAGTTAAACATTGGTTAGGTATACAAATCAGTGAATCTGACATGTCTCTCTGATCAATTTGTCAGTTAGGTGATTTTTCTAAGAGTATTCGATCAATGTTATATCTGATATGGTTATCGTGTGTTTGTTATATGGAAAGAACAAAAATGTCGTATTTTTCAGCACAAGGAGGAATTTTTGTATCATCAAAGTTAAGCAGTTGTCTTTTTGGTGGTTGAAAACGAAATATGCAAATTTCCTTTTCGACTTTTTATTGTGGCTTAATCCTCTCATGCGTTGAGAGTAGTCACTTGGCTCGTTATCTTTGTTGTTTCAATTTAGTTTTTACGCTACTTACATTGTGATGTTGTGAACTTTCTAAGTTCTTCTTTGGCACTACTTGTGCTAGATCAAACTATGTTTTGATTAATATATTTTATTTTGGCCTTTTTTTTTTAAAACATGCAGATATAATCATTATTTTAAAGAAACTAGTAAAAGACCCGAGCTTTCACACGGGTCACATAACATTGCAATAATTATATAAAAAATAATTATATTGTTAATATTGTAGAATGTTTATAGATATTAAATGAAAATTATCACTTATATATAAATGTTATGCAGTCCTGATAGCTAACCCTAACCCTAATTTTTGGTTTTGAAAAAAATTTATGAAAAACAATTCCTGCTAAGAGTTGAACCCCAGACCAAGTTCTGGTAGATCACAACCATTACCACTAGACCACTAAAGTTTTTTGTGACTTATAGTTGCTTTCATTTTATTTATCTAGCACAAATGCGAGATAAATAAAACGCCTAATTCACCTTTAAAATTGAATCGGCCCATGAAATTCAAATTGCTGATGGCAATGTTATAAAAAGAAGACCTCAGCACAATAAAAATTAAAATGAAACGCACCAAAAAAATTGATGATGGCTGATGATTTCTTTCACATTCATATCTTTCCCTTTCAACTTCTAAACGGTAATGATATAAATCTAAACATTAGTGGTTTCTTCATAGTGCTCATGTATTATTTTGAAGATCAAAGGTCCTAACGTTTAATTATGTAATAAAAATCTTTTTCATTGCACCAATTGTCATGCAATATAAATTCTCATTTAGCATTGCAACCCTGATCATGTGATTCTATTCTCCTATCTTTTGTATTTGAGTGTCATTTTTTAATCCTGATATGAAGAAGAAAATTTTCCTTAATATATATACTATGCATCTTTCCTCCATACATATCTATATCTTTTATATTTGAGTGTCATTTCAATTGCATTGTTATTTTGTGAAATTTCGTGCATATGTTAGATATCTCCATATTCCTACCTATTTCAATATCTTTTTCTTTTTCTTCATTTGATTGATTCTGAATCTAAGCATGTCCTTCATAAAACAAAATTGTTGGTGCATAAGTATATCTTTATCAACGTGTATAGTTATATATGAAGCTATACAAAACCCGTGCATCGCACGGGTTAGAGTCTAGTGAGTAATAATGTAATGTTTCTATTAATTTTTTTTCTCTTATATAAACAAAAATTTGGTAAGTAGTTGAATCACACCAGTTATTGATTTTACTTGCTTATATATGCGAAAACAAATTTTTATGCACAAAAAATTTTGAAAACTCGTGACTATTTTCAAAATCAAAATTAATGTAGTGTTTCTATTAAATAACTTTTTATTTTATATGCATTGTTCAATGTTTGCACTGCACCCGTTGCAAATTTTATGTACTTATATTTGCATAAACAAATTTTTATATACATATATGAGAAAGTCGATACGATAAAATTTTAAAAACTCATGACTATTTTCAAAATCAAAATTAATGTAGTGTTTCTATTAAATATCTTTTTATTTTATATGCATAACACTGTTTAATGTTTGCACCGCACCCGTTGCAGATTTTATGTATTTATATCTAAATAAACAAATTTTTATATACATGTGTGAGAAAGTCGATATGATAAAATTTTGGAAACACATAACTATTTTTAAAATATCAACTTTAATGTAGTGTGTCTATTAAATAAATTTTTATTTTATATTCAAAACACTGTTAAATATTTATATCGTACTTGTTGAAGAATTTATATGCTTATATATGCAGAAATTTGTATGTATCGATATGATAAAATTTTGAAAACTCATGACTATTTTCAAATTATCAACATTAATTCAGTGTGTCTGTTAAATAAATTTTATTTTATATAAAAAACACTGTTCAATGTTTGCACCGCTCCTGTTGCAGATTTTAAATGTTTATATTTGCAGAAACAAATTTTTAAATAGATATATTAGAAAGTCAATGTGATAAAATTTTGGAAACACACGACTATTTTCAAAATATCAACATTAATGTAGCGTGTCTATTAAATAAATTTTTATTTTATATTTTAAACACCGTTACATATTTAAATCGCATTCGTTGAGGAATTTATATGCTTATATATGCATAAGAAAATTTGTATGTATCAATATGTGATAATCAATATGATAAAATTTTAAAAACTCATGACTATTTTCAAAACATCAACGTTAATATAGTGTGTCTATTAAATAAATTTTATTTTATATGCAAAACATTGTTCAATGTTTGCACCGCTAACGTTGCAGATTTTAAATATTGATATCTGCATAAACAAATTTTATATAAATATATGATAAAGTCAATGTGATAAAATTTTGGAAACTCATGACTATTTTCAAAAAATCAACATTAATGTAGTGTGTTTATTAAATATATTTTTATGTTATATTTAAAACACCGTTAAATATTTAAACCGCACTCGCTCAAGATTTTATATGCAGAAGAATTTTTTTTTACCGATATGTGATAGTCGATATGATAAAATTTTGAAAACTCATGACTATTTTCAAAATATCGACATTAAAGAGATCATGAGTTTTAATAAGGACGATTATGAAATTTTGTTGTACTTTGATTTTTATATATTGTTAGCATATGTTAGTAGATATGAACATTATTCGTAATTAATTTTTTAAAAAACAAATAAATTAGTTTCATAGTTATCTGTGGAAATTGCTTACACTTGTGATAAACATGCTCCGTAATTAATTTTTTAAAAAACAAATAAATTAAATTTTACAAAATGACCATTATGCATATAAAATTAAGGAGATTATGAGTTTTGATAAGGACAGTTATGAAATTTTGTTGTATATTTTTATATATTGTTAGTAGATTAGTACTCCCTCCGGTCCTTATTATAAGAAGAAAAACCAAAAAACATCAAAACCAATACACTCATTAATTAGGGTAACTTTTTGAATATTTTTACAAATATACCCTCATAAAAAATTGTGAAGCATTAAATACACCCACTAATTTTAAAAAGACAAACATTAAATAAGGGGTATAAAAGTCTTTTATACAATAACTACACCTTAAAAGTTGTGATATTTCCTTATAAATAGGACCAAGAATTTTTTTGAAAATTTTCTTATATATAGGACCGGAGGGAGTAGATGTTAGTAGATATGACAATTATCCGTAATTAATTTTAAAAAGAACAAATAAATTAGTTTCATAGTTATCCGTGGAAATTCGTTACACTTATGATAAACATTATCCGTAATTAATTTTTAAAAACAAATCAATTGTATTTTGCACAATGACCATTATGCACATAAAATTAAGGAGATCATGAGTTTCAATTAGGACGATTATGAAATTTTGCTATACTTCGACTTTTATATATTGTTACTAGATTTTGGGAAGGCACTTTCGTTCTAAGTAATATTATTTTTCTTTTAAAACAAAGGTTATAATATCTCAAAATTTGTTAATTAATTAAATAAAAATCATGAAATGACAGTAACACCAAAGGGTGAACATTGGTTAGCTTTGTTGAGCCTTGACGAAAAATTGCTGATTGATATTTTTATAAACATACACCAACCAAATAACCAATCAAATTTGACTAAAACCCAAACCAAGCTAGGAGTCCAATTTCTCCCCCCAAACTTGATTTAATTCATTTCAACACGATACAAATTGAAACCGAAATATCACTCAAGTTTGACGTGAATCCTTTTCCATGTTGAACTCAATTAAACTCCTGCTCACAAACTAGACTTAGATCGTTAGTTAAAATCAAAATAACTCACTCAAGTTTTTGTGTACACTGTTGCATTGAAAAATTCAAAACTTTCAACTCTCAATATCATTTCAGTAAACTTACACTGAAAATTAAACTGAAAATTACCCCAACATTCAAGTTGGTACAAGTTTGACCATTCTAACTTGTATATGATTTTTCTGTACATTAAAAAAACCATAAGATAAATTAATTGGGTGATTATTGATTGATTGAAAACCGCTATTCTGAATTGTGTAGTAAGCAAATAAGGAACCATGCCAATGTCATCCAAATTCGAACAATAACTTGCCAAGATAATAAATTGGCAGGGACTAATACAAGGCAATCATAAAGGAGACCAGATCTAACAATATTTTCATTCTTCTTAAACGTCAACTCTTGACCTAAACAAAGTTAACTAACTAAACTATACTATTACCAACTTGACACATATATACAAGCGTCACAAGGCTTGTTGGACGAGCCAATGAATTTCAATGCGATGAGTCATCTCAAACAAGAGCTTTTGGAAAATGATTTTACCCACCAGATCATCGGATGACAGATTCTCAATTCCACGCCAGCAACCATCTTCCTGAAGACACTTCACTAGACTAGTAATGATCACGTAAATAAACTAATGTTTGTTACTGTGTTAGTTGGACATGGCCGGACATTTAGGCAGAAGCTTGGATGTATAGGTGCTTGAAATTGAGGTGAAAACAGCCTCGGGACACGATAATTGCATGTTGGACACACAACCAAGCAGGTGCTACTTCAGTTCAACTATTCGGTCCCACGGCAACCAATCTTTTGTTCATGTTCAACCAATGGTTGAACCTTTACCACAATATTTAGACATAACCAACAAGGGGTGAAGGAGATATATAACAAAACTACAACCAATAAGACACTTGGATTTATAAGTATTGCAAATAATAAAGCATTAGTATCTTTTGATTAAAACTGCAGCTATCATTTGTGTAATTAAATAAAGCCAATTACACCATCGCATGCAAATTATACACTAGCTTTTAGAATATGAATTAGTAAGAATCGTGGCCAAGAGAAGTTTGAAGAAAAAACAAATATATTATAAGATTCAAATTTGACCTATAATGAAAAAAATGATGCAAAGAAATTGTACAGAACATAAATTTCGAAGTACCAACAATCTAAAAAATGACGTGTTCAGATCGGACGGAGTATAATATAACCAAAAAGAGTGAAATATCCCAAACACACGAGCAAATTCAGAATCCAATACACCCAAAAAGAAATAATAAAGCCAAGCATCTAATATGAATTCCACATCACTAGATTGAATTCCACATGACTAGACATGGAATTATTCTATAGATGTGGGGTTTATGGCAAATAAAAATGAAATGCCAAAAAATAAATTGTTGAGGCAATCCAAACGCAGTCCCATGATCAAACCACTACTAGAATAGAGGGGGAAAGAAAATGGAGACGGGAGTGAAATACAAAACAGAAGGAAGCAAGAAATTCATCGATCAGCAAGCTTCTTTACAGACATAGATAAAGCGCAGGCATTAAGCAATACACATTATGTCACTTTATCATTTTATCTTCAGGATAGCAATCAACAATGTCAAGCTAAAATACTAATTGGTGCAGAAAGCTTTCACCATACCACAAACCAGCAAAAGAAACTAAATCCCGTTAGATTAGGAAATGAACATAAATTTATTGAAATACACATTTGCACCACTATCTTTCACTAACCAGCTCTACATAAAGTGTATCAACAATCATTTTTGTTAAAGAGCATCTGCCATAAACCGCCATCTTCCATTCACAACATCACCAACAATCTATGCAAGTAACTAGGGCATCATACTTCAAACCCAAACAATTTCTTTACAACAAATTTATACAGCACGGTTGATAAAACTAAACAAAGGTGCAACAACTTGATGTGGAGTTCCTTGGTAAAGGGAGAAACAAAATAAAATGGGTTCTTGTTGGAAAAGCAAAGATGTTTTGGAATTAAAGACGGTTGACACCAATATAATCCATTTTATATTGTACAACGAAATTCTTTTTAGGTACAACATCAAATAAGTAGAGTGTAATATAACTCAGGAAGAAATTATTGATAACCAAGGAAAATGTAACCAAGTACAGACTCATAATAAAAATACCATAATCCATGAGCATATAATTAAAACAGATTGTACAGCTAAAGTGATCCGGCTAAAAGTACAAAACTAGTCTATCTCAATAGCTTTTAACTAACAACACATGGAACAAGCTTAAAAAGGGAGCAGATGAAATCAACAGGCTGTAAAAGGACAAGCTAACACAATCACAACACCAGAGCACATAGTCTGCAATAACGCAATCACCAGAAGCACACAAAGATCTGGGCCCAACAAGCGATGATACACCTGAATCAAACATCCATTCAACTCAATTCATCATTTCACAACCACTTTCAATGAATATATATATAGTAAAAGTGCATACTCGATGACAAAAATCACTGCTTATCCATTAATAGGAGGAACGGCCATGTCAAAACACAACCCAAATTACAATTTTGAAGATGATTTCAAGCAAGGAATACGAAACATGCCAAGCAAGGAGTACGAAACATGCACAACAAGTAGGAAATTGTAATGGCGAAGTTTAAAGACAAACAAGCCACACACCACAAACAATTAAACTATACAAGCAAGGAGGGGAAAACCACAATATCAGATAATCAGAAGATACCGATTAAAATCATAGAGGCAGCTCTTAGTATCAAGGTAATTAAAATTAGAAAGACATCACAGAATAGAACATGTTAAATGTTGGATAAGCACTAAATAAGAGTTTCAACAAGAAATAAACTCAATGTCTCCATAAATAATACTCCCTCCATCCCAAATTAAGTGTTGAATTTGACCAGTATGATAAATGAGAGAGAGAGATAGAGAGATAGAGATGATTTTACCAAATTATCCTTATTAACTATTGGTGTGTTCTAATTATCATTAAAACAAAGTGAGAGAATAATGAATTGAAAGTGATGCACATAGTATTGATTAGAAGGTACAATTGGAAAAAAGATATGAAAATTGCATTGGAAACTAAAAGCAACAATTATTTGGGACAAATTATTTTCTCAAATGTGACACTTAATTTGGGACAAAGGGAGTACCAAAACTTCAGATTTTATTGCATGCCGTTTTTTATTGAATGAGACGAGAGTTTCCTAGTGCAATTCTAAATGATAGAGCTGGTATGCAATACATAATGAATGAGTTAACAAAGAAAGTAACAAAACAGGTTGTAGTCAAGTAAAATAAAACAAAAATAACAAAACTACAACCAAGTCAGAAGTTTTAAAAAAAAAGTAACTCGGTATATTCCATACTGAAAAGGATGGAATTTACTACCCATCACAAATTCGCTATTAACAACTTCAAATAAGGATTTATCTAGCTACAGGTGCATAGAAATCACAACATTTATCAATCAGGTATAGAAAGTCACAGATCAGCTGCAATCTCTAACACCACAACAAACAGCTATGTTCAATTCAATTAATATTAAGACAATTATTTTACAAGACGACAAGCAAAGAGGTCAAAAGGTGACAATTAAATAAAGACACCGATCAAAAGAGAAAAAAAAAGACATCACAAACGACATATTTAGTCATACATATTGAATAATTTACATTTCAAGACAGCAAACACAAAACACAAACTATGACAAGAACAACTTTCCATAACATAGACAGGGCATGTGAAGCAAATTTTGAACTATAACACTATTTAGTCCTCAGACCTCACCGCTGATTATTCATGAATAGAACTCATGCTACAAAACACAGTGCAACTGCAAATAATTATTAAAAATAATACAACAGTGGAAATAATGCAGGTAGTAATAATATACCAAATAATACTATGAACTAAACAAATAAACACTCTATTAACAGAACAAAAACTGAGAAAAGAGAAACACTCTAATAGCAGAAGAACAAAACTAAGAAAAAGGAACATACAACTTAAAATAATTGACCTAAAGAGAATGTTACAAACCAGAAAATTCAAAATTACCTTAGTAGTAAGGAGGCACATTTGGATACATGGAACCAGGTTGAACCCTTGGTACCGGCGACGCTACAGCAGGAGGATGATGCTGATTCTGATAGCCCGATGAATTATAGTGTCCACTGTCAGGATATCCACCAGCTTGCATTCCACCTGAACTTGGTAATCTGTACAAGGAAGTAAGTCCAAGTCCACCACTACCTCCAGCAGAACCATGTCCACCACCGGCTCCCGCACTGGGACCAGTCACACCACTACCTCCGCCATAACCACCACCACCACCACTACCACCATAGCCAGTGGCCGCTGGCCCACCATAACCTCCATAATGACCACCACCATACCCACCAGCACCACCCATTGAAGACGGAGCCTGATTCCCCACAGAAGACAAACCACCACCAACAGACGAATTCAAAGGATGGTTACCCATTGGAGGCTGACCCTGATGCCCAGCAGAAAACCCACCATAAGAACCCATACCCACAGGCCCAGCTGCAGGAGCCATCCCCATTCCATTTCCATGAGCATTCCCGCGACCCTGAGAACCGTCCGGGCCACCACGCATCCCTTGCTGTTTCCCACCATCTGTTATTGCCAGCTTGCAATTTAACTGGCGCCCCTCTACATTCTTGACGGGCTCTAATAAGGCAGCGTTTGCACCCTCAGGTGTCTTATAAACGAAAAGAGCGAAGCCTTTGGATCTTCCTGTCAGCTTATCAAAGCCCAATGGACCTTCCTCGATCTCCCCATAAATTGAGAAGTGGGCTAGAAGCTTGTCACCTGCAAGATCCGGAGGCACGTTGGATACATATATTTTACGGAGGGCAACGTCAGCTGCGTTGGTGTTGGAGCCTGAATTCCCTGCTGCTGCCAGCTGCGTGACAGTAACGCGCCCATCAATACGCTTGCTAGGCTCACGGAGAGCCAATAGGGCACCGTCCACGTGGAGGAAGGTGACAAAGCCGTAACCCTTTGACTTCCCAGTGGCCTTATCGACGATGACGATGGCTTCTTCGAGTTCACCGTAGGTTGAAAAGAGTGAACGGAGGCCCTCGGTGGTGGTGTCCCAACCGAGGCCGCGGATGAAGAGCTTGCGTCGGGAGATGTCTGGGTCTGCAACTGCACGAGCGGCGGAGAGAACGTCGGGATGGCGGATGACGGCGTCTTGGAGGATGTTGATTAGCTGGTCGGCGGTGAAACGCTCGATCAGCTTGCGGCCTTCCGAGGGGGAGAGCTTTAGGTGATCAGATTCGCCGCCGAAGCCGTTCTCGTCCAGCTTGCGCTTTTTGGTGGGATCCATTATCGTTTGCATTGGAATTTAGATTCAAGAAAAGATAAACCCTAACCCTAAATCCTTAATGCGTCAGCTCTCTTCACTCTGATTCTGTTCTGTTGTGTTGTGTTGTCTGTTGTGTTGTAAGAGAGAGAGAGATTGGTTGAAATAATATTAGGGGATTATATAAACAGAACATTGATATCGGGTTTGTGGCTTTGGATTGCTTCAAATCTAACATCTTGGGCCTCTTACAAGTATGTTACGTGCGTCAAGACAAAGAAAATGGCTAGTCTCACGTCAAAAATTACTTTTAACACCCCAAAATTATCTACTGGGTTTGTTAACGAGTGCCCCAGGACACTCTATAAGCTTTCCAAAATAAACAACTATTTTGTAAAAAAAGTCAAATGTTTCGACTTTCAATACATTGATTACACGTTTTTTCATAAATATTTACTACTTATGGTCTTTAAAGAGTGCACTGGGGGGACTTGTTAACCTTTCCCTTATCTATTTGACCCAATGGTAATTAGTTGTCGTTCGTCCACCAGTTAACTGCTGTTGTACCAGCGGCAGTTAACTATCGTTAACATCAGCGGCTATTAACTATGTTGGGTTCTGGTAATAGATACAGAATCTGAATTTCTGTCAACTTTTTTTTTTTAACAAGTTTATGTCAACTTTTGTTTTTAGCTTCACAAATTCATTCATTCTTAATTCTTTTTTCATACATTCATAAATTCATTTGTTAATAAAGTAAAAAGCAAATATAATTGAAAACATATTTATTCATTCACACGATTTTAAAATCTCTTGCAATAAACCAAAATTTAGAATCAAACACCAAAATGGCAAAATCCATTGTTTACAGCCAAAGTACACTAAAAACAACTCCTAAGCAACTGCCTATTCCATTGGATTATCTGAAACAAGGTGGCTGGTCGCATCTCACCCTGAATCCTCCTCAAGAGACCCTGGAAGTACTCCACTAAGTCACTGTCATACAGCCCCTCCTCTGCCATGCAGTTGACGGTATGTATGATATACAGTGTGTTGGGACGATCTGGCATGATCCCCCTAAATAATGACCTCCTCGTTAAGCGGCCTAGGAAGTGGTACTTGAACAACCTTTGCATGTTGGATCATCAACAAATGAGACACTCTGTAGAACCACGTAATGTACCCAGATACATGTCGCCACTATTCACTACCATCAGAGCCCGTTGAACCAGTGGTATCATGAAGTCTTTGAAGGCCTACATGATGAGTGTTGAATCAAGGGGAGGCACATATGAAGGACGTCGGGGAATGTCCTGGACATGGTCGTCTTACCTATTCACCCGCTTCGGCAAATGTCGGTGCTTTATCCCTTTGCCAGCCATAATCTAACCGGAGTACTTGAAAATATCTGCAAAATGCACCATCTGTCGATGATCACCGTAAAGGATGAATATGAAGTCATCCATCACCAAACGATCAAGGATGCCTCGGTAGTGTATTGGTGAAACACGACCCTTCCTCAGAAGAAAACTGGCAGCATGTGCCATGTTTGCAGCATACACTAGATTACTGCCCCATGTAAACAAAATATTGAAGTTCTCCAGAGCCCATGCCTAACAAAATAAAAACAAACAAATTTCAGTTAACACATTTATATCAACATAATATAATAGGATATAAAACAAACACAAAAACAAAATAAATTACTACCTTTTCAGATTTTTCATCCATTGCTTTCTTCCAAGGAGAGGAAGCACTGATATGCCCAACTGGACACACAGAGTGATTCTTTTGCACCTTCAACTTGAAGTAAAATTGAATCTGGATGCATACATCTTTCACCATTTGTGTCATGCTCTTAAAGAAACTCGTATGAAAGAAGCAAAGTTTGTGCAATATCCAAGGCTTCTAACAGAACTCTTCAACTAAAGCAAGATCCTCCAAACACTCGAAAGTCTAAGTCAAGCCTCTGACTTAGGCATAAAGTATGGACAGATTATGTCGGCAGATCTTCTGGGGCATATGCAGATTATCTTGCCTAGTGAAGTGAACAAGTCTGATGGTTTTGTCATAAATAGCACCAACATACCTCTGATGGAAGACTTTCCAATCATCACAGCTCAATCAAGTCCAGAGGTGCTGGCAGAGCTAGTAACAAAGGCTAAAGCAGACTTTGGAGCAGAATTCAATCTAGATGACATACCTGATGCATCTGAGGATGCTGCTAGCAAGAAGAGGAAGAGAAGCAAGGCCCCTGCAAAATTCAAAGCTAAGACTTTTGAACCTGCTAAGAAGAAGAAAAAAGAAGGTTGAGGTTCAGAAGGAGTTGCAGGAGATCATTGAGGGAACATTGATCAAGGAGACAATGACCACAAGAATGGGGGGTTGAATTGTGTTGGCTTTGTCTGGTTTTCTTTTTTTGAGTGTTACGAACTGATCAGAATCTGATGAGTACAGATTCTGATACAGAGTTTGAGTGCAACGAAATACAGAACACACAGATAAAAGATAAAGAGAAAGAGCAGACACAAGCAATTTATACTAGTTCCTCCCACAACACAGGAGTAGTTTAGTCCCCTTGCACTTCCAAGGGATTTCACTATAATCTCACTAGATTACAATTTCTCAAGGACTTTTCCAAGAGACTTCCCAATGCTCAAGAACATTTGCAAGAGACTTATATGCTCAAGGTCACTATCAAGATGTTGGAACAAAATGTATGAACAACTCTTTTGAGTTTTGATGATAACAAAGTGTTAAAAAGAAAATTGGATATGCTAATACTTGATTCTAGTGTGCAGAACCATATACTTAAAGATTGGTATCTAACAATAGTTCTGAAAGAACAAGTTAAGAGCAAGAAGGAAAATATAGAAGCTTATGTTGCAAGTTTGAAGAAAATCAGCATCTGAAGAAGAGCTTCTGAAGGCAGTGTCTGAAGGCAGCGTCTGAAGACAGCGTTTGATGAACAACGTGTCTGAAGGCCAGGTTCTTCAGAAGTGCTTCTAATGAACAATGTCTGATACCAGCTTCTGAAGAACTGCATCTAAAGAACAGACTGGGAGTCTGAGTCTGAAGGAAACGTAGCAGTCAACAACTGTCACTATTAACAGTAACGTACTGTACAGTTAGAACAGCTCCTTGCAACAGTTGTCTTCTTGTACGAAACATTCTCCCTGTTTTAAGGAAACAATTCAAATTCCATTCCTCTGTTTCTCAGTTGCGCACACAATGTCAGGAAGGAATTAAATGCTGGATATAACTTATATTGCAACGACTCTTTGATGAATTTGGCTCTTCTCAACAGCTCTTTAATTCTCTATAAAGTAGTGAAGATTGGAAGAAGAATTACAAGACTCATAAGACTGAAAAACAATACTCTGTTTTCTGGAATCGCAAAACTGCCAAATCTGAAAGTCATCAAATAACTTAGAAATTCTTACAAACTTCTTATCTTAGAATTTCTTAAGTATAGAGTCTTAAATCTGTGTTGTATTTTGTGAACACCACTGATAGTATATCAAGTGTTCAACTCAAACTTATTCTTTTGTAAATCTGTTTGATTCAAAGTCTCTTATTTAGTGTTTGAGCAAAGAAGTCTCTTACTTTGTGTTTGAGCATAGGAAGTCTCTTACTTAGTGTTTGAGCAATTGGAAGTCTCTTACTTTGTGTTTGAGCATAGGAAGTCTCTTGCTTTGTGCTTGAGCAATTGTAATATTTGTGATTATAGTGAAAATCTCTTGTAAGTGACAAGGGGACTGGACTACTTCCGGGTTGTGAAAGGAACCAGGATAAATTGCTTGTGTCTCTCTCATTTACTTTATAACCGCTGCATAACACTCTGAAATAGAGCATCAGAATCTGATTAATAACAGATTCTGATCTATCATTAAGTTTTTGAGATAGAAAAGAAAAAGCCAACACAATTCAACCCCCCTTCTTGTGTTTTTCTCACCTTCAGTTTGTATCAGAGCTCCGGTTCTAATATTCAATCACTTAACAGTGAGTCAGTAAAAATCCTGAGAAAAACATGTTTTCTGGTGATTCTGGTGAATCCTCTCAAAGAAGTGGTGGTGCTTCTGTATCATTTGACTATGGTACAGATGAAAGGAAATCTCGCTCACACCATAAACCTCCTATGTTTACTGGTGATCCTGAGAAATTTTCTTGGTGGAAAAGCAAAATGTATGATGATAGGACTCTGAACAACAAACAACAACATCCAACTAAAAGATTCATTGCTGCTGTTAAAACATGTGATCCAATGATGAGTAAACCTAAGTTAGAACACCAGAACCAACCTCAAGGATCTAAGAGCAAGAGAGCATCTCATCCTTGGGTATGTCATCACTGTGGTGAAAAGGGGCACATAAAATCCTTTATGTTACAAGCTGCATGGATACCCCAAGCACTTTCAGCAAAGAAAATCTAAACCTGTTGTAGTCAATGTCAAGAAGGTATGGAGACCAAAATATGAAAGTGTTGACAAGAGGCTGAAGAATAGGAAAGGAAAGGCCGTTGCTGGTGCCAACAGGTCTACTCCTGTTGCTAAGAAGAGTGTTGTTGGACCATATAAATTCTGGAGCAAGGTGATGGTTCCTGTCCCAAAGAAGAAGACACTAAAAGGAAAGGATGTGGATTCTAGTGAATCTGAGGATGATGTTGAGCAAGTCATCATGCCCTATGTTCAGAAAAGGATTGCTGTACTTCAGAGGCAGATTGCTGGGAAGAAGATTCCTCTGAATGTGCCTGAAGCACACATCAACTAAGCAGCATCTGATGCTGTGTCTAATGAAGACTAAGCAGTTTCTGATGCTAAGTCTGAAGATTGTGTTTATTCTTCTGTGAAGTCTGTGTGTGGGTACCATGTTTGTGTGTTTCTGCTCCTGATAATGTTCCTTGTTGATGGTGCTGTGATGGGTTATGTTGTGTGATTTTCTGCTGGTCTGAGAAGTGTCACTAATGTTACTTCTGTGTGTGGTTCTGTGGTATGCTGGTCTGTATTGGATGTTTATATCCTTTGTTTCTGCTCTGTTTGAGTGCAGATGCTTTGTAACCTCTGCTGTGTGTTTCTACTCCTGGTGATTGCTGGTTATTTTTTTGTCAAAATTGTTTGGCTAAAAAGGGGGAGAAAAGTATAGTTGTTTCAGAAGCAGTTCAGCTGTTCAGGGGGAGTCTCTGTGTTCAGGAGGAGTTCCTGTGTATCTGTTTGTTTCAGTAGTTCAGGGGGAGTTTCTGCTTGTTCCTGAATGTCTTGGAGTAGTGTGTTGATCTGTTTCAGGAGCTGTGTGTCCTCAGAAGCTGCTGCTGTATGTTTCAGGGGGAGTTTTTGTGTGAAACATAGTGTTTATGCTGTTGCTGACTCTGTTGCTACGTTTGTGTTCCTCTTGATCTGTTCATGTTTGCTGCTGTGTATCTCAATTTGATTTTAGCCAAAATTTGCCAAAGGGGGGAGATTGTTGGATATTTTGTTGTTGGCTTCATGTTTGCTAAAATCAAATATGCAAGCAATATGTGCATCTTCAGAAGCTGATCCTCATTTGTGAACAGTACTTCAGAAGCTGGTAGTTCAGAAGCTGAACAGTACTTCAGAAGCTGGGTTATCAGAAGCTGGGTGTTCAGAAGCTGAACTTCAGAAGCACTGTTCATCAGAAGCTGAACCTTCAGAAGCTGCATTTCAGAAGCACGTTCAGAAACTGGTTTTATGCGTTCAGAAGCTGCGTTCTTTCTTGTGTCTTGGAGCTGTTTTATTTTATCACATTATCTTTTGAAGATTTGATTGAAGAATTCTCCAAGCTGATGTTTCTAGAAGAAAGATTAATTTCGCAAGATACAATCTGAAGATTGGATTCAATTATTTGAGAATATATTTTCAAAGAAATCTTTGGAAAATATATTTCTGGAAAATAAACTGCTTCTATTTGCTTCTAAAGAATTCTGGGAATATATCTTTAAAGGATTTGGTTCAAGGATTATGTTGCTGCTGAAGTTATAAATAGAGGATGCTGTCATTGAAGAAAATCAACTCAACTGAAGTCAGTTTTAATAGAGTGTTCTTAGGTGTTGAGTCTGTAAGCTTTGTGCTTTGTTTTGTACACCACTCAAGTGTTTAGAGTTGGTTGTTTTTATTGAGTTGTAATTCACTTGAAGCTTTTAAGCAAAAGTGATGTATTGAGTTTTTAGGAGAGTGTCTCCATCTTTGTTTGATTTGTTAGAGTCTGATAATCACTGGGGCAGTGATTGACTGAGGGAAGTGAGAGGGGTCTCAGGTCGAGAAGTTCCTAGGTTGAAATCTATACGGGTAGTGATTAAGTGAGAAGGCTGTGAAACAGGGGCTGTTGTCATAGGACTTCGAATTGATACTATTTAGTGGATTTCCTTCCTGGCTTGGTAGCCTCCAGATGTAGGTGTGGTTGTCACCGAACTGGGTTAACAAATCATCTGTGCATTTTACTTTCAGTCTTTTAATTTCTGTCTATTTTGTTTCTGCTTCTGAACCACTATTACTGTGTTACACTCTGTTTTACTGCACCAAAAGTTGTACTCTGTTTTACGGTTCAGATTCAGTCCTACCAGAAATTTCAGACCCAATTAATTTTCCTAGATTCTGCTCCCCACCCCACAAAAATCTTGTAAATAGAGATCCAAGTTTAGACAGGTAAAGCATATAAGACAGACTTCAACAATATAATTCTACCACTGATAGATAAGTGTCTATTATTCTACTTGGAAAGATGACTCCTCATTGCACCCACAACTGGTTTCCACAACCTCTCTCTGCGATGATTACCACTAATAAGAAGACCCAAATATTTGAAGGGCAGAGCAACAATTTTACAATTTAAAACTGTAACACCCATAATAAGATTGCCTAGGATCTTACATGAGTATTAAAATTTCGTACTGGATACATTAATTTACAATATAAAAGTTCATTCAAATATATTACATCACATTGTAATATTACATTCCAAAGTTTAACAACATCTCTGATACATGTACAACCATATGATACATCCATATAATACAATCATCCATAACAGATAACAACAGCACGATCAGTCCGTAGCCTTTTCCTTACCCTTGTTGCGTGCTGATTGCGATCCTGCCTGAGAACCTGCACCAGAAGGAATGGGAAGAGACATAATGTCTCAGTGAGCTCTACCCAACCTACTGTTTGGCAACCACAGGGAACCTAGGGTCGCCATGCCTACCTTGGCAATTTAGGGGAATTCTAGAATCGCCAAGTCTTTAAATCTATCCCCAAAGGATATGACTTCCTATAACTATAACTGTAATCCACCCGTATCTGTAAAACTTCCTGTGACTATAACTTTAACAACTTTAACTATAACTATAAATCATAAAACGAATAAAGTGTTTTATGTTAGTTGTTAGCGTTGAACATACAATTATCTGAGTTCATTTTACGGAGGGCACCCCGGGTGGAGCAACCCCGAGATACGTCTCCCTATAAACCGGTGAAATTCCTATCATATCAGGCTAACACCGGACTCCCTATAAAACGTGTGGACAACCCTCTCGGAGAAGTCCCATCCGGCGAAACCCGGAGTCTGATGAACACGCCACTATAAAACGTGCAAGCACGCCAATGCCTTTAATCTTTAATTCTTTAATTCTTTAACTATAACGTATGAACATGTAATCAGTCACTTTAATTCTATAACCATCCTGTAATCTATGACCTGTAACCTATAATCTTGGCTTATCGTTCTCATAAGCCACCTATAATTGTTGGAGAACCAACCCTATAAATCTGTCTGTAACTGTGCTTGCCGAAGCATTCCTATTAACCTTGTATTCTTACTATTAATGCATTGCTAAACCCTTGATCACTTATTCCTTATGTGTTATAAGTCTATGGATATGTTCACAATGGTGTTTTTCTTATTCAATAAAAAGGTTTTCTTTGAAAACAGTTACTAAAAAGCCTCGCCGAACACGTACACAGCACTCAGAACGAACCAGAACAGACATGTGCTGTCTGTCTGATTTCGCCCAGCTAGAGGTTGGCGAGATCACTGATTTCGCCGAGCGAAAGCTTGGCGAAAGCTAGGCGAAACAGGGCAGGGAAAATTGCTGAAAATCGCCGTTTTCTCGCCCCGAGGTCGCCTGGCGAAAATGACAGTTCAAAACCTGATAAAAGTGTGATTTTTCCACCATTTTGACACATTTAAACATACCCAAGCTCCATAACAGCATAAGGAACGATTTACAACTATAAATTGAATGATTAAAGCGTGATTGAACAAGGAATTAGCAAGCACAAAGATTAGGGTAAAAATTCTATAACTCTATAACTTTACCTATGATGCAAAACACATGAATTTCATTCTAGGAGGGTTCTAACAACCCAAGAGAGCTCACCTATTTCTGGTTTGGTGTTGGCTAAGCTTCAAATCCTAAGCTTCCACTTGTGAAATTCTCCTTCTCTTGATCTTTACCTAGCTTCTCTTGCTCCAAGTTTAACCAAGACATTGATTGCTTAACATACAAGATTAATGGAAGAAGTTTGATGGATCAAGGGTGATGATGATGAGGAGGGCGAAAATGAGAGAAGAAGGGAGGATGGTTTTCAGATTTTTAGAGTGAAAGAATGAGTAGAAAATCCTTGCCATTTTCATATTTATCCAAATACCAACTTCCCCAAAATTACAACTTCGCCACTCATCCTAATTACAATCTTGCCATAGCTTGCTCACGAGTTTCTAACGCGTTTAACTGATACTTCTAAGCGGGATATTACAAAAACTCTCGCCGGTTTTGAATGTTAACCCTAACTAAAAAGCTTTTGTGAAAGTTAACCTTCAATCCGGACACCAATTCAAACAACTGCAAAATTGTTTTAAATTAATTTGGTAATTTTGTTGAAAATAGAGGATGAAGGAGAGTATGCCGCATAGACTAGGTGTGTTGAGATTGAGAGTGACCCTTGAGAGAAATTTCATTAATGCTATTGCTTCTAAGAAAACTTTTTTTTTTGAAAGAGAGAAAGACGGTGGCTCAAAAGTGCTTGAAAGACAATCATTGAAACTCAATAAAATGATAATATCGTCATCATCATAGCCACAAACTTCCTTTTTTAATGCTCCTATATAAAGGAGTAGTTTAGATTAGATTTAGGTTATGTTTAGATTGATGGAATGTGATGAAATGAGATGAAATGGAATGGAATGAGCTTATGTTCCATTGTTTGGATAAGTAATAAAAGGGTGAAATGGAATGGTATGGAGTGGAATACATTCCATCCTATTCCACTACTTACTCTCACTTTTGTTACCCTCCAATTTGGGAGGAATGGGATGGAATCCCTTTTATTATATTTTTTAACTATTATAAATACCATTATGTCGCAAATATGTCATTCCAAATGAATGGCCGAGACCAATTAATGTGTATAAATCTGTATATTTGTTAAGCAGGGAATCCATAGCCCTGTCTGAGATAATTCGTATATTTGTTAAGCAGAGAATACCTTTTATTTGCGTGATGGAATGAACCACCCTTCAACTATATTCATCTAAAGAAACCCACTTAAACTATAATGCATGCATTATGTTGTTTTTAAATAATATTTAAAATATCAAAAAATTCACTTCTGTAAAAAAATACATAGTTTCATTTGTTTTATCTTTTATTTAATTCTGAGACGATATAGTTTGTGTTTAGTTATATATGATAGTGTTTTTTAAATAAGGGTAAAAAAGGAAATAATAAGTTGTAATTTATTCCATTTCAAGTTTCATATGATGGAGTGATAATTTTGTTCCGTTTCATTATAAAATATCCAAACAATATAATAGACTCTCTAATCCATTCTGTTCATTTTGATTCTGTTCCGCTCCGTTCCATTCTTTTTATAATACCCAAACATAGCCTTAAATTAGTAACAATTTTGTGCACATGTCATTCCTTGTTTATCTCAATCTATCTATATAAAGACAGCTCTGCACCAGTTTCACTTTGGATCTGGGGACTTTCACTTCTCTCTCTATCTACTTATCTGATTGGTCCTTTTCTTTACGTAGGATAGGTACTACAGTTCAACATAATCTTAGATCTCGGTTATTGATTCATTATCCACATGTTATGTTTCCATAGGCTGCTTTAGTAGTAGTAGCAAACGAAACAAACACTTTATTTATGATTGAATTTTGATGTTTGCAGGAAAGAAAAAGTAAGTAGTTGCAGCAATGGCGAACAGGAACCTTGAAAAGATGGCATCCATCGATGCTCAGCTTCGGCAATTGGTTCCTGCAAAAGTGAGTGAGGATGATAAACTGGTTGAGTATGATGCTTTGCTCTTGGATCGTTTCCTTGATATTCTTCAGGATTTACACGGAGAGGATCTGAAGGAAACGGTTCAAGAAGTATATGAACTTTCTGCTGAGTACGAAGGAAAGCATGATCCTCAAAAACTTGAAGAACTTGGAAATCTCATAACTAGTTTGGATGCTGGAGATTCTATTGTTGTCGCCAAATCATTTTCTCATATGCTTAACTTGGCTAACTTAGCTGAAGAGGTCCAAATTGCTCACCGCCGAAGGATTAAGTTGAAAAAGGGTGATTTTGCTGATGAGAACAATGCAACAACCGAATCAGATATCGAAGAAACTCTCAAGAGACTTGTAGGTGAGTTGAACAAGACTCCTCAGGAAGTTTTTGATGCACTTAAAAACCAGACCGTTGATCTCGTTCTTACTGCTCATCCAACGCAATCAATTCGCAGGTCATTGCTTCAAAAGCATGGAAGGTTAGATTCAAAACCTACTACTTTTCACCTTATGTCCTTTATTGCTTTTTAGTTATTTTTCATCACTTCATTTTCTTTACAGGATACGTAATTGTTTAACACAATTGTATGCCAAAGACATCACTCCTGATGATAAGCAGGAGCTTGATGAGGCTCTACAAAGGGAGGTGGATATCAAAACTCTTGGAATTTCTTTTGATACTCTTTTAGATTGTCATGATTGTATCTTTAAACCAAATTATACATTTGAAACTTTATTGAATCCATGTTATCAAAAAGTATATAATCACCAAAATATATATACATATTCAAGTTGCAAGCAAGTGCTTTATTTATGAAGACATGGTGATTTTGAAACGTTTCATGTAGATCCAAGCTGCCTTCCGTACTGATGAAATCAGGAGGACCCCTCCAACCCCACAAGATGAGATGAGAGCAGGGATGAGCTACTTCCATGAAACAATTTGGATGGGTGTACCTAAATTTCTCCGTCGTGTTGATACAGCTTTAAAGAATATAGGGATTAATGAACGTGTCCCATATAATGCCCCACTTATTCAGTTTTCTTCTTGGATGGGTGGTGATCGCGATGGTATGATTCTTTTTACCTCTCACAAATAATATTTCTCAGTATATGAAGGAAACCAATATGTGTAGAGATTGTGAAGCATAACATTATAAATGTGGCCACGTCAAATGTCAACCTTTAGACGGGTCATATTTGTTTGTTTGTAATATATGTCATTATACTATTACGCTTCTCCAAATCTCATGTGTCTTACAATGTACAATATAATGCAGGAAATCCAAGAGTAACTCCTGAAGTGACAAGAGATGTTTGCTTATTGGCTAGAATGATGGCTGCTAATTTGTATTACTCCCAAATAGAGGATCTTATGTTTGAAGTAATTTAAAGCCGTCTAAATCTTTTTAAATGGTATCATTGTAGATGTTTTACTACTATGGCACCATTATGTTGATTTCTCTTTTTGTTTCTGTAGCTGTCAATGTGGCGTTGCAATGACGAGCTACGTGTTCGTGCAGAAGAACTTAATAGGTCTTCCAAGAAAGATGCAGTTGCAAAACACTACATAGGTGTTTACTTAAGTCTCTCTTTTAAGTTCAATTAAGTAAATTTTTTGTACTTTAGTAAAAGCTCCCATATTATGATAGCTACGTTGGTTGGTTAGTTTACTTTTCTGATACTCTTTACTCAATTCATGATACAGAGTTTTGGAAAAACATTCCTCCAAATGAACCATACCGAGTGCTACTTGGTGAAGTAAGGGACAGGCTCTACCAAACTCGTGAGCGTTCTCGCCATTTGTTAGCTCATGGGTACTCGGACATTCCAGAGGAAAATACTTTCACCAATGTTGACGAGGTAATATATTTGCTTACTTTCTTTTTTCTTTCAAATAATACAATCTATTCCAGCTTCTGAGTTTAGCAGTTTAAAAATCATCATTGTTATACATTATTCGTCCACTGTTTATGTAGTTTAAGAAACTTATCAAAATCTATTTAGATATTAATATAATTTCATTTTCTGAAATTGATGTTTTTCAGTTTTGTTAGATTATCATCAATGTTTACTACTTTACTTTAGTTTTGTTTGTAGTGAAAAAGGATAAAATAGACAGAACAAGGATATGTTTAATGAAACATTTAGTTTGATTGCTTGTTATTTTTTGGCTTACAGACCCTAACTGAACTTTTAAAAAAATTTCTAGTTCTTGGAACCTCTTGAACTCTGTTATAGATCACTTTGTGCTTGTGGTGATCGTGCAATTGCTGATGGAAGTCTTCTAGATTTCTTGAGGCAAGTCTCTACTTTTGGTCTGTCACTAGTGAGGCTTGATATTAGGCAAGAGTCAGACCGTCATACTGACGTGTTAGATGCCATAACCAAACACCTTGAAATTGGCTCCTACCAAGAATGGTCTGAAGATAAGCGGCAGCAATGGCTTTTGTCTGAATTGAGTGGCAAACGCCCCTTGTTCGGACCTGACCTTCCCCAAACCGAAGAAATTAGAGATGTTTTGGATACATTTCATGTCATAGCAGAACTACCATCAGACAACTTTGGAGCATATATCATATCAATGGCAACTGCAGCATCCGATGTGCTAGCAGTTGAACTTTTGCAACGCGAATGCCATGTCAAGCAACCATTGAGAGTTGTACCATTGTTTGAGAAGCTTGCAGATCTGGAGGCAGCTCCTGCTGCTTTGGCTCGGTTGTTCTCAATAGATTGGTACAGAAATCGGATCAACGGGAAACAAGAAGTCATGATTGGGTACTCCGATTCAGGTAAAGATGCCGGAAGGTTTTCTGCAGCATGGCAGCTATACAAGGCTCAAGAGGAGCTTATAAAGGTAGCTAAGGAATATGGTGTTAAACTAACTATGTTCCATGGTCGTGGAGGGACTGTTGGGAGAGGTGGCGGTCCCACTCATCTTGCTATCCTGTCTCAGCCTCCAGATACAATCCATGGATCACTTCGTGTAACTGTCCAAGGCGAAGTTATTGAGCAATCATTTGGTGAGGAGCACTTGTGTTTCCGAACACTACAACGTTTCACTGCAGCTACTCTAGAGCATGGAATGCATCCTCCAATTTCTCCCAAACCAGAATGGCGTGCTTTGATGGATCAGATGGCTATCATTGCCACAGAGGAATACCGTTCTATGGTATTCCAAGAACCCCGTTTTGTTGAGTATTTCAGGCTGGTAAGATTCCTAAAATAAAGATCAGTTGCTTGTTTTTCATTCTTTCTATTGAATAAACTGGCAGTTATATTACAGTCACTAAAAACCTTCTAAACTGCAGGCTACTCCAGAGTTGGAGTATGGCCGCATGAATATCGGAAGTCGACCGGCAAAGCGAAAGCCAAGCGGAGGTATTGAGACTCTCCGTGCTATTCCTTGGATCTTTGCCTGGACACAAACAAGGTTTCATCTTCCAGTGTGGCTAGGCTTTGGGGCAGCATTCAAGAATGTTATTGACAAGGATATTAGAAATCTTCAAATGCTTCAAGAGATGTACAATCAATGGCCTTTCTTTAGGGTCACTATTGATTTAGTCGAAATGGTGTTTGCCAAGGGAGACCCAGGTATTGCTGCTCTGTATGACAGGCTCCTTGTTTCAAACGATCTATGGTCATTTGGGGAGCAGTTGAGAACCAAATTTGAAGAAACCAAGAAACTCCTACTTCAGGTGAAGCTATATTAATTCAATTAATTCCTAACAAGGTGTTTGTTTCCGGTTATTCAAATTCGTTATTGGAAATGTATTTAGGATTATAATGATGAGAATCTTATTTTTGAGTATTATTTATTTTATTGAACAAGTATTTATTTTTTTCAAAAGAACTGGTTAGCTATCATTTATAAAATTCCAAGTATTTTTAAAAAGTGAGCTATAAAGGTTGTGATAGAATTGAAAAAAAAAATTGCACATAAATTACATTCATACCATTTTCCTCCAATCCTCTTGGGAACCTTTTAACAAACAATACACTTCCCCTAGCCATATATTCTTGGGAACATATCTAGATTATTTGAACTATAAGTAGCTTTTTATTCTTTGTTAATCATTGAACTATTTATCAAGAATAAGGCACTGTTTAGTTCTTACAAAAGCTTATTTTCATTTTTCTGCTGTAATGGTATAGGTGGCTGCGCACAAGGATCTTCTTGAGGGAGACCCTTACTTGAAGCAAAGACTCCGCCTGCGTGATTCTTACATAACTACCTTGAATGTGTGCCAGGCTTACACATTGAAACGCATCCGTGATCCAAACTATAATGTGAAGCTACGTCCCCATATCTCTAAAGAGTCTATAGAGATAAGTAAAGCTGCGGATGAACTTGTAACACTGAACCCAACAAGTGAATATGCACCTGGTTTGGAAGACACCCTCATTCTCACCATGAAGGGTATTGCTGCTGGCTTGCAAAACACTGGTTAATCTCAGTTTATGTGGTCGTCTCTTCTCTTCGCTTTCACTTTGGTATTCTGTTTTCTTACCAGAAATAATGAATTAGTTGCTCACACCAAAAGGGTTTTGTTTTCTGTTCCCTCGTTGTATCCATCATAAGATATGAACAGTGTTTCCATGCTTCTGTGCTAAAAATATAGATGCATTACATTGGAATGAATCAATGCAAGTTTGCAACTGATTGGTATGTTCCACTCTTAAACTATATTGATCACTACTTGTTGCACTTATTTGTATCGACTACTACTATGGAACCCATGCGTCGCAGTATAATTTTATCTGTCATTGGTTGTTACAAAATATATGTTATCATCAGTCATTTATTAAATAATTTGTTATTTTTTGATATTCGTGCACGATACATGATATCATTGTCATAATTAAGACGTAAATTTTTTTATCAATAGTATTAATGTAGTTTTTTTTGGTTGATTTTTAGACAAAATAATTTATTAACAAAAGTCTTGTGACAATATTTATTTACTAAATTATAATCAGTGTTTTGTGATTTTATTAACATTGTTATGTTGATTAATATCAATTGAATTTTAAATTTTAGTATAAATGTCTCAACAATATTTTTTTGAGCGGTCTAGATTATTTTTATTTATAATGTTTAATTAGTTTTATTAATACAGGGACAGAGTGCACCTGATGTAAATTTATAATTAGTGTATTGCTATATTTTTCTCATTTTAATCTTGAAGATTTGCTCTAAAAAATTATGTAGAAGATACACAACTAATAAAATACACAGTTCTCTTATAATTAATTGATTCGTGAAAAAATATCTTAAAACAAATTAATTAGTGATAATTAGCTGTCCCGTGTATAATTTTTATTGTAAATTATAATTTTTTTCTCCATATTTTTATCTATAAAATATTCAAGAGGCACACTCCTAAAAAAATACACATTTATTTTTAAATTAAACAAACATTTCAAAAATCGAGTCGTTGAGACTTACTGCTCATTGTCCAACCGTGGTTGAACAGAATAAAAAGTAAATACATAAATAATAAATTAAACAATAAGGTGCTAAATATCATATCTAATTAATACAAATTATAATTTATAAATTTATTTTATTTTATGGCGCTATATCTAACTAATGCCGTATATACATTATGTCTGTTCTATAGGCATTCTATTTGGTCATCCTAACAACTAATCATGCATCAGCTAAATGGAGGCCTCCCTCCCTCCCTCCCTCATGTTGTCACTTTTAGTCATATTTCGTCTAATCTTATCACACATCCAACACAACATCTTCATCTCCGATATGTTTATTTTATTCTCGTGTCGGTTCTTCACCAACACTTTGTTCCATACAACATCGTCGGTCTTACAACTATTCGATAAAATTTTCCCTTCAACTTGAATGGTATTTACATATCACATAAAACATAAGGTTCTTCTCCATTTCAACCCTGCATGAATTCGATAATTTATATCTGAATCTATTTCTCCACCGTTTTATACTATAAAATCATGATATTTAAAGGTGTAGCTTCTGCTTCTATCCAAAACAAAAAAGTAAGCAATTCAAATTTGATTATTTTGAACTGAAGAGGGAATGAACCCATAAACCTTCGAAACCGTGACTCATGCCAAGTAGTGAACACACATTTTTAAGAAGTATAACATTTACCATTAGATGTATAATTCCAAAAATGTTTGATATAAAAATCAGTAATTGGTAAACTACAGTAAACTACAATAAACTACAGTAAACTACAATGATCTCTTGATCTCGTCCTTTACGTTGTATCTAAAAGCCCTCCTCATACAACCTTCATATCATCCAATACTACCCTCTTCAAATGAGATGAAAAAGGAGAGAGTGTGTGTGTGAGAGAGAGATATGAAAGAAAACTCAACAACCTATCTTCAAATGAGAAGAAAGGTGAACAGGAAAGAATGGCACAGGTAGCATCTTCTGGCATTAAGAAATGACAACAAGAAGAACTTCCTCCACAATTTCTGAGCTTACTTTTCCCAAATAATATCCCACTCCCACAAATTTTAATCATCATCGGATTCCAGCGTTGGGCTCTGAGAGCAGCTCTCCTTTTGATGGAGCTCCAACATTTTCTTTTCTGGATTACACAGGCCTGCAGGTATACAATAACCCAGATATAATTCACAAAAAATATTTCCCATTTCGTTTTGGTTACGTTATAATAAGATGAATATAACAAATGTGTGCATACACTCGAATGTGTACATGTGCGAGATTTAATAAAATACACTAAATATACAAGAATCTCTGCAAAAAATATGCAGAGTAGTAAGTAACTAAACATTCCTTATTTCAGACTAATTTAATATGAAAAGAGTAAAAATCCCTTGATTTCTTTTCTAATACATTTTATAAGTCTGTTAATGCAGTTAAATTTATCCCTCTTTTTTTTTGCAATCCGATCTTCTCCATCGATAGTTGGACAGAGAGATTACTACACAAAAATTCAGCTTCAGACAATTGTTCACCACAAGGCAGTCCAATGATAACAGTAAAATTATTTGGTTGGAGGCCTATTTGTGTTTTTTCATATTTTCGAGGGAATTTTATCGTACAAACTCCGGAATATAGATACTAACATTTTTGGGCAAAGAGAAAAACGAACCTGAACACTTAGGAATATCCCACACAGCAATAGATGTGGCTGTACAGTCTGAAGCACAGAGTTCGAGATTGTTCTCATGTTTGACATTCATTGCGAGCATCCAAGCTCCAATAGTAACATCCTCATTGCTGAACATCCGGAAACTGCGACACAATGCAAATATTACATTCGATATGGGAAGGGGTCAGGTACCGAACAATGTTCATATCAATATGTTTATTTATTGTAATCTTCATCCCTTTTCATTGGGATGAAAGGATGAAACACATTTTAAAACATCGTGACATATGAAGCATGAAAATGTATGAACTAATTAGGGACATTAAGGGGTTAAGAATGAAAGAAGCCAGTTCATAAGTTCCAAACAATTGATTGACACATTTCAAGCAATGTTTTCATAACCAGTCTATTGGTAAATTTGATAACTAACAAACAATTTAAGGGATTGATTCAGTGGACATGATATTCAAAGGAAGCAACATTGTAAATCATAAAGGGCTTTATATTTTACAAGTTTAAACCATGGACTCAAGAACCAAATGAGAGGACAAACTCCGCGAAACAATGTTATGGATGGTAATAAAACGAGAATATAGCTCCCAATCAATTTGGGCCAGGAAACAACTCATTACTCAACATGACTATCCCAAATTCAGAGTAATGTATCAACTTTTATTTTATTTTTTAAAGATATAAACAGAGATTATCCAACCCTAGCACTAGTAGACATATAAATGTTCACAATCCATTAAAGGAGATGGCAAAAAAGCAGATACACAAAACACAAAGATCAATAGTATTTTATTCTCGATGCCCCCCACCCCCACCCAAAATTTAAAAAAAAAAAAAACATATAAAAATAAAAAACAAGAACAAGTATATCCAGTGCTATTTCCTGCAATTCCCAAAATATACAATAGTTGTCTACATTTTGCAACCCCAGCGTTTACTGAAAAAGGAAAACATACCTGTCATTTCGAAGAACAACCAAGCTTGAAACAACATCAGCAGAAAGAGCATATATAGGACCATAAGCATGAAGAAAATACTCCTTTCCAAGCAAATGGGATAGTGGCTCATACCTGCAAGATATATTAGTATAGTATAATTACTCCATAAACAAAAGAAGTTCATATGTTAGTTATAAAATGTCACCATATATTGTAGAGCAAGACTAGATAGCAAATAACATTAACAACGTAAACTAAAACAAAAAGGTTAATGGCTACATGAGTATGACTCACAACAGGAATTGGCACTCAAATATCACAGCAAAAGGGGGGAAATTGTTTCAATTTACTGACGATCGCAATTGGAAATAAATTCCCCAACTGACAACAATCAATCATTATCCCATTAAGTGGGGACGGTTGACTGATAAGAAAAAGAGAATTCTAAATTTGCTATCTACTTGATAAGTTATCAGTACCTTAAAATACATGCAAGTCGTATCTCAGTTTGATATAAACTAAACGCAATCAATATGAATCCCCGTGTGCATCTAGTTTAGACCTGAATCCCAACATGAATCTCAATTCATTAGGATGAATTCTGATTCACTATGATGAATCTAGATTCACTCTAATGAATCACAACCTGAACCTAGTGTTGTCAACCACTTTTTTTTTCAACTTGTATAGCCAACCACTTTTTCATTTCAATTTATGACTTGATGTATTTTGCTATTTTACTTGTTTTTACTTACAAATATCATATTTTTATTGATCATGCATTTTACGATACATAATAGTTTCCAATGCATGATTCGGAAAATAGGTCTTTCGATTCATAACGAGTCTTGATTTGATAATCACGGATAACACTATTTTAGAAGTTTTGTTTGTAGTAATCAAATGGAAAACTAAAAATGGCACAAAATAGCAGTTGAATATGTCATTTTGAATACCATGTATCTATTTATATAACATTTTAATGATTTTGATGAATTATATATTTATTTTGATTCAGCCACAGATAATAACAATTTTACTCTGCCCCCAAATAAATGGAAAGCCAGTTTAGAAGAAAGCTAAAAAATAAAATTGTTCAGAAAATTTACATGTAAAGGTAATTGAAAAAAAAAAAGTTTCAGGCTGACACATAATTAAAACTAACATCTGCTTGGAAATTAATCATCTGACATTGGCTCTCTCTCACCATAGTAATTGTTCATTTCTTAATTCTACAACTAAACAGTAATTTATTCTTTCTCAAGCAAACAGCACCAATAAGAAGAGACCAAAACAAGTTCTATATACTAGTCTTATTGCAACAAAGAAGCGAACTAAAGCATAGAGATAAAATAGATTCAATCAAAACAAAACTAACCATTTGAGTTTTGGATCAGTGAAGACAGGTCCTTTTTTCATGCATCCTATGTAAGTTTGAGTATGAGATCGCTCTTTTGCCAGAAGTAATGAAAGACGATCTGACAACCAATTGAAAATATTTTAGAAAAACTTAACTAGAGGTGTAATTCAGTCAAAAAAGGAATGAATTCCATAACTATAAGCCTTAAAGGTTTAGTCACCAGGTCTTAAATATATGTCATCATCCGCTTTGACATAAAACTCAGCGTCAAAAAGAGCATAAGCGGCTTTAAAGAAAGCTAACCTGTTACAAAGGAATAATAGTCAAGTTAGTAACAAATTATATATATATAGACACACACACACACACACACACACACACACACACACACACACACACTACAATTTAACAATTTATTCGTTTCCAGCACACACGTTTTGTATGGGAGCTTACTGTACTCCTCTTGAATATCCAACAGAATGAAATCATCATATTCTGCTACTTCCTTTTTAAGTGCAGACATCTTTGCTTTATCACTTGTTCTTCCGATGACAAACCTAAATGCCAACCCAGTGGCTTCTTCCAAGCTGCAAGCAACAACAAATAAATTTAATTGCAAGATTTATACAACCGACCAATAAAACAATTTAATTTTGCATAACTTTAACACTTGAACCTACAACACAACTGTTAGGATTTAAGCCCATTAAGAGAACCTAACCCAAAAGACTAGTCCATTAGGTGGGAGAGCATCAAGGCATAAATACACATCAAGCATTTTTATCTACTCGATGCGGGACTCCCAGCATTGCCACATCCTTTTGAGAGCCGGCAACTTTCACTCTATCGGCACTGATCCAATGGTAGCCCTTTCCTTTTTGGCGGCTTCACTCACCTATTGGTATTTGGTGGAAAACCTTAATCCTTAATGCATCAGTCTGTCCAACTCTAGCTAGCACCAATTGTTAGGATTTAAACCCAGAGCTCAGCCCAAAAGACTAGTACATTAGGTAGGAGCATTTTTATCTACTTGATGTGGGACTACTAACAATACACAAGAATTAAACTAAAGTTTAATATGAATGTTGCACGATGGATGTTAAATTGATTAAGAAGAATAGATACCGTTGAAGGGATTGGTGATCAGATGGGAACCAAGTGTTTCTCAAGGATTGTCTCCGACCAACAGATCCGAATCCGGTCTGAATACCCACAAAACCCATAACCTTATGCCGATGATTGGAAACCTGATCATGGCTACCAGTGACGGCGGCGGCGGTAGAGTGTTCCCAAATGACTTTAACTGATCTCGGATTGGAGTTGAGGCAGCGGTTTCCCTGAAAAGGGCGGAAAAAGAGAAAAGCGGCGATGATGCAAAGGAAAAGGGCGGATAGAATGAGGGATCTGCGAGACAAGGAGAAGGCGGCGACGTTGTGGCCGTGGAACTTGGAGGAGTACTTGTTAGTCATCATCATCGTAATAATGGCTTAGCTCATGGAATTACAAAAATTCCACAAGCTCTGCTTTATTCGATGGACATTAACAAGACTAATCTAGCTTTGCCGTGTCCACGCAGAAACCCAAACTGCTCCAGTGGTAAATCAGTTACTTCAGCGGAAATTGATAGATGAAAGTTACCTTTTTTACTATTTTTTTTAGGGAGAAGTTACTTTTTTTTTTTGCTAATGTTATTACCGATTGAGATTCTCAACACTACCATTTGTTTGTACTCATTGAATTAATAATAGACTTCCTTCGTTCCATACTAAGTTCCATTAAAAAAAAAATTGTCCCCAAATAATTGATTTATTTCACTTTTTAATATAATATTAATTACTTTTTAAATTGTAACTTTAATTAATATTACTTTCATCATTCTCTCAATATATTCTGATCGTACATGATCAGAAGGTAACTGATAGACTAGAATATTTGTTAGAATATTCTTGTAATTATATCTGTATATTTTCCATTCATTGTAATTATATCTGTATATTTTCCATTCATAGTATAGTCAACACCTTCCTAATCTATTTTAAGCAAATCATTGATGTATACTACTCCGTCCTAAAATATAAGCAAAAATGAGTCAACCTAAGTTGATGTATTTGGTACAAATTTTGAACCAAATACATTAACTTTTGTTGACCAATTTTTGCTTATAATTTGGGACGGAGGGAGTAGATAATAAGCTTCTATATTGGTCACACATGACCATTGTATTTATATGGTATACAGATTAATGAAAACGAACAGGAAAACAATTCCTTTCATGGAAAATATACAGATATAATTACAATGAATGGAAAATATACAGATATAATTACAAGAATATTCTAACAAATATTCTAGTCTATCAGTAACTATCAGTGCGGCGTTCAACGGTGGTTGAGAGCAGTTGCTACGGTTGGAACGGTGGGGGTGTACCTTTTCATATGACTTCTCATTAGCCATTATTCTCATTAGCCGTTTTTCTCCCTATTCCACTCATATCATCTCCTTGAATAAAGAGAATTAGTTATTTTTTCTTAATTATGAGTAAATATCTTTTAAACCATTCCTTTCCATTCTCTCTAAATCTGGCTCTCCTCTTTCATGTCTATCTATGGTAAGGAAAATCTAATTTGATTCCTATTGCGTGTTCTCATCACAACCATTAAATTAACACCTGATTATTATAACCTATGAAGCACGGACTCCGACACAGACACCTGACACGACACTGACACAGACACGTCGACACCGCTTATGAAAAAAGCATAGGACACCGACACCGCTACTATATCTTAATTTATTTATAAAATATCTAAATTGAGAATCAAAATACATACATATGCATCTAACTTAAGCAATTTATTTCATTAAAAATAGTTTTGTAACAAGATACAATAGTATTTGGCCTTTATATAACCTCTTCTTGATCAACATTTCTCACACATCTTTAACTATTGAATCTAAAGTGTGTGGAAGAAGAGAAACAAATCCAGACATTTGTCTTAGTTGTCCGACACGGCTCATATAAGTGTTATATAGGTGTCGGACACCGGTTCAAGGAGTGTCGAAGTAAAGATGAAAACAACTTATTTACGACACTTGTCCGACACGTGTCGTACGAGTGTCATAAGAGTGTCGGACACCGCGACACGCCTAATCCTAGAGGTGTCTGTGCTTCATATATTATAACCTTTGGTTTAATTTTTTCATAATGAGCTATTGTCTGCTTCAGCCATAAATCAATACCACATATCAGTCTGCCATTTATCCATCATTCCAAACTAAGCTAGCTAGCACTCTACCATCACAAAACTCAGCCATATTTCTCTACTTAAAGCCACTATTCACCACCATTACCATCCACCATTCTACAAATCTACAAAATCAAACAGAACAAACTCCTGATGATTCACCTCAAATACCTTCCACTTTTGGTTCTTTTGAAAGCTATAAATCCACTGAAACATCAACCAAAGCACCATTCACAACACCTACACCAAACCATGAATCTCCTCCCAAAACCAATGAAATGATCTACAGCTGCCAATCTAAAGGAATGGATCGTTTCAGAAGTATGTTCTTTTTTTGGGATGAAAATTCCTGCTTCTGGCTTTTATGCTTCCTGTTCAAACATCCCCTCCAACTAAACCTCAAACTTGCGGTTGCTGGCTTCAGCTTGAAGGCTTCTTTTTTTGTTTAAACTTTTTGATGAAGCCAAAAGGGGGAGAATATGCGCATGAATTAGATTAAATATGTAACGGCCCAATTTTTAGGATTTATTTATTTATATGTGCTTAATTGTTTATTTGGTGATTTATTAAATTTTGGGAGTTGAAGGGTATTTTAGTAATTTGAGGGGTAGTGGATCGCCACAAGAAACGTGGTTTCTTGATAAGATCAATTAATGGTTCAATCCAAGGAAGATGTCTAGCTTGGTAGAGGATCGCCACAAGAAACGTGATTTCTTGATAAGATCAATTAATGGTTCAATCAAGAACTAAAAAGAAGCAAAGCTTCCAAATTCACATAAAGTGATTTTCTTTATCAAAATTCATCTATCTTACCTGTCATTTTCGTGCTCTATTTATATGAGCTCATTACATGATGGTTCTGATTCTAAAACTCTAAGAAAATGAAAGGAAAGGCAGTCACTAATTGTCATAATGTTTTGGTGGCTGATTAATGCAAAGAAAAGTTACAATTTAGTTGGTTTTAATTTAGGGTGGCTGAATCAATGCATGTGTTGCTGCATAATTATTGACAGTTACATTTTGACTACTTGCAGCGCCCTCTTTACTCCTCATCATGCTTTTCAATTTCTCAAAATAATTGTGTTTCACCTCTTTTGCTTCAGCTCCTTAATTTAATCACGTCATCCACTTTAATCCCATTTTACACCATGATATGTACCGATTTTGCTTCTGAGTCCAACGTATGAAATGTAGGTAATTTTGTACCCTTTCCAACGCTTCAAAGATCACCTCAATCGGAGTTGCAGAGCTCTAAATATGATGAAAACAAGACAGATACATAATGACCTACGAAAATAACAATTTGAACCAAAAATAATTGGTTCTTTTATTCCATAATGACATTATTATTCTTGTCAAGGGAGAATATCTTAGGGTCACATCATACTCTCCCTCTTCATGAGAATTCAACCTCGAATTTATTGCTTGAATACCTCCTCGGTCAAAAACAAATATATTGAATCCATTGCATTTAACCTTAACTTTAGAGAGCACTTTACTTTTATTGGAAGAATTTGTTTGCTTTTCATCCCCTTTTGATTCAAGGACATAATCTTCTTTCCGAATCTCATAATTTCCTTCCACTTGTTGAGAAAAAATTTCTTCTTTGACTTTGTTTCCTTCATGACATAAGGAAGAAATGTTAGGAGATTGAAAAATATTAGAAGAATTCCAACACTTAACTACACAAACCAACTTAGAAGATGGTACTAGTGTAATAGTAGGCCAAAACTTCAAACTATTTTTTTCTTGCTTTTCATTCTCTCTCTCCTTTTTCTCTTCTTTTCGCTCGACTTCTTCAACACCTTCTTTTCTCTCTTCTTTTTCATTTACTTCTTTTTCATCACATTCTTTTTTTTCTTCTTTTTCCTTCCTTTTCACTTCTTCCTCATGACTTTCTTTTTCTTCTATCTCTTTTTTATAATCATTTTGGATTTGAAAGAGATGTTCCTCTAGTATTTTAGAGATATCAGCCATTCCTCTATCAATCTTTTCCATCATTTCCTCTCTCCTTTTTATGTGTAATGCTCTAAGAGCACAAGAAGGATTTGATCTTCTCTTCATATCCTCAAGCCTTGTTTCTCTCCATACTTTATCAAAATATTCAATTGAAGCTTGGATTTCTTAAGACATTTTTTGTAATACTTAAAAAAGAAATTGAAATGAATAAATTTCAAGGAAAATATGGAAATGAAAATAATTTTGAAATTGAAAAAGAAAAATCAGTCCCAACGGAACCTAGCTCTGAATACCACTTGATGAAGGACTCAAAATAAAAATAAAAAGATGGATTTGGGGAAAGGAATGGTAAATGAAGGCGTCACAATCACTTCTAATCCAAGAAGGAATGTTAAGCCAAGAGGAATCGCCACAATGGTAAGGAAGCCATTGATAAGATTCGATAAACTTGGTTCAATCCAGAACCCAAAAAGAGACAAAGCTCTCACAACACATAAAGTGGTTGCAGCTCTTGAATTTAAAGATTATGCATTGGTGTGGTGGGATCAAACCATCAAGGAAAGAAGGAGGTACGGAGAGCCACCCATTGAAACTTGATGAAGGACAAAAAAAGGGTAATTTTGATTTTAATGTATTTGTGAATAATGGAGGAAAATTTTGGTCTTAAGGTTAAAGAATGATGGAAATAGACAGAAAATGGTAACCAAACAAATTCCCAATCCAAGGAAGATGTCTAGCTTGGTAGAGGATGGCCACAAGAAACGTGGTTTCTTGATAAGATCAATTAATGGTTCAATCCAGAACCAAAAAGAAGCAAAACTTCCAAATTCACATAAAGTGATTTTCTTTATCAAAATTCATCTATCTTACATGTCATTTTCGTGCTCTATTTATATGAGCTCATTACATGATGGTTCTGATTCTAAAACTCTAAGAAAATGAAAGGAAAGGCAGCCACTAATTGTCATAATGTTTTGGTGGCTGATTAATGCAAAGAAAAGTTACAATTTAGTTTGTTTTAATTTAGGGTGGCTGAATCAATGCATGTGTTGCTGCATAATTATTGACAGTTACATTTTGAGTACTTTCAGCGCCCTCTTTACTCCTCATCATGCTTTTCAATTTCTCAAAATAATTGTGTTTCACCTCTTTTGCTTCAGCTCCTTAATTTAATCACGTCATCCACTTTAATCCCATTTTAGACCATGATATGTGCCGATTTTGCTTCTGAGTCCAATGTATGAAATGTAGGTAATTTTGTACCCTTTCCAACGCTTCGAAGATCACCTCAATCGGAGTTGCAGAGCTCTAGATACGATGAAAACAAGACAGATGCATAATGACCTACGAAAATAACAATTTGAACCAAAAATACTTTGGTTCTTTTATTCCATAATGACATTATTATTCTTGTCAAGGGAGAATATCTTAGGGTCACATCATACTCTCCCTCTTCATGAGAATTCAACCTCGAATTTATTGCTTGAATACCTCCTCGGTCAAAAACAAATATATTGAATCCATTGCATTTAACCTTAACTTTAGAGAGCACTTTACTTTTATTGGAAGAATTTGTTTGCTTTTCATCCCCTTTTGATTCAAGGACATAATCTTCTTTCCGAATCTCATAATTTCCTTCCACTTGTTGAGAAAAAATTTCTTCATTGACTTTGTTTCCTTCATGACATAAAGAAGAAATGTTAGGAGATTGAAAAATATTAGATGAATTCCAACACTTAACTACACAAACCAACTTAGAAGATGGTACTAGTGTAATAGTAGGCCAAAACTTCAAACTATTTTTTTCTTGCTTTTCATTCTCTCTCTCCTTTTTCTCTTCTTTTCGCTCGACTTCTTCAACACCTTCTTTTCTCTCTTCTTTTTCATTTAGTTCTTTTTCATCACATTCTTTTTTTTCTTCTTTTTCCTTCCTTTTCACTTCTTCCTCATGACTTTCTTTTTCTTCTATCACTTTTTTATAATCATTTTGGATTTGAAAGAGATGTTCCTCTAGTATTTTAGAGATATCAATCATTCCTCTATCAATCTTTTCCATCATTTCCTCTCTCCTTTTTATGTGTAATGCTCTAAGAGCACAAGAAGGATTTGATCTTCTCTTCATATCCTCAAGCCTTGTTTCTCTCCATACTTTATCAAAATATTCAATTGAATGTTGGATTTCTTGAGACATTTTTTGTAATACTTAAAAAAGAAATTGAAATGAATAAATTGCAAGGAAAATATGGAAATGAAAATAATTTTGAAATTGAAAAAGAAAAAATCAGTCCCAACGGAACCTAGCTCTGAATACCACTTGATGAAGGACTCAGAATAAAAATAAAAAGATGGATTTGGGGAAAGGAATGGTAAATGAAGGCGTCACAATCACTTCTAATCCAAGAAGGAATGTTAAGCCAAGAGGAATCGCCATAATGGTAAGGAAGCCATTGATAAGATTCGATAAACTTGGTTCAATCCAGAACCAAAAAAGAGACAAAGCTCTCACAACACATACAGTGGTTGCAGCTCTTGAATTTAAAGATTATGCATTGGTGTGGTGGGATCAAACTATCAAGGAAAGAAGGAGGTACGGAGAGCCACCCATTGAAACTTGATGAAGTACAAAAAAGGGGTAATTTTGATTTTAATGCATTTGTGAATAATGGAGGAAAATTTTGGTCTTAAGGTTAAGGAATGATGGAAATAGACAGAAAATGGTAACCAAACAAATTCCCAATCCAAGGAAGATGTCTAGCTAGGTAGAGGAACGCCACAAGAAACGTGGTTTCTTGATAAGATCAATTAATGGTTCAATCCAGAACCAAAAAGAAGCAAAGCTTCCAAATTCACATAAAGTGATTTTCTTTATCAAAATTCATCTATCTTACATGTCATTTTCGTCCTCTATTTATATGAGCTCATTACATGATGGTTATGATTCTAAAACTCTAAGAAAATGAAAGGAAAGGCAGCCACTAATTGTCTAATGTTTTGGTGGCTGATTAATGCAAAGAAAAGTTACAATTTAGTTGGTTTTAATTTAGGGTGGCTGAATCAATGCATGTGTTGCTGCATAATTATTGACAGTTACATTTTGACTACGTGCAGCGCCCTCTTTACTCCTCATCATGCTTTTCAATTTCTCAAAATAATTGTGTTTCACCTCTTTTGCTTCAGCTCCTTAATTTAATCACGCCATCCACTTTAATCCCATTTTACACCATATAAATTGTGTTTCACCTCATGATATATGCCGATTTTGCTTCTGAGTCCAACGTATGAAATGCAGGTAATTTTGTACCCTTTCCAACGCTTCAAAGATCACCTCAATCGGAGTTGCAGAGCTCTAGATACAATGCAAACAAGACAGATACATAATGACCTACGAAAATAACAATTTGAACCAAAAATAATTTGGTTCTTTTATTCCATAATGACATTATTATTCTTGTCAAGGGAGAATATCTTAGGGTCACATCATACTCTCCCTCTTCAAGAGAATTCAACCTCGAATTTATTGCTTGAATACCTCCTTGGTCAAAAACAAATATATTGAATCCATTGCATTTAACCTTAAATTTAGAGAGCACTTTACTTTTATTGGAAGAATTTGTTTGCTTTTCATCCCCTTTTGATTCAAGGACATAATCTTCTTTCCGAATCTCATAATTTCCTTCCACTTGTTGAGAAAAAATTTCTTCATTGACTTTGTTTCCTTCATGACATAAAGAAGAAATGTTAGGAGATTGAAAAATATTAGATGAATTCCAACACTTAACTACACAAACCAACTTAGAAGATGGTACTAGTGTAATAGTAGGCCAAAACTTCAAACTATTTTTTTCTTGCTTTTCATTCTCTCTCTCCTTTTTCTCTTCTTTTCGCTCGACTTCTTCAACACCTTCTTTTCTCTCTTCTTTTTCATTTAGTTCTTTTTCATCACATTCTTTTTTTTCTTCTTTTTCCTTCCTTTTCACTTCTTCCTCATGACTTTCTTTTTCTTCTATCACTTTTTTATAATCATTTTGGATTTGAAAGAGATGTTCCTCTAGTATTTTTGAGATATCAGCCATTCCTCTATCAATCTTTTCCATCATTTCCTCTCTCCTTTTTATGTGTAATGCTCTAAGAGCACAAGAAGGATTTGATCTTCTCTTCATATCCTCAAGCCTTGTTTCTCTCCATACTTTATCAAAATATTCAATTGAAGCTTGGATTTCTTGAGACATTTTTTGTAATACTTAAAAAAGAAATTGAAATGAATAAATTGCAAGGAAAATATGGAAATGAAAATAATTTTGAAATTGAAAATGAAAAAATAAGTCCCAACGGAACCTAGCTCTGAATACCACTTGATGAAGGACTCAGAATAAAAATAAAAAGATGGATTTGGGGAAAGGAATGGTAAATGAAGGCGTCACAATCACTTCTAATCCAAGAAGGAATGTTAAGCCAAGAGGAATCGCCAGAATGGTAAGGAAGCCATTGATAAGATTCGATAAACTTGGTTCAATCCAGCACCAAAAAAGAGACAAAGCTCTCACAACACATAAAGTGGTTGCAGCTCTTGAATTTAAAGATTATGCATTGGTGTGGTGGGATCAAACCATCAAGGAAAGAAGGAGGTACGGAGAGCCACCCATTGAAACTTGATGAAGGACAAAAAAGGGGTAATTTTGATTTTAATGCATTTGTGAATAATGGAGGAAAATTTTGGTCTTAAGGTTAAAGAATGATGGAAATAGACAGAAAATGGTAACCAAACAAATTCCCAATCCAAGGAAGATGTCTAGCTTGGTAGAGGATCGCCACAAGAAACGTGGTTTCTTGATAAGATCAATTAATGGTTCAATCCAGAACCAAAAAGAAGCAAAGCTTCCAAATTCACATAAAGTGATTTTCTTTATCAAAATTCATCTATCTTACATGTCATTTTCGTCCTCTATTTATATGAGCTCATTACATGATGGTTATGATTCTAAAACTCTAAGAAAATGAAAGGAAAGGCAGCCACTAATTGTCTAATGTTTTGGTGGCTGATTAATGCAAAGAAAAGTTACAATTTAGTTGGTTTTAATTTAGGGTGGCTGAATCAATGCATGTGTTGCTGCATAATTATTGACAGTTACATTTTGACTACTTGCAGCGCCCTCTTTACTCCTCATCATGCTTTTCAATTTCTCAAAATAATTGTGTTTCACCTCTTTTGCTTCAGCTCCTTAATTTAATCACGCCATCCACTTTAATCCCATTTTACACCATATAAATTGTGTTTCACCTCATGATATATGCCGATTTTGCTTCTGAGTCCAACGTATGAAATGCAGGTAATTTTGTACCCTTTCCAACGCTTCAAAGATCACCTCAATCGGAGTTGCAGAGCTCTAGATACAATGCAAACAAGACAGATACATAATGACCTACGAAAATAACAATTTGAACCAAAAATAATTTGGTTCTTTTATTCCATAATGACATTATTATTCTTGTCAAGGGAGAATATCTTAGGGTCACATCATACTCTCCCTCTTCAAGAGAATTCAACCTCGAATTTATTGCTTGAATACCTCCTTGGTCAAAAACAAATATATTGAATCCATTGCATTTAACCTTAAATTTAGAGAGCACTTTACTTTTATTGGAAGAATTTGTTTGCTTTTCATCCCCTTTTGATTCAAGGACATAATCTTCTTTCCGAATCTCATAATTTCCTTCCACTTGTTGAGAAAAAATTTCTTCATTGACTTTGTTTCCTTCATGACATAAAGAAGAAATGTTAGGAGATTGAAAAATATTAGATGAATTCCAACACTTAACTACACAAACCAACTTAGAAGATGGTACTAGTGTAATAGTAGGCCAAAACTTCTAACTATTTTTTTCTTGCTTTTCATTCTCTCTCTCCTTTTTCTCTTCTTTTCGCTCGACTTCTTCAACACCTTCTTTTCTTTCTTCTTTTTCATTTACTTCTTTTTCATCACATTCGTTTTTTTCTTCTTTTGCCTTCCTTTTCACTTCTTCCTCATGACTTTCTTTTTCTTCTATCACTTTTTTATAATCATTTTGGATTTGAAAGAGATGTTCCTCTAGTATTTTTGAGATATCAGCCATTCCTCTATCAATCTTTTCCATCATTTCCTCTCTCCTTTTTATGTGTAATGCTCTAAGAGCACAAGAAGGATTTGATCTTCTCTTCATATCCTCAAGCCTTGTTTCTCTCCATACTTTATCAAAATATTCAATTGAAGCTTGGATTTCTTGAGACATTTTTTGTAATACTTAAAAAAGAAATTGAAATGAATAAATTGCAAGGAAAATATGGAAATGAAAATAATTTTGAAATTGAAAATGAAAAAATAAGTCCCAACGGAACCTAGCTCTGAATACCACTTGATGAAGGACTCAGAATAAAAATAAAAAGATGGATTTGGGGAAAGGAATGGTAAATGAAGGCGTCACAATCACTTCTAATCCAAGAAGGAATGTTAAGCCAAGAGGAATCGCCAGAATGGTAAGGAAGCCATTGATAAGATTCGATAAACTTGGTTCAATCCAGCACCAAAAAAGAGACAAAGCTCTCACAACACATAAAGTGGTTGCAGCTCTTGAATTTAAAGATTATGCATTGGTGTGGTGGGATCAAACCATCAAGGAAAGAAGGAGGTACGGAGAGCCACCCATTGAAACTTGATGAAGGACAAAAAAGGGGTAATTTTGATTTTAATGCATTTGTGAATAATGGAGGAAAATTTTGGTCTTAAGGTTAAAGAATGATGGAAATAGACAGAAAATGGTAACCAAACAAATTCCCAATCCAAGGAAGATGTCTAGCTTGGTAGAGGATCGCCACAAGAAACGTGGTTTCTTGATAAGATCAATTAATGGTTCAATCCAGAACCAAAAAGAAGCAAAGCTTCCAAATTCACATAAAGTGATTTTGTAATATCCCGCTCCTAAGTATCAGTTATCAATGTTAGAAACTTGAGAAGCAAGCAAGAAAATTAAGTAGTTAAGTGAGATGGCATAATTGTAATTTATGGCAAAAGGGAGATTGTTTTAAATGGGAAATGGATATTTCCCATTGTCATTTTCTTCATTCCTTTCCTCATTCAAAATCAGAATTTTGCCTTCCTCTTCTCTTCAAGCCACACGCCCCCATCTCATCTTACCATCATTCAACCAAACTTCAATCTAAACTTAGTGTGAAATCTTGCAAGAAAGCTTGGGTTGGAAGCTAGTATAAGAGAAAGAAAAGAAGAACAAGGAAGAACCAAGGGAAGAAGTAGTTTGGAGCAAGCTAGGGTTTTGATTTCAGGACTTAATCAGCACCATTTGAGGTTAAGGTGAGCTCCACAGGGTTTTAGAACCCGTTTAAGTAAGTTTGAAAGTTTACAGCTTAATTACCTAGTTTAGGGTTTTTAGTACCTAATTGCCTTTCCATGTTAATCCTTGATTATTGATGATATAAACTAGCTATATGCCTTAGAAAATGATCCTTAAACATGTTATGATGTCTGGGTATGTTGGATAAGCTGAAATGGTGAAAAATCACGTTTAAAACTTGCCAAATGCTGTCTAACTGCAGGTAAAATTGTGTCACGATTTTCCAATCGTGTCACGATTTCACAGGCAGGAACAAACTGATTTTCTGGGTAGAAAATCGTGTCACGATTTCCAAATCGTGACACGATGTGACAGGGCAGCGTATGTTGTGTTTTTTCATCATTTCTCGCACCATTCCGGCTTTCCAACGCTACCTCGGACTTCATAACGATATGTGGTGACTAAGTGTCGCTATTAGGCATAGAAAGACCCAACATTTGGGGAATGTAAGGATGAATTATAGGTGAGGAAAGGTAGCATGATAAGAGGGGGTTAACTTAATCCAAATGTAGTCATAATGATGTTAAGGAACTAGATTAGGGTTTAACCCTTATGAAGCAACGATATGAACTCGATTCGGTATTCACGAATCTAAAAATGATATATTGATGAAGTTTAGAACCTTTATAGGTTAAGCACTTATGAATGATCACTTAAGGTATAAGAATACGATACAAATATGTTATATGATATGATCACGTGTTCATCAGACTCCGGGTTACGCCGGATGGGATTTCTCCGAAAGGGCTATCCACACGTAAGTTAAAAGATTTAAGCATGTCCATCAGGCTCCGGGATTCGCCGAATGGGACTTCTCCGAGAGGGTTGTCCACATGTAAGTAAGATGTGTCCAGCAGGCTCCGGATTATGCCGGATGGGGCTTCACCGAGAGGGTTGCCTACACAAAGATAAGAGGAGTCCGGTGTTAGCCTGATATGATAGGAATTTCACCGGTATGATGGGAGATGTACTTCGGGGTTACTCCACCCGGATGCACTCCGTAAAACGAACCAAGATAATGTTATGTTTGTTCAACCCTAACTGCTAACTTAATGATACGAAGACGATTATGAATATTTTTATGTAACACGAGATATGATGATTAGTTCCTAGTGAACGAGATGTGATCATAGGATGTCCCCAAGATCACTCCGTATAAGTCTAAGTCTAAGATTAGAATATGAAATGCATGAGGAAAAGACAATGAAGCGATCCTAGGTTTCCCCTGATCGCGATAAAAGTAAAGAATGATGGCGATCGTAGGTATCCCCAAGATTGCCAAAGTAGGCACGGCGACCCTAGGTTACCCCCGTGGTTGCCAACATTTGGTAGGGTAGGAGCTCACTGAGACGTTATGTCTCATCCCTTTCCTTCTGGTGCAGGTTCTTCGCAGGTAGCACGACGAAAAGGTAAAGAGAAAGCTACGGACTGATCGTGCTGCTTATGTTTTATTATTGGACACTTGTATATATGGATGATGTATTATGATGTAAATTATGAAGAATGTTTTGTATCGGATGATGAGTTGTATGTTAAACTTATGCATTGTATAATTATTACCAACCTTTCTGTATTGTATTTAATGTATCCGGTACGAAATTTTAATACTCGTAAGAGATCCTAGGCAATCTCTATATGGGTGTTACAGATTTTCTTTATCAAAATTTATCTATCTTACATGTCATTTTCGTGCTCTATTTATATGAGCTCATTACATGATGGTTCTGATTCTAAAACTCTAAGAAAATGAAAGGAAAGGCCGACACTAATTGTCTAATGTTTTGGTGGCTGATTAATGCAAAGAAAAGTTACAATTTAGTTGGTTTTAATTTAGGGTGGCTGAATCAATGCATGTGTTGCTGCATAATTATTGATAGTTACATTTTGACTACTTGCAGCGCCCTCTTTACTCCTCATCATGCTTTTCAATTTCTCAAAATAATTGTGTTTCACCTCTTTTGCTTCAGCTCCTTAATTTAATCACGCCATCCACTTTAATCCCATTTTACACCATGATATATGCCGATTTTGCTTCTGAGTCCAACATATGAAATGTAGGTAATTTTGTACCCTTTCCAACGCTTCAAAGATCACCTCAATCGGAGTTTCAGAGCTCTAGATACGATGAAAACAAGACAGATACATAATGACCTACGAAAATAACAATTTGAACCAAAAATAATTTGGTTCTTTTATTCCATAATGACATTATTATTCTTGTCAAGGGAGAATATCTTAGGGTCACATCATACTCTCCCTCTTCAAGAGAATTCAACCTGGAATTTATTGCTTGAATACCTCGGTCAAAAACAAATATATTGAATCCATTGCATTTAACCTTAACTTTAGAGAGCACTTTACTTTTATTGGAAGAATTTGTTTGCTTTTCATCCCCTTTTGATTCAAGGACATAATCTTCTTTCCGAATCTCATAATTTCCTTCCACTTGTTGAGAAAAAATTTCTTCATTGATTTTGTTTCCTTCATGACATAAAGAAGAAATGTTGGGAGATTGAAAAATATTAGAAGAATTCCAACACTTAACTACACAAACCAACTTAGAAGATGGTACTAGTGTAATAGTAGGCCAAAACTTCAAACTATTTTTTTCTTGCTTTTCATTCTCTCTCTCCTTTTTCTCTTCTTTTCGCTCGACTTCTTCAACACCTTCTTTTCTCTCTTCTTTTTCATTTACTTCTTTTTCATCACATTCTTTTTTTTCTTCTTTTTCCTTCCTTTTCACTTCTTCCTCATGACTTTCTTTTTCTTCTATCACTTTTTTATAATCATTTTGGATTTGAAAGAGATGTTCCTCTAGTATTTTAGAAATATCAGCCATTCCTCTATCAATCTTTTCCATCATTTCCTCTCTCCTTTTTATGTGTAATGCTCTAAGAGCACAAGAAGGATTTGATCTTCTCTTCATATCCTCAAGCCTTGTTTCTCTCCATACTTTATCAAAATATTCAATTGAAGCTTGGATTTCTTGAGACATTTTTTGTAATACTTAAAAAAGAAATTGAAATGAATAAATTGCAAGGAAAATATGGAAATGAAAATAATTTTGAAATTGAAAAAGAAAAAATCAGTCCCAACGGAACCTAGCTCTGAATACCACTTGATGAAGGACTCAAAATAAAAATAAAAGATGGATTTGGGGAAAGGAATGGTAAATGAAGGCGTCACAATCACTTCTAATCCAAGAAGGAATGTTAAGCCAAGAGGAATCGCCACAATGGTAAGGAAGCCATTGATAAGATTCGATAAACTTGGTTCAATCCAGAACCAAAAAAGAGACAAAGCTCTCACAACACATAAAGTGGTTGCAGCTCTTGAATTTAAAGATTATGCATTGGTGTGGTGGGATCAAACCATCAAGGAAAGAAGGAGGTACGGAGAGCCACCCATTGACACTTGATGAAGGACAAAAAAGGGGTAATTTTGATTTTAATGCATTTGTGAATAATGGAGGAAAATTTTGGTCTTAAGGTTAAAGAATGATGGAAATAGACAGAAAATGGTAACCAAACAAATTCCCAATCCAAGGAAGATGTCTAGCTTGGTAGAGGATCAGCACAAGAAACGTGGTTTCTTGATAAGATCAATTAATGGTTCAATCCAGAACCAAAAAGAAGCAAAGCTTCCAAATTCACATAAAGTGATTTTCTTTATCAAAATTCATCTATCTTACATGTCATTTTCGTGCTCTATTTATATGAGCTCATTACATGATGGTTCTGATTCTAAAACTCTAAGAAAATGAAAGGAAAGGCCGACACTAATTGTCTAATGTTTTGGTGGCTGATTAATGCAAAGAAAAGTTACAATTTAGTTGGTTTTAATTTAGGGTGGCTGAATCAATGCATGTGTTGCTGCATAATTATTGATAGTTACATTTTGACTACTTGCAGCGCCCTCTTTACTCCTCATCATGCTTTTCAATTTCTCAAAATAATTGTGTTTCACCTCTTTTGCTTCAACTCCTTAATTTAATCACGACTTCCACTTTAATCCCATTTTACACTATGATATATGCCGATTTTGCTTCTGAGTCCAACGTATGAAATGCAGGTAATTTTGTACCCTTTCCAACGCTTCAAAGATCACCTCAATCGGAGTTGCAGAGCTCTAGATACGATGAAAACAAGACAGATACATAATGACCTACGAAAATAACAATTTGAACCAAAAATAATTTGGTTCTTTTATTCCATAATGACATTATTATTCTTGTCAAGGGAGAATATCTTAGGGTCACATCATACTCTCCCTCTTCAAGAGAATTCAACCTCGAATTTATTGCTTGAATACCTCCTCGGTCAAAAACAAATATATTGAATCCATTGCATTTAACCTTAACTTTAGAGAGCACTTTACTGGGACATCCCATTATTTCAAAAAAAGCATGCTTTGCTCTAGCGATCATACACTGTTCACCGTCACCTTGCCATCCTAAACCGCCAATTCCTTTTTGTGTTCTTTACCATGGAAACATTCAGCATACCTTGGAAATTCCTTGACCTCAACCTTAATCCATCATCCACCAATGTCCCGAAACCTAAAACCCATAAAACTTTTCCTCAAGCTGTTTCGAACTTATGTGACATCCCATTATCGCAACTCCCTCAAGCGGTGGTTAAAGGCGATGTTCACTCAATCCAGATACCAGAGGAAGAATACCTTGCAGGAATTGCTACATGCAAACATAACCTTCATGGAAGGGTAATCTGGCCAAAAGGGTCCACTCCTTTAACGGTTGGTTCCTTGAAAGCTAAGTTATCACTGATGTGGAAGGATCTAGGTAGTTGGGGGATTCAATCTCTAGGTAAAAGCTACTTTGAGTTTAGCTTTTCTTCTTTGGAGGATGTTAGAAGGGTTAGATCCATTGCATCATGGAATCTAAGCCCTGGTCTACTGAAACTTTTCCCTTGGACCCATGACTTCAACCCTAAACTTCAAAATAACTCTTCAGCCCAGGTCTGGGTGAAGATCTTTGGTTTGTCTCAAGAATATTGGAGGAAAAACATCCTGTTCTCAATAGCAAGTGGAGTTGGGTCCCCTATTTGCATTGACTCTGCCACTGCAAAACCTATGAAAGATCGAACCTTTGGCCAATATGCTAGGGTCTTAGTGGATATTGATGTATCCCAACCCCTGATTTTTAAGTTACTGGTTGAGAGAACTGGCTTTGCCTTCTATGTGGATCTTGACTATGAAAATGTTCTAGCCTACTGTACTTTTTGTAGGTGCATTGGACATCATATTGACTATTGCAAGAGATGGTTCCCTGATGAACAATCTAGACAAGAGGCAATATCCAACAAACATACTGCTAAGGAAAAGAGAAAAGAATTCGTCCAAGTAAGAGATGGAAGAGAAGAACAGGGCAAAGTAAACCCCCCCACTAATGTGGAGATTGAAACTACCAATTCTGAGAAAGGAAATGACAATGTAGCCAACAATGTAGAGCAGGTAGCTCCACCTAGCCCTACGGGCAACCTTCAAAAATCCCCTTCTGCTACTTTGTTATCCCAGGATCATCAACTAGAGGAGGAGTTAAATGCTGACTTACAACTGGTTAATCAGGCTGCAAATAATGTGGACATTTCTGATGATTCTAGCACGCAAGGTTCCTTTGTTGATGAAACTCAATCTCATAGAGAATCCTCACCAGATGGTAATGTGTCCCCCCACTTACCTACTCCTGAAAGAGTCCAGAAAGATATGGAGTTCCTCAGGGAGTCTTGGGCTAATATAGCAGAAAATGAGGAAACTGTCACTATTTTTCCTGCTATAGCACAAGATCCAAATTCCTCTCTACAACCCCCTGTTGATAAAGATGGCTTTCAAGTCATTTTGTCAAAAAGTCAAAAGAAAGCACACAAGAAGCAAATCCAATCAAAAAGGGATATGTACAAAACCAGATCAAAGGTTATTCAAAAACCTTCTCAATGAAGTACCTCTATTGGAATGTAAGGGGCCTTGCTAATCCCCCATCAAGATTAGCTCTTAAAAGACTTTTATTTCTTCACAAACCTGACTTTATTTTTATCTCTGAACCTTGGATGGATTTTGATAATTTGCCTAGAAGATGGTTTGAACACCTGCATTTCAAACTATTTGCCTCTAACACTAGACCTAACATGCTCCCCAACCTTTGGTGCCTTTGTAAATCCACTCTTAACCCTGTGGTTCTAGCCTCTGATGAGCAACAGGTGTCCTTTTCTGTTCTAGATAATAACAAAATTTTTGCCCTCTCAGCTGTTTATGCATCCACTGATTATAGACTGAGAAGACAACTCTGGAACACTTTATCTACTCTTCTTTCTCAACATGACTTACCTTGGTGTTTCATAGGTGATTTTAACTCTATCCTAGGAGTTCATGAACATAGAGGTAGCCTTAACCCTGCAAAACCCCCCATGTTGGAATTCCAAACCTGGTCTGACTCACAAAACCTGATACATTTACCTACCAAAGGATCAGTTTTTACTTGGTCTAATGGTAGGGGAGGTAATAGATCCACTGAGAGAAGATTAGATAGAGCTATCATTAATAATTCTTGGTTAGACTCTTGCCACTCAGTTTCAGTTTCAACCCTCACCAAACATAAATCTGATCATTTCCCCCTTTTGCTTGAGGTTCAAGTTAACAACATCCAGTTTGCATCCCAATTCAAATTCCTGAGAATGTGGTCCTCTCATCATGATTGTTTAGACCTAGTTAAGGATTGTTGGAGTTCTTCAGTGATTGGTTGTCCCATGTTTATCTTGAGTAGAAAGCTTAAGATCCTTAAAGAGAAGCTTAAGATTTGGAACAAAACCTGTTTTGGAAATGTTCATGATTCTGTCAAGATTGCTGAGCAAAAATTACAATCTATCCAAGAGTCTATTCAGATTAGTGGTCACACAGAAACCTTTTTACTAGCAGAAAAGGAAGCACACCAAAAGTTAGAAGAAGCCTTATCTAGACAAGAAACTTTTTGGAAGGAAAAGGCTAATCTCAACTGGCATTTGGAAGGAGACAGAAACACCAAGTTTTTTCATAGAATGGCCAAGATAAAAGCCTCTACCAAAAATATAACTTCCCTTCAGCATGGTGAACAAGTATTGACAGAGCAATCACAAATATCTGAACACATTATCAACTACTATAAAAATATATTTTGTTCTAACTTTGTTTTGCAGGATCAGTTACTTGCAGAAGAAGTTATTCCTCATCTGATCTCTGAAGAATCTAATAACCTCTTAACTCTTCTTCCTTCCCATGTTGAGATAAAAGCAGCTGTTTTCAATCTAAACAAAGATAGTGCTCCAGGTCCTGATGGATTTGGGGCCTTTTTCTTTCAGTTTTACTGGGATGTGGTGAAGGAAGATGTATGCAATGCTGTCTTACAGTTTTTCACCTCCAGTTGGATCCTCCCTGGTTACAACTCTAACATCATAGCTCTTTTGCCTAAAACTCCAGATGCTACCTCTATTGATCAGTATAGACCCATTGCAATGGCAAACTTCAAGTTCAAAATCATATCAAAAATCATTGCAGACAGGCTGGCTTCTATCTTGCCTAACATTATTTCTGATGAACAAAAGGGATTCATTCATGACAGAAACATACAGGATTGCTTGTGCATTGCCTCTGAAGCCTCTAATCTTCTACACAACAAAGCTTTTGGAGGTAACCTTGCTCTGAAAATTGACATAACAAAGGCTTTTGATACCCTTGAATGGCCTTTTCTCTTAAAGGTTCTGAAACAGTTTGGTTTCAATGAAATTTTCTGCACTTGGATTCATGTCATTTTGGAATCTGCCTTTCTATCCATCTCCATCAATGGTCAAGCTCAAGGTTATTTTAATTGTACTAGAGGGGTTAGACAAGGGGATCCCCTGTCTCCTCTTCTTTTTTGTATAGCTGAGGATGTGCTTAGCAGATGCATAACTAGACTGGTTTCACAGGGTAAGCTGGATCAGATTACAGGTACCAGAAACATCAAGGTTCCCTCCCATTCTTTTTATGCTGATGACCTGATGATTTTCTGCAAAGGAAAGATTTCTGGTCTTCAAGCATTAAAAGATCTTTTTGCAAAATATGCCTCAGAGTCTGGTCAGGTTGTTAGCACCTCCAAATCCATCATTTTCTCTGGATCCATAACTCAGGGTAGACTGAATATCATCAAGCAACTGCTCAATTTCAACATAGGTTCTATCCCTTTTAACTACCTAGGGGTTCCCATTTTTAGAGGTAAACCTAAAACATCTCACTTGCAGCCTATTGCTGACAGGATTAAAGGAAAGCTCTCTAATTGGAAAGCATCTTTGCTTTCTATGGCTGGCAGGATCCAACTAGTGAAATCAGTTATTCAAAGTATGATGATATACAGCATTTCTTTGTACTCTTGGCCAATTTCTCTGATTAAAGAGGTAGAGAAGCACATCAGAAATTTCATTTGGAGTGGTGACATAGATCAAAGGAAATTGGTAACTGTATCCTGGAAGAAAATCTGTAAACCCTACTCTCAAGGAGGCCTAGGTATCAGATCTTTGCAAACATTGAATCAGGCTTCTAATCTGAAACTGTGCTGGCAATTGTTGAACTCCAACTCATCTTGGGCTATTCTATTGAAAGATAGAATCCTCAGAGGCAGAAACATCATCCAGCATCATATCTTCTCATCCATTTGGAGTGGTGTTAAGGAGGAATACTCCACTATTAGAGATAACTCCTCTTGGCTTCTAGGAAAAGGAGATAACATCAATTTCTGGAATGAGAACTGGTGTGGTATAATCTTATCAGAAACTCTAAATATCCCCCCCAATATCAGACACTACCTCTCTTCCACTGTTAGTGATTTCATCCTCAATGGCCAATGGAACTTTCCAACTCAAATTACCCATATGTTCCCCAATATCCTGCAACTTGTTCAGCAAGTTTACATCCCTTTTGAGCCTGATCCAGATAAACTCTTATGGAAACATACCCAATCTGGAACCTTGTTTCTCAAAGATGCATATTCATTCAAAATGCACCAGTTTCAGGAATTAAATTGGCCCAAATCAGTTTGGTCTGTTGATTTTCCTCCTTCAAAATCACTTTTTGTTTGGAGGTTCATGCACCAAAAAATCCCAACTGATGAAAACCTTATGGTTAGAGGTTGCACCCTGGCTTCTATTTGTAATCTTTGCCTCAAAAATGCTGAATCCTCTTACCATCTTTTCTTCTCTTGCCCCTTTGCTTCTAGGCTTTGGTCTTGGCTTGCTAGCATCTTAGATATCACTATGTCCTTCTCTGATCTATCAGACATCTGGAAAATATGTCAGAGAACATGGTCCCCTCAATGCAAAGTAGTGGTCACAGCTGCTTTGATAAATCTCATTAATACCATATGGTATGCTAGAAACCAAGCTAGATTCAACAATACCATCGTATCATGGAGATCAGCTGTCTCTATGATAATAGCTTCTACTTCCCTCTCAGGTAACCATACAAAAAAAGCCTCCAACAACTCTATTAGAGACTTCTCCATCTTAAAATTCTTTAAGGTCAATATCCATAATCCTCGTACTCCTACCATTAAAGAAGTCACTTGGAATCCTCCTAATATTGCTTGGATAAAATGTAACACAGATGGAGCGTCAATTGGGAATCCTGGCCTTTCTTCCTGTGGTGGGATTTTCAGAGATCATGAGGCTACATTACTCTCTTGCTTTGCTGAACCCTTAGGCATTTGTTCTTCCTATCAAGCTGAGCTTTGTGGAGCCATGAGAGCTATTGAGCTTGCCTACCAAAGAAATTGGAGAAACCTCTGGTTAGAATCTGATTCAGCTCTGGTTGTGACTGCTTTCAAAAATGATAATCAGGTTCCTTGGCCTTTAAGAAACAGATGGAACAATGTCAAAATCCTTACAAGGCACATGAATTTTTTTATTTCTCATATATACAGGGAAGGTAATCAAATAGCGGACACGCTTGCTAATCATGGTCTCACTAGGAGTAGCTTAGAAATTTGGAATGATATCCCTCCTTTCATTAGAGAACTCTATGTTAGAGATAGGCTTGGGTTGCCTAACTTTAGATTTTCTTCTTTTTAAGGGAGTTTTGGCTTGGTCCCCTCCTTGTACATTTTATCTTTCTTATATATTTTGGGTAGGTTAGCTTCTTGCTTCCTCCCTTTTTGCCAAAAAAAAAAAAAAGAGAGCACTTTACTTTTATTGGAAGAATTTGTTTGCTTTTCATCCCCTTTTGATTCAAGGACATAATCTTCTTTCCGAATCTCATAATTACCTTCCACTTGTTGAGAAAAAATTTCTTCTTTGACTTTGTTTCCTTCATGACATAAAGAAGAAATGTTAGGAGATTGAAAAATATTAGAAGAATTCCAACACTTAACTACACAAACCAACTTAGAAGATGGTACTAGTGTAATAGTAGGCCAAAACTTCAAACTATTTTTTTCTTGCTTTTCATTCTCTCTCTCCTTTTTCTCTTCTTTTCGCTCGACTTCTTCAACACCTTCTTTTCTCTCTTCTTTTTCATTTACTTCTTTTTCATCACATTCTTTTTTTTCTTCTTTTTCCTTCCTTTTCACTTCTTCCTCATGACTTTCTTTTTCTTCTATCACTTTTTTATAATCATTTTGGATTTGAAAGAGATGTTCCTCTAGTATTTTAGAGATATCAGCCATTCCTCTATCAATCTTTTCCATCATTTCCTCTCTCCTTTTTATGTGTAATGCTCTAAGAGCACAAGAAGGATTTGATCTTCTCTTCATATCCTCAAGCCTTGTTTATCTCCATACTTTATCAAAATATTCAATTGAAGCTTGGATTTCTTGAGACATTTTTTGTAATACTTAAAAAAGAAATTGAAATGAATAAATTGCAAGGAAAATATGGAAATGAAAATAATTTTGAAATTGAAAAAGAAAAAAATCAGTCCCAACGGAACCTAGCTCTGAATACCACTTGATGAAGGACTCAAAATAAAAATAAAAAGATGGATTTGGGGAAAGGAATGGTAAATGAAGGCGTCACAATCACTTCTAATCCAAGAAGGAATGTTAAGCCAAGAGGAATCGCCACAATGGTAAGGAAGCCATTGATAAGATTCGATAAACTTGGTTCAATCCAGAACCAAAAAAGAGACAAAGCTCTCACAACACATAAAGTGGTTGCAGCTCTTGAATTTAAAGATTATGCATTGGTGTGGTGGGATCAAACCATCAAGGAAAGAAGGAGGTACGGAGAGCCACCCATTGAAACTTGATGAAGGACAAAAAAGGGGTAATTTTGATTTTAATGCATTTGTGAATAATGGAGGAAAATTTTGGTCTTAAGGTTAAAGAACGATGGAAATAGACAGAAAATGGTAACCAAACAAATTCCCAATCCAAGGAAGATGTCTAGCTTGGTAGAGGATCGCCACAAGAAACGTGGTTTCTTGATAAGATCAATTAATGGTTCAATCCAGAACCAAAAAGAAGCAAAGCTTCCAAATTCACATAAAGTGATTTTCTTTATCAAAATTCATCTATCTTACATGTCATTTTCGTGCTCTATTTATATGAGCTCATTACATGATGGTTCTGATTCTAAAACTCTAAGAAAATGAAAGGAAAGGCAGCCACTAATTGTCTAATGTTTTGGTGGCTGATTAATGCAAAGAAAAGTTACAATTTAGTTGGTTTTAATTTAGGGTGGCTGAATCAATGCATGTGTTGCTGCATAATTATTGACAGTTACATTTTGACTACTTGCAGCGCCCTCTTTACTCCTCATCATGCTTTTCAATTTCTCAAAATAATTGTGTTTCACCTCTTTTGCTTCAGCTCCTTAATTTAATCACGCCATCCACTTTAATCCCATTTTACACCATGATATATGCCGATTTTGCTTCTGAGTCCAACGTATGAAATGCAGGTAATTTTGTACCCTTTCCAACGCTTCAAAGATCACCTCAATCGGAGTTGCAGAGCTCTAGATATGATGAAAACAAGACAGATACATAATGACCTACGAAAATAACAATTTGAACCAAAAATAATTTGGTTCTTTTATTCCATAATGACATTATTATTCTTGTCAAGGGAGAATATCTTAGGGTCACATCATACTCTCCCTCTTCAAGAGAATTCAACCTGGAATTTATTGCTTGAATACCTCGGTCAAAAACAAATATATTGAATCCATTGCATTTAACCTTAACTTTAGAGAGCACTTTACTTTTATTGGAAGAATTTGTTTGCTTTTCATCCCCTTTTGATTCAAGGACATAATCTTCTTTCCGAATCTCATAATTTCCTTCCACTTGTTGAGAAAAAATTTCTTCATTGATTTTGTTTCCTTCATGACATAAAGAAGAAATGTTGGGAGATTGAAAAATATTAGAAGAATTCCAACACTTAACTACACAAACCAACTTAGAAGATGGTACTAGTGTAATAGTAGGCCAAAACTTCAAACTATTTTTTTTCTTGCTTTTCATTCTCTCTCTCCTTTTTCTCTTCTTTTCGCTCGACTTCTTCAACACCTTCTTTTCTCTCTTCTTTTTCATTTACTTCTTTTTCATCACATTCTTTTTTTTCTTCTTTTTCCTTCCTTTCACTTCTTCCTCATGACTTTCTTTTTCTTCTATCACTTTTTATAATCATTTTGGATTTGAAAGAGATGTTCCTCTAGTATTTTAGAAATATCAGCCATTCCTCTATCAATCTTTTCCATCATTTCCTCTCTCCTTTTTATGTGTAATGCTCTAAGAGCACAAGAAGGATTTGATCTTCTCTTCATATCCTCAAGCCTTGTTTCTCTCCATACTTTATCAAAATATTCAATTGAAGCTTGGATTTCTTGAGACATTTTTTGTAATACTTAAAAAAGAAATTGAAATGAATAAATTGCAAGGAAAATATGGAAATGAAAATAATTTTGAAATTGAAAAAGAAAAAAATCAGTCCCAACGGAACCTAGCTCTGAATACCACTTGATGAAGGACTCAAAATAAAAATAAAAAGATGGATTTGGGGAAAGGAATGGTAAATGAAGGCGTCACAATCACTTCTAATCCAAGAAGGAATGTTAAGCCAAGAGGAATCGCCACAATGGTAAGGAAGCCATTGATAAGATTCGATAAACTTGGTTCAATCCAGAACCAAAAAAGAGACAAAGCTCTCACAACACATAAAGTGGTTGCAGCTCTTGAATTTAAAGATTATGCATTGGTGTGGTGGGATCAAACCATCAAGGAAAGAAGGAGGTACGGAGAGCCACCCATTGACACTTGATGAAGGACAAAAAAGGGGTAATTTTGATTTTAATGCATTTGTGAATAATGGAGGAAAATTTTGGTCTTAAGGTTAAAGAATGATGGAAATAGACAGAAAATGGTAACCAAACAAATTCCCAATCCAAGGAAGATGTCTAGCTTGGTAGAGGATCAGCACAAGAAACGTGGTTTCTTGATAAGATCAATTAATGGTTCAATCCAGAACCAAAAAGAAGCAAAGCTTCCAAATTCACATAAAGTGATTTTCTTTATCAAAATTCATCTATCTTACATGTCATTTTCGTGCTCTATTTATATGAGCTCATTACATGATGGTTCTGATTCTAAAACTCTAAGAAAATGAAAGGAAAGGCAGCCACTAATTGTCTAATGTTTTGGTGGCTGATTAATGCAAAGAAAAGTTACAATTTAGTTGGTTTTAATTTAGGGTGGTTGAATCAATGCATGTGTTGCTGCATAATTATTGACAGTTACATTTTGACTACTTGCAGCGCCCTCTTTACTCCTCATCATGCTTTTCAATTTCTCAAAATAATTGTGTTTCACCTCTTTTGCTTCAACTCCTTAATTTAATCACGACTTCCACTTTAATCCCATTTTACACCATGATATATGCCGATTTTGCTTCTGAGTCCAACGTATGAAATGCAGGTAATTTTGTACCCTTTCCAACGCTTCAAAGATCACCTCAATCGGAGTTGCAGAGCTCTAGATATGATGAAAACAAGACAGATACATAATGACCTACGAAAATAACAATTTGAACCAAAAATAATTTGGTTCTTTTATTCCATAATGACATTATTATTCTTGTCAAGGGAGAATATCTTAGGGTCACATCATACTCTCCCTCTTCAAGAGAATTCAACCTCGAATTTATTGCTTGAATACCTCCTGGGTCAAAAACAAATATATTGAATCCATTGCATTTAACGTTAACTTTAGAGAGCACTTTACTTTTATTGGAAGAATTTGTTTGCTTTTCATCCCCTTTTGATTCAAGGACATAATCTTCTTTCCGAATCTCATAATTACCTTCCACTTGTTGAGAAAAAATTTCTTCTTTGACTTTGTTTCCTTCATGACATAAAGAAGAAATGTTAGGAGATTGAAAAATATTAGAAGAATTCCAACACTTAACTACACAAACTAACTTAGAAGATGGTACTAGTGTAATAGTAGGCCAAAACTTCAAACTATTTTTTTCTTGCTTTTCATTCTCTCTCTCCTTTTTCTCTTCTTTTCGCTCGACTTCTTCAACACCTTCTTTTCTCTCTTCTTTTTCATTTACTTCTTTTTCATCACATTCTTTTTTTTCTTCTTTTTCCTTCCTTTTCACTTCTTCCTCATGACTTTCTTTTTCTTCTATCACTTTTTTATAATCATTTTGGATTTGAAAGAGATGTTCCTCTAGTATTTTAGAGATATCAGCCATTCCTCTATCAATCTTTTCCATCATTTCCTCTCTCCTTTTTATGTGTAATGCTCTAAGAGCACAAGAAGGATTTGATCTTCTCTTCATATCCTCAAGCCTTGTTTCTCTCCATACTTTATCAAAATATTCAATTGAAGCTTGGATTTCTTGAGACATTTTTTGTAATACTTAAAAAAGAAATTGAAATGAATAAATTGCAAGGAAAATATGGAAATGAAAATAATTTTGAAATTGAAAAAGAAAAAAATCAGTCCCAACGGAACCTAGCTCTGAATACCACTTGATGAAGGACTCAAAATAAAAATAAAAAGATGGATTTGGGGAAAGGAATGGTAAATGAAGGCGTCACAATCACTTCTAATCCAAGAAGGAATGTTAAGCCAAGAGGAATCGCCACAATGGTAAGGAAGCCATTGATAAGATTCGATAAACTTGGTTCAATCCAGAACCAAAAAAGAGACAAAGCTCTCACAACACATAAAGTGGTTGCAGCTCTTGAATTTAAAGATTATGCATTGGTGTTGTAATATCCCGCCTAAGATTCGAATATTTATTAATATTGAGACGATGTGTCAGAAATGTTTGAGCAAAGGACAATTTGGTAAATTGTCAGTTAATGGGCTTATTTATATGGTAAGCGTGATATCCCGCTTATAAGTATCGATTATTAGTGGTAGAAACTTATGAAGCAAGCTTGGCATTTTAGTCAATAAGTGGAATGGCAAATGTGTAAATATTTTAAAATGAAGGAATTATAAGAAAAGAGAGGTAAGATATGTCTTACCATTTTTCTATCATGTTCTACACACTTCCACACTCCTCCAAAGAAAACCAGCCCCCTCCCTCCCTCTTCTCTCTACTCTCACGCCTCCTCTCCCTCTCCAACCATCCATCAACTCTTAATCCAAAATCTTGTAAGAAGGTATTGCAAGCAAGCTTGATTTCAAAGCTAGAACAAGAGAAGGTTAAAGAAAGAAAAGGTAAGAATCACTCCAATCTCCCTTTCTCACTTCAATTTTCGTGCCTAATGTTGAGCCTAAACCTCTAATTCATCTTGCATGATGATTCCTGAAGAAGAAGAAGTTATGGTTAGAGTTTTGGAGTTGAATTGGAGAAACCCGTATTTGGGACAGGGCTCCATTTAAATGGTAATAACTCTCTCTCTATAACTCCGAATCAAGTGGTCTTTGATGCTATGGAAAGCTAACGAAATTATCTACGTTTTGGTACCAATTTTGTGAGGTTTGGCTGAGTATTGAAGTCTGGGGACGAGTTTGAAGTCAGGGGTCCGAAACTGCAAATCTGCAGAAATTTGGAACAAGAAAGTTAAAGGAAAAGCAAGGGATAGAACAAGGGGTCAAGTGAAGGATTAGCTAGCAACAAACCAAGTCTAAGGTGAGCTCATTTCAGATTCTAGAATACATCTAGAGTGTTTTGATAGGTTTTTACAAGTTGTTAAAGACTAGAGTTTACCCTGATTCCTAGCTTGTTTAATCTTTGCTCATGAGTGTTTATAATTGCTAATTTATGAAGGAAAATCATATTTATCATGTTTAGGAAGCATGGGTATCACTAAATGGGCAAAAATGGTGGAAATCACATTTTTACACAGGTTTTTACTGATACGGTCGTTGTAGCGACGGACTGTCGCTTGTAGCGATCAGACTGGGTTTTTCCCTGCCTAGCCGCGCTTGTAGCGACCACATTGGCGCTTGTAGCGACGGCTTGGCGCTTGTAGCGAGGAACTGGGCGCTGTAGCGACCAGGTTCTGTCTACTGGCGCTTGTAGCGACCAGAAGGGCGCTGTAGCGACCAGCCTTGGACAGTCCAACTTAGTTGAGCTGTTCTGAGGGTCCGGGTTCGCGCGGGCATGGCTTTTTGGGAACTGATTTTCTATAACATATTTTAGAAACATAAACCACCATTTATGCTCATTCCAAAGGCTTCCAAAGATTGAGAAATCACATGAGCAAGGATTATGCAAAGCTTGGGAAATTTATGAATTAAGGTTAATGGTCAAGTAAGCCTAGGAGTGACATATGAGAACGATATGTCTAGAACCTTAAATAGGTTAACAGGAATAGAGTTAATTTTCAGATAAGTTAAGGGTAGTTTATCAGGATTTCCTTAACCAGGCAGATTACAGGATACCTTAGTCAGTGGGATTTAATTCCCTCAATTCAGGCATAGTTACAGGATATCAGGACGTGCCTCAGTGCTCACGTCAGAGTGACATTGGGGGAACACGTATCAGTTTTATCAGGAAATGTATAATCATATACCAGGAATAATAATTAATAATAATCAGGACAAGCTTTGTGTCTTCTGTTCTCTCGACCAGTTAGAGAGAACAGGGGGTTTCAGCCTTGCTGAAACGGGCAGGAACTTTCCGTGAGGATAACCACACAGAGTTACAGTGTGTCTCCTGTGCTCTCGACCAGTTAGAGAGGACGGGGGGTTCCAGATGGAACGGGCAGGAATCTTCCGCGAGGATAACCACACACTTAGGCAAGAGGAGTCCGGTGTTAGCCTGATATGATAGGAATTTTCACCGGTTATCAGGGGAATGTGCTTCGGGGTTACTCCACCCGGGGGCATTCCGTAAAATGAACCCAGATAATATTGTTTGTTCAACGCTAACAGCTAACATAAAGACATTTATCAGTTAATTATATTATTATGTTATCAGGCAGAGAATAGTTATCAGACAGGTATCAGTTATCAGGCGGTGATCCTAGGATTCCCCTCGATCACCCAGTTATCAGGATATAGTCTAGATCTCAGGACTAGTCAGTATCAGATTCAGACAGTGATCCTAGGTTTTCCCCTTGATCACTAGATTAGCAGATGTAGTCCAGTCATGACTACCCAGTTTAGCAGGAACAGACAGGTAACCCTCTATGGGTAAGGATAAGACTTGGCGATCATAGGCATCCCCAAGATTGCCGAGGTAGGCACGGCGACCCTAGGTTCCCTGTGGTTGCCAACAGTAGGTAGGGTAGGAGCTCACTGAGACATTATGTCTCATCCCTATCCTTCTGGTGCAGGCTTGCAGGTCAGCGAGAGACTTTTTCAGATGAAGTTCTTCAGGAAGACGCTGGATGTAGTGCAGATGCTCGTCAAGGTCAAGCTCAGGAGGTTGACAGCTTATCTATGTATATGAGAATGTAGTTGTAAATGATATTTGGTTATTTGTATAAACGAGCTATTTGTACTCATTCAGTAGTTTTATATTGTATTTATTATTGAAAATTTTAATGTACCCAGTATCAGATTAATACACATGCTAAATATTCTAGATAATTTAGTATGGGTGTTACAATTGGTATCAGAGCAGGTCGATTCAGACCGTGCCTTGGGTCATTAAAGTTTCAATAAAAGTAGTGGGACCATTGGGTTCCGGATATTGTTCTAAAGGTCACATCTAGCTGAGCCTGATCAACTCAGTCTAGTATATGACAGTTAGGATAAATGTCCGAGAGCTGAATGTGACCAAGGAGGAATGAAGTGTATGAAGGGCGAAGACTATATTGACAGAATTTTAAGACGGAATCGGCGAGGAAGTATTTATGCCAAATGGTGGCCATCAAACTGTAAAGCGACGAAGCCTGAATGTGGCAAGGTCTTAGAGACATAAAGGATATTTAACAGTGAGGTGAAGCGCCTCAACCCAGTTGGACGCATCGTTGGACGATGCCTCGTCTGCGGAAGACATAAGGATTAAGGAATCATGGAATGCTCTAGGGAATGACGTAGAACCTAGACGGGAACCGCAGTTTGAGAATT